>UESW01004397.1:795221-836648 GCA_900491605.1 Calamus simplicifolius | reverse complement strand
ATATATATCTATATATATATATATATAATATATATATATATATATATTATAATATGTATGTATGTTATGTCTGTATGTATGTATGTATATGTATGGTCTATGCATGCATGAATATGAATAAAGAAGTCAAATATAAAGCTCGATCATCTTTCTAACCTTGAATCTATATAAATTTTGAAGTCATTTATTTTTTTATTTTTTATTTTGAAATTTTAAAAGAAGAATTAAGAAAATGAATTAATTTTATCTATATTCAAATCTAAAATCTATTTCTCTCTATTACACATTATTTTATAAATATATATTTTAATATAGATCTAACTATCAATTGAAAGTCCTGCGCACGTTGCTTATTAAAAACAAATAATGGTCTAATGCTTGTTTTTGTATTTAATCTTTTTTTAATTACTATCTAATATATAGACAAGAGCTAAGAATTATGTCTTTAATAATATCCTTTCATGTATCTAATTTTAAGAATCTCTCAAAAAAATATTATTTTTCTTTATTGTTTGTTATTTCTTTACATTATATTTCTTCTAATGCTATTTATTAATTTTTTGTTCACTATTAATTTTTATTTTATTCTCTTTTAGTAAAGCCAATGTAATATTCATTTATATTTTAATTTATTTATTATATATTTTATAATCATATTTTTTTAAAATATAAATAATATTCTCAAAATTAAACAACATTTTATATCTATATTTTCTATCATAATTATATATCTCATTTACAAATATCTTCTCTCTTCAATCAAGCCTATCCATATGAAAATCTTATATTAAGTCTAATTATATGTTTACCTAACAAATATTTTCTTTGCTTCTACTCAATTTTTTTTTTTTTTTGTTATCTCCTTTTCGTACTATCTTATTGTTTAGAACTCTTTATCACATAGAAACATTTTTTTGTGGTCTCATTTATTTCTACAAAAAAAGACTTGAAGTAAAGATCCATCCTGCCATTTTTCTTGCCTAGTTTTACTTTTGTTTTTATTATTTTATTCTAAACAAATTTGCATCCAAAGCATATGTATGTACGTATAGAATACTTTAACCAATCTACATATATTTGCCAGCCACAGCTTTCAAATCCCTCACCACCATCCTTCTAATCGTAGCATCCTATGTAATTTCTTTTATTTGGAAGTATTTATACACATAACCTTGAATTATAGTTTTTACTATTAAAGTTATAGACTAACATTATGATAAATTTTCTTTTAATAATTTTCTTGGAATTCTAGTCAAATGAAATTCTTTACTCTTTCCTAGTTGATTGATTTTGTAATTTTGAAAGATTTATGAATGAATGCCTTCAAGTTATATATCAAGGAAATGTTTTGATGATATATTTATGATATTTTAAATTTGTATCACATAGATATTTGGTTTGATGAAACCGATTACTAAATTTTCAAAGATGTTAATATCATTTATCTAAAATAACTCAAATATATAAATATTATAAGGTTGATTTTAGGATATGAGTTATAATACAACATGTGATGAGATCTAAAAGTTTCTATCTTCTACTGGTGATCAAATTTTATATACTTTAAATATAATTTTGAAGTAATATATATATATATATATATATATATATACACACACACACATATTAATTATGTGATATTTATATTTTAATTTTATTATTTGATGGTCATTATAAGCTCTTTAAAACTTTGCAAACAATCATCTATGGTTTCTATATCATTATCAATGATATAGTCCTATTTTAGACTTTCTGAGAAATATTTTTCAATCTCTTTTTTTTCTCTTATCATATTATTATCCTATTTCGATCTTTTGACAGGTTGCATAATCTTTGTATAACTTTTAAAATATCTAATCAACAATCTTTTTTTCTTTTATCTTTTAAAATATCTAATATAAATGCTTATTCAGCAAAATTTATAATATTAATTACTTGGTTACATGATGTACCCGTACTTTCTTTACTCTCAAATAAGCGTCTATGATACATTTTATCCTAAACTACCTTTATCCTATATTTCTAATACTAAACGCATGAATTAAATACTTCTTATGAAGTGTTATGAAAGCACAATAGATTGATAAAATATGCTTTTCTTTTACTGCAAACAAATTATATATGAAAAATGATAACTAACATGATGACACAAGTTAAAACTAATTTATTAGTACATAAAATTCTCATAGCCTCATTTGCCACTAATATATAATCCAATAATTTTAATAATATTAAAGATACTATTTAATTATTTAAAAATCTATAATATTATTTGGATATATGTGCAAGATTTTTTTTTTTTTTGCTTTCTTAGTAAGGCAAAAGAATAACTCTATCACTAATTTTAGCTATTCTTTTCAAAACCTAAAAACTACTGAGACCAAGTGCAATTATTCTAATAAAACTTGTATTTGCTTTGAGTTTGATTGCACTATGCAAATCCATTTTAGTTGCTCTTATTGAATCATTTTTGCTACAAAAGTTGTTTGTATTTTATTTCTATATATATTATTGATTAGTCGAGACATGTTATCATACTAGTCTAGATATTTTAATTTTCAGTATGAAGCCATGGCTCTCTTTGTTAGCATCTCTTAGTGAAATTTTTTGATGGGTCTGAGATTATTTACCAAATAAAAATACAATATGTTAATTAATGATCCTCATTTTATGCGGACAAGATTATTCCACTATATTAACAAGATTGGGATCACTGAATTATATATATATATATATCACTCTAACTAATAATTCTATGAAAAACATTGTTGAACATTTCAAACTTTCCACAAGGTCAATATCAATTGCTCATTAAAAATTTGGTTGGCAGCTAGAGGTATCAATCATCCCTTAACTGTAAAAAGCACTTGATATCATTTGCATAATCTTCAATATTAGTATAGCAATTGCATGAAATAGTTGGCTAACAAATAAGATTGAGATCGATTTATTGCAGCCCAGTTCTAGGCCTAGCTTTGATCCTAACATTTTTATTTTATTTTCCAATTATTTATCAATCAATAAATGTCCAATTTAATTATAAGCTTACATAGAACCTGATTCAATGTCTTTCATTACTTCTTTGATATCACCTGTAAATCTTTAATCAATACTGGGATTAGCCTAACTGTTATATTAACATTATATACAAATACAAAAATTAAAGATGAGCTCAGCCCATGTCAGAAGAACTGGTCTCCATGGATCATGAAGCTTCCAAAATGGAGAGAGTCAAATGATAAGTGGTGCCTTTCGGCTTAACAACTGGGTCAAGTCACTGCTACACCAATAATCATCTTTTAAATTCAAGTCAACAGTCCTTGAAACATGGCTGCCTAATTTTTTGCAGTCAAAGAACCCAGTATTTGACCTATAGAGAGACCATAACAAGCCTCTCAACTAAGGTCATTGGAGCTAATGGTCACATCTTCATCACCCAACAATCGGCTAGGATGATAGCCCCATGAAGAGGGTAAGAAATTCTATAAAGTAAAAGGTCTTCCACTGATTCATTCTTTTGATGAAGTCTTTATCAATAGAGAAAACAAACAATGAGGGCAGAATTCTTTAGTGTCAACTAATCTCTTCACTCCACATCATCTTTTCACAATGGAGTGATAGAAGATTCAGTCACAGACACACCACTACCTGCCATTCCCCCCATTGCCCTCAGCCCACTAATTTCAACTTGAAGTTGTCTCCATGCGTCGGCTGTCTGCACCTCATGGAGCAAACAACTTCATTCTGCTGCAATAAAAGAGCAGTCACATCCAGAGGGATGAGAACCATATCCTTTGTCCTCCTCACAGAAGGTTACAGAACTACTCACCTACTAAAAACTTTGACCATTTCTAGATTCATGGTTATTATAATTGGACGTTATAATCATCATTTAAACCAGGACATCTCATTCGAGCGACACTTGGCAAAGCTGTAATTTCTTTTGGGTTGTGTAATAAACTGTAAACTAAACCAGGACAAGGATGGGTGCCAAAGACCATAGCCAACCTAACCTTTGTAGTTATAAACTGACTCTAGATTGAAAAGAGTCTTGAAACAAATAGTTTAAATGATTTTTATGAGACAAAAGAATCATAGCCAACCTTTGTAAATTGACTTCAGATTGAAATTTGTCTTGAAACAAATATCTTGAAACAACCTTTTTTTATATATAAAAAAAATTTTATTATTAGCTACACAAAAACCAGGATAACAAAACTTCATTTTGGCTTCTGCCATCTCGGTAGAACTGTCCCACAAGATGGTGCCCTAAACATTTTCCTTATTGATTTATTTAATAACTAATTTAATTTTGATTCATTAGGAGTATGATGACAAATTGTTTTCAATTTATCAAGATATACTTTTCTTTTGCAGGTGCTTCTAATTTAGAAGTTAAAGCAGTTATAGTTAAAACACAATTAAGCACAGCTAGCTATGTATATAGGCAAGTTTTATAAGCAACCACTGTAAATATTCTGCAAAGCATTATTTTCCCAGAAAGCATCAATCATGCTTGATAGTTTATACAGTTGCAACTTGCGAAAAATTATCATCTAGAATATAAATCAGCAAGCATATTTGCACCACAAAACAGTGATTTCCAGAAATAAAGGGGATAAACATTCAGCATCTTTGAAAAGAAAGTTCCAAGAATCTGAGGTTGCTCCTATGTTACAACAAGGCTTCCTGAGACGCTGGGAATGTCCAGTGACATGCACCAAAAGACACTGATCACATACACCAACCAAAAGATAAGGAGAGAGGAGATATTCTTCCATGCCATGCTCTAGTGTCCTTTCATCTCTTGTTCTTCAGCTAGTCAGCTACAGAGACATTTGTCATCACAACAGCCACTTGAGTGTTGCATCGCCCATGTCCAACCATTTGTTGCCTGATCCACATGCTTACAACCAAGTGCATTTACTCCATCTTGCTTTCCCAGTCTCAGTTAGAGACACTCATCTGCAGCTAAGCCCATAGTGTCCATTCTGATACTAAATTTAGAGCCTTTTTTCCCCACGTTCAATGCCATGGTACCTCAGGCTGCAGTCTATTTTTGCGGCTAAAGCATTCACACAAAAAAAAAAAAACCAAAAAAAAAAAAGGTAAAAGTCAGCAGGCACCATAAACCTTCACCTTGAGGGCACTCAATAAGATAAAAAGATGGCATGATGTGAATGAACGGATACACGTGCCTTCCAAACAAATAAGTCACAATTAAGAGCAACTTTTATGATTGTTACGCGTTTCCTTTCAAAGAAGTAAGTCACAATTAAGAGTGCCAGAAGAGTAACTTTTACATTCAAAAGTGTAGACTACTTTGAGTAGGAACCAATCATTCAATTCTAAGAGAACTCTTAAATCTTATTAGGAAAAAAACTCTACCAAAGGTAAATGCTACATCAGTTTTAGTTTATTAAAACTGTCTACCAATGAGCAACCAAATTTAAGAGGAACTCTACTAGATTGCCAATAAAATGTAACTCCTTTATATATTATTCTTGCTTTTGCACTCCATAAATGACTGAATTGATAGTTCTCTTCCAACATAATCTAATAAAACCTCCAGGGGTTCCTAGCTCCTCCTGGGGTTAACACCTGCACAGCATAAAAAATTATTTACTTTGTTGCAAAAGAGACATCGCATGGAATTAACATGACTGGAAAATATGCAAAATTTGGAACACAAACCCACATACATGCACATGCATGTAGACAAATGCACTCACCTTTTGAACAAGAATATGGAAAACAAAATAATATGTTACAAAATACAAGGTGAGCGAGTCAAGTGTCTTTTACAATAACTAACAGTATTGTTAGCATGAACAGGTTGGCATCTTTAGCATGCTGTCAGATGGCTTTAGGGTCTCTATCCTGTACAAACCATTGTATCCAAAAGACTTGCATATCATGCCTGAAAACCATCGCGTATCATGTCTGCATCATGTTTAATTGAATCACAGAGTGAATAAATACATTTGATAAATTTACTAATGTTTACAGATGAAACAAAAGCAAGAAATTATTCTAATAACCCCTTACACTAAAATGCTACTCCAAACTTGATTCTTGTTGTATGAATACTCTTGTAAACTTGAATATCATTATAAAATCAAGGTCTGTAAAATCGGTACCAAGATTTATAATGATACATTATCAAATTCGGTACGATGCCATATGGTATGCACCCTTACTGAGATAAATGTCCATTTTTTTCCACTCTTAATTATAGTATTACTTCATACTAGGTAGTATGGATTGGTCTGGACAGTACTGTTCGGTTCAGCTCCATTTAAACCGATTTAATTCATAACAAATTGAAACTCAATACTATATTAGTACCTTGCTAGTACCATACGATTGGTGTGGATCAGTATGGCAGACCTTGATAGAACTCTTCCTCAAAAGAAGAGCTTAATGCATTTCTTTCAATATGCCCAAAAATTAGAGATTACCACATCTTTTAATGCACAATTTCTAACACTATGTTATTGTCATGCCCCAGAACCAATGTGAGATCCAGAGATGGCAACCCGCCCCGCATGCCTAGCATGCAAGGTGTCATCAATATAATCCAATTTATTCAAGAAAGGATAATATCACTATATCATTCATAGTCAAATATTTTAGTACAAGCCATAATTATGAGTTTTGGGCTATATGCCCATTATACATAAATCAATGGGGTTACAATAAAATGTTGGATCTTAATTTCCTCTGATAGAAGCTCCAACTATGCCAAATCACATTCTTCAGTCTTATGGCTCTGAAAAACATTGTGAGATTTATATGAGCTTACACTCAATAAGTAAGCATACTATCCTATAATATAATTATTTTATTATTTTAAGATATTATCAAACATATTCTCATGTATAAAACTTTCAATTTCAAATACATTCATCATGTTATCAAAACATGCATATCATCAGCTCAATTAATTTTGGAAGCTTAATTATACAATAAATGCCGAAATATGCAATGTAAACAAACCCACTGTATTCATATTATTATTTTCTTATGTGTCCAATGGCACTACAATACCCATTTGGTGTATCACTCTTTAATGTCCCCTAAGAGGAAGGGTCCTGGTATCATTATGTCATATATCATAATCAATCACAACACATCCTCTAGATGTGTGTGCATTATGCTATATATCAATCACATCACATCCTCTAGATGTATGTCCTTCATATATCTCCCCCTGTGGAGGTGGGTCTCGTATCTCTTGGCATTTCATATCGTTTCATATCGTATGAGAACTGCGGCGACACATATCATCATCATATTTGCATGTAGCATATCATGCATCATCGTGAGCATAAGCTCCTCATGTCATATATACAGTGGTTTATACATTCATAGCATAAAATACATCAATAGTACCAATATATTTTGCAAAGCTAAAATAATCACATCATTCAATTTTTGCACATTTATAATTTATTACTTTGCAAAATATTAGCAATCACATATAATTATAACAGATACCCAATTGTATACTCGTGGTACTATTTATCAAATTAAATAACAAATTCCATTTTTTCTTATTTTTCAAATAATGCAATATATATCAATATAGCATTTAAATACATAATTTTTATATTCTAATAAATTATGAAAATTATAATAAATGGCTTACTTACCTCAGTACGCTAATCTTAAATTCTAAATCAGCTATGTGGACATCTGGTTACCTACAGCATTAATTTCCATAATTAAATCTTAAAAATTGGAATAATGAAGCATCCCCTAAGGTCTACCCATTCTAATCCTGGGCCCAACTTGGGCTCGAATATCTTCCAATATATAAGCCCGAATGGGGAAATAAAAATACCTCAAGAAACTAGAATCAATACCGAATCGGGCCATATTTTTATTTCTCCATTCTTGGCCCAATACAGGGCCCAAAATGCAGCCCGAAAATAACTCATAAGCCGGCCCAACATGGCCCAAAAGGGGGGGGACAGCCCAGCCGGCCCGCTGAGCCGTCTCCTTCCTCTTGCCTCCCCTGTTTCAGCTGAAACAGGGGGGAAGCCGTACCGGCGGCCAGGGCCACCGCCGGCCAATTCCTGGGCAGCCCGGCCGCCGCCGCGACCGCCTCCCTTTCCCTCTCTTTCTCCTTCTATTTCTCTTTTCTCTCTCGCATAGTCCGCAGCACACGGCTTGTGCTGGTGGCACAGCCGGCCGGACCCTCACCGGACGGTCGCCCGCCGCCGGTGAGGGCCACTGGTCGTTGCCCAGGCCCGGCGAGGCATCAGGCACTCCACCGGGCCCAAACCAAGCCGTGAACCGTCTCTCTATCTCTCTCTATTTCTCTCTCATTCTCTCTCTCTCTTACCTTGGCCAGCAGTGAGGGGAGGAGAATGGAGAAGGAGGGGTGCTCCCCCCTCCTTAAATCGTGGCAAGGGGAGGGTTAGCCCCTCCCCTGTGCTCATGTGAAGGGGGCGCCGACGTGCCCCCTTTCTTGACTAGCTACTGCGCCCCCTCCGTCGCGGCCATCAACAATGGCGGAGGAAGGGGTGGCGCCTCCCTTCCTCCGTCAATAAAGGCGGATCCTCACATGGTGAGGATCCGTGGAAGGAACAAGGGTTCACATTCTTCCCTCCTTATAAAAAATTTTGGCCTCAAAATTGATGTACTTTATATAACATTTAGAATCCAAAGCTTTGATCATATGATTAATCTTCTTTCCAATTACATATGCTATGTTACAAACAATTGAGGATATTTCTCTTTAATTTCTTCCTCAAGCTCTCAAGTAGCTTTCCTCTCAGAATGGTTACTCCACTGGATCTTGACATAGGGAATGCTACGCCGTCTTAAAACTTGATCCTTGTGGTCCACAATACGCACAGGATGCTCCTCATATGTTAGATCCTTCCTTAACTGCATGGGCTCAAATTCTATCACATGGCTAGGGTCAGAAATGTACTTTCTCAACATAGATACATGAAATACATTGTGTACCCCAAAGAGTGCCGAAGGTAATGCCAGGCTATAAGCCACCTCCCCTACTTTACTCAGAATCTCAAATGGCCCAATGTATCGTGGACTTAGTTTACCTCTAATCCCAAATCTCATCACATTTTTGGTTGGTGATATCTTCAGGAAGACATGATCTCCAACCTAAAATTCTAGCTCCCTTCTTCTCACATCAGTATAGCTCTTCTGTCGGCTCTGAGCTGTGCGGAGTCGTTCCTTGATCAGTTACACCTTTTCTACTGTCTACCGAATCAGCTCAGGGCCCAACAATTTTCTCTCTCCCACATCATCCCAACATAAAGGGAGATTTGCACTTCCTACCATACAAAGCCTCAAATGGAGCCATCTGGATGCTGGCTTGGTAGCTGTTATTGTAAGCAAATTCCACTAAAGATAAGTGATTGTCCCAAGCACCACCCAAGTCCATCACACAGGCTTGCAGCATGTCCTTCAGGGTCTATATGGTTCTCTCAGATTGCCCATCTGTCTGGGGATGGAAGGTTGTGCTGAAGTTCAATTTGGTTCCCAGAGCTCTATAAAGACTCTTTCAGAATTGGGACACAAACCTAGTATCCCGATCTGATACGATAGATACGGAAATACCATGAAGCCTCACAATTTGCTCAATATACATGAGGGCCAATCTCTCACTGGAAATTCCAACTATGAATGGCAGGAAATGGGCTGACTTCGTCAATCTGTCTACAATGACCCATATTGCATCATTGCTCCTAGGGGTCTTAGGCAGACTAGTCACGAAGTCCATAGTGATCTTCTCCCATTTTCATTGTGGAATCATCAGAGATTGAAGGGGTCTCACAGACCTTTGATGCTCAGCCTTCACTTGCTGACATACTAAACATTTGGCCACATACTGAGCAATCTCTCTCTTCATTCCTTTCCACCAAAAGTTTTCTTTTAGGTCTTTGTACATCTTGGTACCTCCTGGATGCACCGTATAGGGAGAATAGTAGACCTCCTTCAGAATCTCTGCTCTTAGTTCCTCCACATTTGGCACACAAAGCCTATCATCAAATCTCAGGGATCCATCCTTCATTATAGCAAATTCATTTTAAACCCCTGACTTCACAGCTTCTTTAATCTTTTGCAGGTCCAAGTCTTCTTTCTGGAAGGACTTGATCTTGTCTAACAGAGTTGGTTGGAGTACAAGTGCTGCCACAAGCCCATCAGACCGTTGTATTCGCAATCCAACCTCCAGCTTCTCAAGGTCCCTCTGGATGTGAGGCTGAGAAGTGATCATAGAAGCTAACTCCGAGGAGGACTTCCTACTCAAGGCATCAGCTATCACATTGGCCTTCCCTAGATGATAGTGCAGGTTCAGGTCATAATCTTTTAGTAGCTCCATCCACCTCTTTTGCCTTAAATTTAACTCCTTCTGAGTAAAGATGTATTTCAGACTATTGTGGTCTGTGTACACATCACATGCCTCTCCATATAGATAATGCCGCCAGATCTTCAAGGCAAAAATCACAGCGGCCAACTCCAGGTCATGAGTTGGATAATTTTGCTCGTATGGCTTTAGCTGTCTGGAGGCATAAGCTATCACCTTCTCATTTTACGTCAAAACACATCCCAATCCCTTCTGAGAAGCATCCGTATATAGAGTGAATCCTCCAGATCCTAATGGAAGGGTAAGGATGGGGGCTGACACTAGGCGTTGTTTCAGCTCCTGGAAACTTCTCTCACACTCCTCAGTCCAGTCAAACTTCGCTTGCTTTTGGGTCAAGCGAGTCAGGGGTAGATCAATGCGAGAAAAGCCCTCCACGAATCTGTGATAATATCCAACCAGCCCCACGAAGCTTCTGACTTCAGATACATTGGAAGGTCGACTCCAGTTTACAATTGCCTCTATCTTCTTTGGGTCCACAGTTATGCCATTTTTAGATAATACATGACCCAAGAATGATACTTGGCTCAACCAGAAGTCACACTTCTGCAACTTGGCATAAAGCTTTTTCTTCCGAAGAGCTTGCAGAACAATCTTCAGGTGGTCCACATGCTCCTCATGGCTTTTAGAATACACCAGGATGTCATCAATTAACACCACCACAAACTGGTCCAAGTATGGCTTAAAGATTCTGTTCATCAAGTCCATGAATGCTGTCGAGGCATTAGTTAACCCAAACGGCATCACCAAGAACTCGTAGTGGCCATACCTAGTCCTGAATGTTGTCTTAGGCACATCTTCAGCCTTGACCTTGAGTTGATGGTATCCTGACCGAAGATCAATCTTCGAGAATACCAAGGCTCCATGGAGTTGATCAAACAGATCATCGATCCTCGGTAAGGGATACTTGATCACAAATATAAAACTATGATAGATGTTTTATATCACAAATATAAGGCTCCTTGGAGTTGGAAAAGCATGTAACCATTTTCAGAAAGGAAACATGATGCTAAACTGCATGCAAGACTAGATAGATGTTTATATCAAAATTTGGGAAATGAAAACAATATAAAACTATGATTTATAATGGGTTGGTTTTGATCACAAATAATTTCAATAAAAAATGATTCAATTGAATAGGGATTTTAAAGCATCAGGAAATAGCTAATGAACAGGAAAGAAGTTCTGAAGTGGATCAGGTAACATATGAATAAAATTCCCACTATGATGAAATAACATGAGATTAACCATACACTCAAGCTACATAATTACACTAGTTTTACTTACAGAAAGGAAAAGCAAATACATCTAATCCTTATAAAAGACTGCACAGATTTGGCTGCATGAATTCACTAACTGCCAATTTACAGGTCAATACACTCTCTTTGCCAAGCCCTTTAACTCAGTGCAAACTTCTATTTGAATGCATTGGTCAAAGATAGGATCTTCATAAGAACTAACACTGTAGAAATGGTGAACTTCCAATTAAAAAAATAATAAATAAACAGAAGAAATTGAAATGTACTTACTATTGTTGTACTTTTTTTTAAAGTAATAAAAGCAAGGATTCAGGTACTGTAGATATTAACCATGCCACTAGTATCATACTGTTGCTGCTGAAATCTGTCCTTCAACTCGGGCGCGATCGAGCTTCAGCGTGGGCTCCCTCCTGGGTGGACCTGCAAAACAGTCCTCATGCGAGAGGCGTTGGGGGTGGGCCCTCTGCGGAAGACCCTCCGATGCTCAAGTCAGCAGAGATTAACAACGAACAAATACAGAGAGAAGGCTCTCGCTGAAGAGTCTCTCCAGGGTGGCCTTTCGAGAGCTCTGAGTAGAGCGTTCATGGCGGAAAGGGATGAGCAAAGGTAGATGGAGAGTGGGCGAATAGCAAGCGTGTGTACCTCAGAAGTCGGAAGACGGTCGTATTTATAGAGGATCACCTGATTCCTTGGAGGCGTCGTGGGTCCGAAAGCCGTTAGGATTCGAATCAAGTTTGTTATGAGGTCAGTAAGATTCACATCTTGTTAGTTAGAGGACTGATTTGAATCAGGCGATTATGAGGCCGGTAGGATCCGTATCTTGTCAGTTAGTGGATCAACGGTCGAGAGGGCTATCACAGAGAATGGCCTGATCCGTCGAGGCATGGAAAGGCTCGATTTGCCGAGGCATCCGATGGCTCGGCCCACCGAGGTATAACAAAGGAGTAAGCTGGGCGTCAGGACGGTTTGATTCTGTAGAGGTGTAGATATTGCTCGGGTCGGGGATGAGAGATAGAGGTCGCTCGGGTTGAGGCCGATGGGAGCTGAGGCCGAGAGACATTGAGATAGCTCAGCTAGCAAGGCTGAGAAACATTGAGATAGCTCGGCTAGCGAGGCTGAGAGACATTGAGATAGCTTGGCTAGGACCGAGGCATTGGGATAGCTCGGCTGGCGAGGCTTGGAAATGTGACTCGTACCTGGGAAATCCTTGGCTTGCCGAGGGGCTAAGATACCTCGGTCTACCGAGGTATAAGGGTTGGTTCATTCCTTGCGGGCACCGCGCAGCGAGTGGGAGTTAGGGTTGATCCAAACCCCTTGCACGATTATTAACGTAATGGCAATTTTATCCCTCAACACATGCCCTCCACTCCCTAGTTCGAAGCGTAGGTTTGAGCATAGGGAGTATAGCTCCAGGTGGCACGATCTGAATGGAGGGGTCTGGATTTGACAGCCTGCATAATGATGCCCTAATTAATGTTGCGCGGCCGCCGTGCCTTTACGGGATGAATCCATCATTTCTTAGGGGCAATGGTTGGGGAAGTGCCATGTAGCAAAACCCGATTTTCATGGCGCCTGCAATGGCGGTTCTGGGTATCTTGATTAAGATGCCTTATCTTCTCTTTGAGGTGGTTTCCTTTGGGAAAAAACAAAGTCGAAACAATGCCATTCCAGTTCGCATCGCTCTTTCATTTCTTCTCGGAGAATCTTATTCCCCTATTTCGCCATTGTAACCTCGCTCGGTGTTTCTTTCGACCAACAGCATGGTGAGTCTTAGTGACATGGTCTCAGAGATTGTTGCCAAGGATTTGGAGAGAATACACCAAAAATATGGCATTCCCTCGGATATCCTTTTGCGGTTGCCGGAGCCCGAGCATAGGGTCTCGCAAGAACTAGAGCGTGAGATCTTTCTTTATGAAGATAGCCTGAAGGCAGGCCTCTGGTTACCCCTTCATCCCCTGGCGAAGGAGATCATGAGGTTTTACAATATCTGCCCGACAATGGTGGCTCCTAACAGCTTGCGCAGTATCATCGGGTTTATCTCGATGTGCAACCGGGTTCGGGTAACAGAAACTCTTCCCCTGATCCATACTTGTTATCATCTGATGTCCGGGAGGAACTCGGAGTGGTCCTATATCAAACCTCGGAGATCATTCAAGACGATCATGGATAAGCCGTCGTCCATAAAGGAGTGGAAGGTCCAATTTTTTATCGCCGAGGGGAACATCGGCTCTGACTTTCTGCGAGGATGGAGGAACTTTGTCAGGGATATGGAAGCGCATCCAGCCCTATCCGAATAGGAGAAGGAGGACCTAGAGGTCCTTTGTGACGGCCGAATATTCTCGGCTAATGACTTATTATCGGAGGAGGCCCTTTTCGCCACCGGGCTTAGCCCCATTGACACACAAGGTAAGTCCTTTCTCTTTCTTTTTTCTTTTTTTCTTTCTTTTTTGTTCACTTGAGCAAGTATATCTCGGTTTGATTGGTCGCCCACTGTGCTTGCAGCCAAGAGATCTGCACTGGTAGGCCGTATAAAGAAGGAGTTGGGCAAGCACCCGAGAGAGAGCAGTGGTGGGAAAAGACGCAAGCCTGAGAAGAAGGTTCGTCTTTCCGATGAGCACTCGCCGGAGGTCGAGCGAGTCAAGGTTAGCCCACGCTCCTTACCATCGAAGAAAGAGAATGTGGGAGCGCTGGCAGTGAGAGAGGGGTTCTCTCAGTTGGGGGAAGAAGCGATAGTCATGACGGAGGAGCAGAGAGCAGAGGAGGACTCTGGGAAGGTTGCTGGGATCCCTTGTCCTTTGGTGGTGGAGATCATTCAGTTCGGCCGGGGCTTGTAAGCTACCCGAATCCGACTGAAAGCTTAAAGATCACTTGACTTTGGAGATCATTCGGTTCAGCCGGGGCTTGTAAGCTGCCCGAATCCGACCAAGGCTTCTACACTGTTTGGCATGGCCGGGGCTTGTAAGCTGCCTGAATCCAGCCAAAGGCTTGGAGATCACTTGGCCCCCAGTCGTATGGGAGTGCTCGGCCATACCGAGTCTTTGTTGAATAGGACTCGGCCCAGCCAAGGTACAGAGATTTCCTGTTCAAGGAGATAGCTCGGTCGTGCCGAGAATTGGTAAGCAGCATCCGTTTTTCATTATAACTTTTCGGAGAAATGATTGCAGCGATCATGTCATGAATCATAGAAACAAGATGCCAATATTGTAAATGAGGCAAGTATGTAGAAAGCGTACCCTACTGATGATAGATGCAGAGGTTGTCTGAACTCCATGTCTGGGGAATGAATTTTCCGTTCAGATCCTGGAGCTTGTAGGTACCGGGCCCGATGACTTCCGCCACTTGATAGGGGCCTTCCCAATTCAGAGACAGCTTTCCTTGCTCCAGTGGTTTGGAGACGGACGCCTTCCGGAGGATAAGATCGCCGGGCGAGAAAGATTTTCCTTTGACTCTGGAGGCATGATAGCGGGCCACTCTTTGCTGATATGCAGCTACTCTGATTCGAGCTTTCTCTCTGATCTCTTCCACCAGATCGAGATTGGTGCGAAGCTGCTCATCGTTAGCCTCCTCCGAGTAGCTCTCTACCCGCGGGGAAGGGAGTCCTATCTCCACGGGGATGACGGCTTATGTGCCAAAGGCCATCCGAAACAGGGTCTCACCTGTGGGAACTCTCTGGGTGGTGCAGTAGGCCCATAGGACGTGGTGAAGTTCGTCCGCCCATCTGCCTCGATCACATTGATGTGACAAATGACCGAAGGATTTGGAGGAGGAGGCTGCTAAGGCTCGGGCTGGCGGTCACCCCCATTTCTTGGCTCAGGTGCTCTCCTAAATTGGTTCAGTCTGCCCCGCTGGATGAGCCTCTCGATTTCATTCTTCAGCTGCCATCATTCTTCGGTGTCGTGGCCATGATCCCGGTGGTAGCGGCAGTACTTGGTGGGGTCTCTCTGGGTCGCATTCCCTCAAAGAGGAGGCGGTCGAGGGAGTTGGCGCTCTATCTCCATGAGGATCTGGGTCCTCGGGGCAGTGAGTAGGGTGAACCGGTTGAATCTCCTAGGCGGGCTCCGGGTGCGGTTCCTCGGCAGCGGTGGAGGAACCCTTTGGCGGCGAGGTAGGCTCGGCTGATGGATAGATCGGTATTTGTCTGAGCCCTTGGATTCCTTCTTCCTTGCCAGCTCGATGCGGCAGTCCTCCGCGATTTCTCGACTCTAGCGTACTTGTCCACCAGGGCCATCATATCGGAGAGGTTCGGAGGGTAACTTTAAGGTGGATCTTCCAGTATGGCCGTGTTGAAACGATCGAGATAATTCTTCAAGGATTTCCCCTCTCTCTGCTTAACCTCGAAGAGGGAATCAGATCTCCACCGGTGACAGCGGCTGCTGATGAACTAGCTGATAAAGAGGTGACTCAGCTCGTTGAATGAACCAACAAAACCTGGTTTTAAGGCATTAAACCAGGTTCGAGCGGACCCTCTAAGGGTGGAGGGGAAGGCGAGGCAGAGAATCGCATCTGATGCCCTATGGAATATCATGATCGACCGGAAGCTATTGAGGTGGTCGTCGGGATCGGAGGATCCGTTATAAGGCTCGATGGTGGGCAGCTTGACATGGGAGAGAATCACTTCCTCCATGATCTCCTTGGAAAAGGGGATGCTTTGCTCTGCCTTATGCTGAAGCGAATGGGCCTGCTTGGCGGCATCCAACTCCTGACGTATCTTTCGGAGTTGTCGGCGGATCTCCTCCTTAGGCATAGAAGGAGGGGCTGGGCGAGGGGAATACTGAGACGGTGTCGAGTCGTGATGAGAGAACACCGGAGAGAGGGATCGGGCCCACTGAGATCTAGAAAGATTCTTGCCGCAGACCCCTTGCGGGACTGGCTCAGCTCTCTTAGGGCGATGAGGGGGGTCCGCAACCCCATGGGGATCGAAAGAAGAGATTGCTGGGTGAACGAGGGCCGCGTTCTCCTCAGGAAGGTGCATAACAGGAGCAGCTGGATGGGGAGCTTCAAAACGTCCCTGAATCAGATGGGTCAGAGCTTGGACCTACTAGACCAGTGAGGCGAACTGGTCCTAGGTCACCGGGGCCGCCGGTGGCGATGGAGTCTCAACTGGTGGTGGCGGTGGCACTACACTGCTCACCGGATTAGGTCTTTGGGAGGCGATCTGGTCCCGGGCTTCAGAAGTAGCCTTTCTTCGATTAGCCATTGGAGGGGTTCTCTTCAAGATCGAGATCATTATCTCCTGGATCACAAGTTTATGGGATTGAGGGCCCTTCCTCTAGCGCCATTTTGTTGCTGCTGAAATCTGTTCTTCGATTCGGGCGCGATCGAGCTTTATCGTGGGCTCCCTCCTGGATGGACCTGCAAAATAGTCCTCACACGAGAGGCATTGGGGGTGGCCCTCTGCGGAAGACCCTTCGATGCTCAAGTCAGCGGAGATCAATAACGAACAAATATGGGGAGAAGGCTCTCATTGAAGAGTCTCTCCAGGGTAGCCTTTCGAGAGCTCTGAGTAGAGCGTTAATGACGGAAAGGGGTGAGCAAAGGTAGATGGAGAGTGGGAAAATATGTAAGCACGCGTACCTCAAAAGTCGGAAGACGATCGTATTTATACAGGATCACCTGATTCCTTGGAGGCGTTGTGGGTCCGAAAGCCGTTAGGATTCGAATCAAGTTTGTTATGAGGTCAGTAAGATTCGCATCTTGTTAGTTAGAGGACTGATTTGAATCAGGCGGTTATGAGGCTAGTAGGATCCGCATCTTGTCAGTTAGTGGATCGACGGCCGAGAGGGCTATCACAGAGAATGGCCTGATCAGCCAAGGTATGGAAAGGCTCGGTTTGCCAAGGCATCCGATGGCTTGGCCCACCGAGGTATAACAAAGGAGTAAGCCGGGCATCAGGACGGTTTGATTCCGCAGAGGTGTAGATATTTCTTGGGCTGGGGCCGAGAGATAGAGGTCGCTTGGGTTGAGGCCGACGGGAGCCGAGGCCAAGAGACATTGAGATAGCTCGGCTAGCGAGGCCAAGAAACATTTCTCCGAAAAGTCATAATGAAAAACGGATTCTGCTTACTAATTCTCGGCACGACTGAGCTATCTCCTTGAATAGGAAATCTCCGTACCTTGGCTGGGCCGAGTCCTATTCAACAAAGACTAGGTATGGTCGAGCACTCCCAGTACAGCTGGGGGCCAAGTGGTCTCCAAGCCTTTGACCGGATTCGGGCAGCTTACAAGCCCCGGCCGTGCCAAACGGTGTAGAAGCCTCGGTCGGATTCAGGCAGCTTACAAGCTCCGACCGAACCGAATGATCTCCAAAGTCGAGTGATCTTCAAGCTTTCAGTCAGATTCAGGCAGCTTACAAGCCCCAGCCGAACCGAATGATCTCCAAAGTCAAGTGATCTCCAAGCTTTTAGTCAGATTCGGGCAGCTTACAAGCCCCAGCCAAACCGAGTGATCTTTAAACAGTCTCCGAACCTCGACAGAGCCGAGTGACGTCCTCCGCGCCATGGCGCCACCAGGTATACACTCTACATTTCCTAAAGCCTTGTCATGCTCGAGTAGCTTACCAAAGCCTCGTCATGCCCGAATGGCTCCTCAAAGCCCCAACAAGGCCAGAGCATGGTCAGACCACCTTTGAATTCGCTAAAAAGTCAAACAGGAACTCTCGGAAAGCTTTCATGTGGTTGAACTCTCGATAGGAAAGGCCAGGCCACCCAGGCCTCCAGCAAGTTCTAAGGCAAACCGAAATACCTGGAGCGTCGCTAATATTACGAACGAGCGCTCCCGTTGCAAAGGTGTAAACAAAAATGCTAAGCACCTCTCCGCTCGAAGGGACACCCTATTAAGCATCCCATAGCAGAAAGCTGTGAGCTTTCGGGCCATGCCCCATGTGGGCCGAAATATACAAATACTCATGTCAGAACGACTCAAATACGTTTGCATGATGGAAATTGAACTCCGAACGACATCTCCTACCGATATATGAAGCCTCGGTGAAACCGAGTGATATCTCCAAGCAATATTTCAAGTCCTCGCATGAACGGATGACTCTTTTGGAGCAGCAACAAAGCTGTTGGATTTCCTAACATTCTCGGCGACTGAAACGCCTTATTATGCTTTGGCGGAAGTAAAGAAACGTCCTTCCCCACGCACCAGCAAAAAAATTGTGCAAGTCCTTCCTCCTTAAGGAAGGACCTACTTAGCCCCTTTTTATTGGGCCGCGTTTAGCTTGAGAATCGGCAAGGTCGCCCAGGACTTGAACAGAGACAAAGCCTCTTCTGAGGATTAAACGCTATGGGAATGCCTAACGAAGGCAATGCAACCCAAGCACAGTCGTAGTTCATGACTGAGCCATAACTCGGTAAGCCTAAAACAGACAAGACTGCATAGTCGCACCAGAAAGGAAAGCAATATCAGAAAAGTGAAAAGCTTTCTTTATCAGTCAAAAAATACAACCTATTGAGGTATTACAAGTACACCATAGCACAGGAAGTGAAAACAAACAAAAAGTGGCTTCAGCTAACAAAAAGCCTGAACGAGCAACTTCGACCTTTGGTGTCGCTGCAGCATCCAAGAAATTAAAAAATCATACGACTCCAACTGAGTCGCTGATCCCTCAGACCCAAACTGGGCTGAGGACCTGTGGATGCCGACGCTGAGGATCCCTTCCCCCTAGAGCGGGATGCTGGGCTGCTAGCCACTGCCCAGAGACATAGACAGGAGACCAGCAGACCACCACCATCGTTCCCCCACTCCTCATATTGGATCCCCCAGTTTATCCTGTGAGGGGAGAAGAAATTCATATAAACCATAGGGACCGCATATGCTAGTTGTCCCCATGGTAGATCACAAAGAACACACAGGAAGCGCATACGTGCGCTCTCCATATGACCTCTGTGGGTAATCCATGCGCTCTCTATATGACCTCCGAACTCCTTCTCCGAGGATTGCTTGCTCCTCAGCAACACCTCCATTACCCCAGCTATCTGGGTCGAATAAGCTCCCACAGGGAGAGCCACTCAGCATCCTTGCTCTTGACCTTGGCAAAAGAAAAGCCATAAGGGCGCCTCTGAGATAAGAGGAAAGATAGCTCTGAAGAACGCTCCTAAGCCAATCGTTTCCCCTCTTTTATAGGAAACAAGCCGGGAACAACCTTTGAGAAAGGTTTGCGATTCAAAACGTCACCACGTGGCGTACTAATAAAAAAGAGCGCATCCCAAAGTGCGCCAGTGCGGACCATGACGTGAAATAAAAGATCGTGGAGTGCATCTAGCTCGTTTCCTGAGCTGTGACGGAAGACAAAAGATCTCCTTATGATTCTGAATCGGGGGCCTTAAATGCTGAAGAACGTCTACGAGTCCCTGAGACATGAACAGATCTAAAAAATCCTCCATCGAAAGCAACGTCGTCCAATAACGATCGGTTGCTTGACGCATGCACCAAATAATCTCATATCGGAAACGACCGACGAAGTAAATGCTCGAGGAAAACGAGGCGTCTCCTGACAGGCCGTAAGCCATCCCCATTACCTCGACAGGAAAAAGAACGACTCTTTGCTTCGGGCAAGGCCGAGCCAAGACACTTCAATACTGATCAAAGTATTTTACTTATCTTGTTTACCTCAGCCCGTTCGCCTTACTTCAAGCAATACTGAGGTGCGGTCCTTCGGCGAAGCCGAATCATCCACTTTACCTCGACCCTAGCCGAGGTATCCCCATTTCAGCCAGTTCAGACCACCTTGAACAAAACCCAGGAAACATTCCTCGAAAGCCCAGTTAGCCCGGACTCGGCTAAGTAAGGCGCTTAATTCGAAACCGCCGAAAGCTATCTAATCGCGGAATACGGGTTGCTGTAAGCGGAAGGAAAATATTGCCAGCAAACACAAAATTGCTTAAGAAAATGATAGCCAAAGCAATAAGGCAAAAACAAAAAGTTTTATTTATTAAGTGCAACCCAGACTACAAGGGAAAAAGAGGCAGAAATACATGTGACGGCCCCGAAAATCAAAGATTCGGGTCCGACTTA
The DNA here is from genome assembly GCA_900491605.1 of Calamus simplicifolius. Classification (NCBI taxonomy): domain Eukaryota; kingdom Viridiplantae; phylum Streptophyta; class Magnoliopsida; order Arecales; family Arecaceae; genus Calamus; species Calamus simplicifolius. The sequence goes on along the minus strand of UESW01004397.1, from coordinate 815,972 downwards.
GGATTTCCTTCAGCAGCGTCTGGGGGAATGCAACTCGGTCCACCCACTTCAAATGTAGTCTGTCGAGATACCTCGGCAGCCTCATCAAAGCCCGGAATAGCCTCGAGGTCCACGACATAAATCTCCCCATACTCAACTTCTTTGGCTCTCGGGGTACGAGTTTCGTAAAGCTCCTTAAAGGACAAATCTAACTCGGGATACGCCGAGAGATCTTCGCCCGCATCTCCTCCTCACCAAACTGATATGCGTCGGCACAGGCCGCTCTGTGCTCGCTGATAAATTGAGCAGAACTTTTATACTCTTCTATGGCCGAGGAGATTCGTCCATTTGCTTCGGCCAGCTGTCCCTCTAACTCAAAGTTCCTCTGCTGGCTCGAGGCCAATTCCTCCCTAAGGATCTTCAATTGCTCTTGAACCTCGAGCCCTATTTTGCTCACCTACAAGCATGGAACGCAGAAAAGCTCGCAGAAACCTTGGGGAAGAAAAGGGAAAAATCTCTAAGGAGAAAAGCCGAAGAACGCTATGACGGGAGTGCCGCCTTAACCTCTTCTCCCTCTTTAAATAGTGCCTCAAGGACGATGCCCTAAATGCTAAGGCTCCCACTGAAGGTTCCATAAACACGAAGGTTTCGCCACGAAGGACGTCCGCAATCATCGCCAACGAAAATCGAGGCGTTTCCTTCTCAAGCAGTGGAAAAAATGATGACGAAGCGGCGCCTCATCGCTTACGAGATTATTGCGCGCCTCCTTGAATTCCCCGAAATGAAGTTAATTTGAAGTTATACTCCCTACATCCGAACCTATGCTTCGGACTATGGAGTGGGGGGCATGTATTGAGGGGTAAAATCATCATTACGTTCATAATCGTACAAGGGGTTTGGATCAGTCCTAACTCCCACTCGCTACGCGGTGCCCGCAAGGAATGAACCAACCCTTATACCTCGGTAGACCAAGGTATCTTAGCCCCTCGGCAAGCCAAGGATTCCCTGGGTACGAGTCACATTTCCAAGCCGAGCCAGCCGAGCTATCCCAATGCCTCGGTCCTAGCCGAGCTATCTCAATGTCTCTCGGCCTCGCTAGCCGAGCTATCTCAATGTCTCTCGGCCTCGGCTCTTGTCGGTCTCAACCCGAGCGACCTCTATCTCTCGGCCCCGGCCTGAGCAATATCTACACCTCTGCGGAATCAAACCATCCCGATGCCCGGCTTACTCCTTTGTTATACCTCGGTGAGCCAAGCCATCGGATGCCTCGGCAAACCGAGTCTTTCCATACCTCGGCGGATCAGGCCATTTTGTGATAGCCCTCTCGGCCGTCGATCCACTAATTGATAAGATGCGGATCCTACGGCCTCATAACCGCTGATTCAAATCAGTCCTCTAACTAACAAGATGCGAATCTTACTGATCTCATAACAAACTTGATTCGAATCCTAACGGCTTTCAGACCCACGACGCCTCCAAGGAATCAGGTGATCCTCTATAAATACGACCGTCTTCCGACTTTTGAGGTACGCGCCCTTGCATATTCGCCAACTCTCCATCTATCTTTGCTCATCTCTTTCCGTCATTAACGCTCTGCTCAGAGCTCTCGAAAGGTCATCCTAGAGAGACTCTTCAGTGAGAGCTTTTTTCCATATTTGTTCGTTATTGATCTCTATTGACTTGAGCATTGAAGGGTCTTTCGTAGAGGACTACTCTCAATGCCTTTCACATAAAGTCTATTTTATAGATTATTCAGAAAAACTCATGCTTAAGCTTAATCGCGCTCGAATCAAAAAAATAGATTTTAGCAGCAACAAAACATACTATTCAATAGAGAGAATGTTGTGCGGGTAGGTGTAAGATAATGGTTCCTTAATGAATCAGGACATGGTACCCTGCCATTCAAAACCAGATGGGACAGGCTGGTACAAGCCAGTTCAGCTAGCACCAGGTGTTATCTAACCAGGTCACTTTTCAGAGAGAGAGAGAGAGAGAGAGAGAGAGTTTGCATAGGAAGATCCCAAATTTTGCGGCATCTTATTTATGACAATGATGAGGCAAAAGAAGTATTTAATATTTTAAATATTCTGGATATTCTCATAGACACCTTTTAAAGTTGGTTTTAGAATTTTGTTTTAAGTAAGATCAGTGTGCAATATCCTGGTTTAGTTATATATTGGGAAAGATAATTTACAAAGTTGCAAGGATTTAATTTTCGGTTGTTAGTTGAAAAGTTTCAATGTGAGGAGAGATTGTTTTCATCTTACTCATCACTTGAAATATTTGTTAATTGTCATATTGACTTAACCTAGCATTTTACCAGATTGAATTGAACATCAGTGAGTCAATCCTTAAATAATGAGTGATGACGCCAAGTCACCTCCTTCGAACATCGGGAAGACGGACGTCTCGCTCCGAGAAATCCTGCAAGAAAGTCCCCGGGGACCGGTGGCACCGGTGGGGACCCTCCGACGATCAAGTTAGTGGCTTGGGTTCAGACAAGGAACCACTCCAGCGAAAAGAAGCTGAAGCAGTTAGGGTTTTTGCAGGGAGGAAGAAAGCCCAGAAAAACCAGAATTCGGATCCCACTTACCGCGCATTCCCTTCCTTTTATCATTGTCCTCACGCCCCACCTTTCGTCTAGGGGAGATTACTTTCGTACCGCAGCTACACGTGCCGGAGACGTCCCTCGTACTTCCTGTTGATGTGATATCACACGTGTCCGGCGGTCGCGAAGGTATGCAGTGCGCGCCGCCGGCTGATGGGACGGAGTACAGCTGCAAGTAGTAGCATGCCGTACGCCGTAGCAAGATATGGTCATACACAGGGGCATGCAATGCGCCAAACCTCGTTATGAGGCATGGCCCTCCGTAACAGGGCACAATCACGGAAGTACCGAACGGCATGTCGCGGCAAGGTATGGTCATGTACCGAAGATTACATGCGAGCACCGTGCAACCTGAAGGTTGCCGCGTTTCTTGGCAACTGTCGCATGTTGGTCGCAGATGATCCCCGACCCCGAGGGGGTGAGGGGATGACGATGTACCCCGGGACCGGTGGGGGCCCCGGGGTTAAGGGATGATGACCCTACCCCCAACCCCGAGGGGGTGCCGGGGGTGAGGAAAATGACGATGTACCCCAGGACCGGTGGGGGCCCCGGGGTTAAGGGATGATGACCCTACCCCCGACCCCGAGGGGGTGCCGGGGGTGAGGGAAATGACGATGTACCCCGGGACCGGTGGGGGCCCCGGGGTTAAGGAATGATGACCCTACCCCCGACCCCGAGGGGGTGCCGGGGGTGAGGGAAATGACGATGTACCCGGGACCGGCGGGGGCCCCGGGGTTAAGGAATGATGACCCTACCCCCGACCCCGAGGGGGTGCCGGGGGTGAGGGAAATGACGATGTACCCCGGGACCGGCGGGGGCCCCGGGGTTAAGGAATGATGACCCTACCCCCGACCCCGAGAGGGTGCCGGGGTGAGGGAAATGACGATGTACCCCGGGACCGATGGGGGCCCCGTGGTTAAGGGATGATGACCCTACCCCCGACCCCGAGGGGGTGCCGGGGGTGAGGGAAATGACGATGTACCCCGGGACCGGTGGGGGCCCCGGGGTTAAGGGATGATGACCCTACCCCCGACCCTGAGGGGGTGCCGGGGTGAGGGAAATGACGATGTACCCCGGGACCGGCGGGGGCCCCGGGGTTAAGGAATGATGACCCTACCCCCGACCCCGAGGGGGTGCCGGGGTGAGGGAAATGACGATGTACCCCGGGACCGGTGGGGGCCCCGGGTTAAGGATGATGACCCTACCCCGACCCCGAGGGGGTGCCGGGGGTGAGGAAAATGACGATGTACCCCGGGACCGGCGGGGGCCCCGGGGTTAAGGAATGATGACCCTACCCCGACCCCGAGGGGGCGCCGGGGGTGAGGGAAATGACGATGTACCCCGGGACCGGCGGGGGCCCCGGGGTTAAGGGATGATGACCCTACCCCCGACCCGAGGGGGTGCCGGGGGTGAGGGAAATGACGATGTACCCCGGGACCGGTGGGGGCCCCGGGGTTAAGGGATGATGACCCTACCCCCGATCCCGAGGGGGTGCCGAGGGTGAGGGGATGACGATGACTGCCGTTACCTTTCCTGACGGCATTGGGATCAGTCATATCAGATGCCCCCTCGCCCCTGGGGCGAAGCGGGTCCCACCGCTGAGGCTCAAGGGGCGTTCTCCACGTGGCTGATCCCTGCCCTTGAGTTCTATGCGGACGGTGTGGGGAATGTAAGGAGACGGCCCCCGTACACCGCGCCAGCCATGATCGCCCTCGAAAATGAAGACGAGCTCTTCGGAATCCGCGCGAAAAGGCGTATCATCATTTCCTCTCATTACGGCGACGTCAGCAAGGTCCCATCGCTGGCCGGGGCGTGCCGCACCACGCGCTGGGGTAATCCTCGAGGCGAACCGACGTATAGCAAGGAGCCGCGTGGCCGACGAGACATGGCGGGACATTTTGAAAACTCGATAAAGCTAGCCAAGGGGGGGCTGATGCCCATCGCCATCGTCTTCTTCCTTTTGTCCCCAGCTCCTTCAACCTGCGAGCTCGCGCCCAGCTTTTCTTTGTTCTTCCAGGTCAGCTTTTCTTAATCTCTTCATTCATGAGTTCACCCTCTTGGACCTCGGAGGACGGTTCTGAGGACCGTCCTCCTTCTGTGAGGCCCAGACCCCTCCTTCCCTTCCCCTCCCATCGAGTGGTCCTCTGATTCGGAGGACCACATCCCTTGGCCCGGCGACGGGCCACCGGTGGGGCCCCATCAAGGGGCCACCGGCGAGGGCCGGGACCTCCTCGAGGGTGGAGGAGTCCCCAGAGGGGACAGCCTCCGTCCTGAAGCGACCGGACCTGGAAAGGATCCGGGCCCGCTACAGGATCCCTCGGGAGATCGAGTTATTCCTACCCAACCCTGACGACGGGTCATCTCCTCCCGACCCGGTCGAGTAGCTCTTATGAGATCTGCCTGCAGGCAGGTCTCCGCCCTCCTTTCATCCTTCTTTGTCCGCCTCTTGATTTCTACTCTTTGACTCCTTCTCAGCTAGTCCCGAACTCCTGTCGGGTGATTAGCGCCTTTGTTATTCTTGTCATCGCTAGGTATTACCCCTAGGATTAGTTTGTTCTGTAATTTCTATTCCCTCCGAGCCCAAAAGGGTGGTGGCTGTTCCAGCCCCGACCCAACAGGGTCCTTAAGCTCTTTTGCCTTCGTCAATCAAGGGGTGGAAACCCCGTTTCTTTTTTGCCAATATCGACCAAGTCCGGCCCCGGTGGGGGGACCCCGACCTCCGAGGGAACGCCGCGGCTGTTCATCNTAAGCTTCTTTTGCCTTCGTCAATCAAGGGGTGGAAACCCCGTTTCTTTTTTGCTAATATCGACCAAGTCCGGCCCCGGTGGGGGGACCCCGACCTCCGAGGGAACGCCGCGGCTGTTCATCCTGGGGACCGGGAGGCGATGGGGGTATTGCTGACCGCCGAGATCCCCCGGTACACCCTGCTGTTAGCGGAGGACAACTTTGAGTTGGCGGGTCTCATCTCCCAGCGGGGTAAATTCTCCATACTTAGTCAGGAATTCTGCTTTCTTTTTCCCCCTTTTTTTTTTTTTTTTTTTTTTTTTTACCATTCTGAAAATCTAACTTATGTCATGCAGCAATGAAGATCCCGACCGCGAAAGTGGTAAAGGCTGCTAAGAAAAGGGCCCGAGAAGGGCCGCCCAGGGACCAGCGGGCTCCGGCCCCGAAACGCCTGGTGGTCCGGGCCTCCCTCCCGGCACCAGTCCCACCCCCGGCTCCGTCACATGCCCCAGCTGTACCGGAGGTCGACCTTACGGCCGACACTCCACCAGAGGTGGGGGCGACTGCAGGAGCCACCGCCGAGGAACCAGAAGTGGGGGTGGCTGCGGGAGCCACCGCCGAGGAACCAGAAGTGGGGGCGCGTGTGCCAACCGGGGAGTTCCCGGCCCCGAGAGAGCGACCCCATCACGCCGCCAGGACTGGGGCGAGGGACCATCTGGCCCCGCGAGCCCATCCCCCGAAGGGCCACTCGGGAGCGGTCGCACATAGAGCCGGGGACCTCAGGAACGGCGGAGGGAGGCGAGGGCGCGCCCAGGCCGCCTCGGGACTCCTTGGACGACGGCCGCTGGGCCGAGCAGGCCCTGGGTCCGGTTTTTGATCTCAGGATTATAGAAGATCTCAGCCATATGGGGGCGGGCGCGTTTTTCCGAGACTCTACGCCGCAGTGGTCAAGGTAAGCAATTTTCTCGCTCCCTTCCCCTTACTGTTCTACATACATATATGTACTCTGTTGACCTGGGCTGTGTGCAGATCGCGCACTCCCTGAGGGCCGCCAGGGAGGTTATCCACGGGGGAAAAAGGTTCTGCGGGAGACGCAGAAGGAGGCCGAGGAGGCCCAGCGCCGCGCGGAAAAGGCAGAAAAGGCGCTGGAAGCGGTCAAAGGCGCCTGTGCAAGCGAGGTGAGGGCCGCCGTGAGCCGGGCGGAAATGGAGGCCAATCGCGCGCGCGCGGCGCTCTCTCAGATGGCGGAGGCTGAGAGCGCGGTCATGGCCAGGGATATGCACATCTCTGAGTTGACCTCAGCGCTCCAGGAGGCCGAGGACCGAGCGGGTGCGGCGGCGGAGGAAGCTAGAGTGGCAGGGAGGAGACCCGCCGTCGTGAGGAAGAGTTGAGCCGCGCTCGAGAGGAGATAAGCCAGGCTCGGGAGGCTGAAAAAACCACGGCGGAGGCCCTTGCTGCGGAGAAGGCTCGGGCTGCTGGACTTGTTGAAGAGTACAAGGCATCCGAGCGTTTCGCAGATGACCTGGCCGAAGCTCGGCCGCTGTATACCTCGACGGGTTCCAGCATGCTAAGGAGAGGGTGGCCAGGGATTTGAATTTCCCCCGGGCCCTGGAGATCGAATTGTCAGACCAGACTTCCTCCGATGATGAGCCCGCACCGGCAGAGCCATGAGTCTGCGTCCGCGACTTTGCTTTTCTTTTCTTTCTTTTGTAAGCCCGACTACGTCGGGGTTTTGTAGTTCCTAGTTAATGAAAATACTTTTCATGATGATCTTCGTATTATTGTTAACTTCATCAATTGATACGTGGCCCCACGATTCTTGTTTGTCTCGATGATTCCGAGGGACACCTTCCCACCTGCGCCACTCCGTCTTAGTTACATGGACCCGCGGACTAGAGCTAGGTAGGGTTGAATCTTGGGAGCGGGGGCACCGCTGATCGGGGATTAGGCCGGTAGGCTCCCTCGGAGCTATAGGCGTAATGCCCGGTCAAGTATCGGACCTGGTGTCAGTCTGGCGCGCAGCTTGATGTCCGCGGGACTTAGCTTTGTTTTGACCGGTAGGGTGTCGGGTCTTGGCTGTGAAGAATCGTTGGTGCACTGCTCCGCCAGCGGTTAGCCGGGTTTTATGCCTGATTGGCACAGGGCCTTGAGTGCCGATGGGGTGCCGGGCTTTTGGTACACCGCTCTGCCAGTGGTACACTGGGCTTTATGCCTGGCTGGTGCAGGGCTTTGGTGCCGACGGGTGCCGGGTTTTTTTGAGAGCCGGTGGTACACCGCTCTGCCAGTGGTACACTGGGCTTTATGCCTGGCTGGTGCAGGGCTTTGGTGCCGACGGGGTGCCGGGCTTTTGTTGAGAGCCGGTGGTACACCGCTCTGCCAGTGGTACACTGGGCTTTATGCCTGGCTGGTGCAGGGCTTTGGTGCCGACGGGGTGCCGGGCTTTTGTTGTTGAGAGCCGGTGGTACACCGCTCTGCCAGTGGTACACTGGGCTTTATGCCTGGCTGGTGCAGGGCTTTGGTGCCGACGGGGTGCCGGGCTTTTGTTGAGAGCCGGTGGTACACGCTCTGCCAGTGGTACACTGGGCTTTATGCCTGGCTGGTGCAGGGCTTTGGTGCCGACGGGGTGCCGGGCTTTTGTTGTTGAGAGCCGGTGGTACACCGCTCTGCCAGTGGTACACTGGGCTTTATGCCTGGCTGGTGCAGGGCTTTGGTGCCGACGGGGTGCCGGGCTTTTGTTGTTGAGAGCCAGTGGTACACCGCTCTGCCAGTGGTACACTGGGCTTTATGCCTGGCTGGTGCAGGGCTTTGGTGCCGACGGGGTGCCGGGCTTTTGTTGAGAGCCGGTGGTACACCGCTCTGCCAGTGGTACACTGGGCTTTATGCCTGGCTGGTGCAGGGCTTTGGTGCCGACGGGGTGCCGGGCTTTTGTTGTTGAGAGCCGTGGTACACCGCTCTGCCAGTGGTACACTGGGCTTTATGCCTGGCTGGTGCAGGGCTTTGGTGCCGACGGGGTGCCGGGCTTTTGTTGTTGAGAGCCAGTGGTACACCGCTCTGCCAGTGGTACACTGGGCTTTATGCCTGGCTGGTGCAGGGCTTTGGTGCCGACGGGGTGCCGGGCTTTTGTTGTTGAGAGCCGGTGGTACACTGCTCTGCCAGTGGTACACTGGGCTTTATGCCTGGCTGGTGCAGGGCTTTGGTGCCGACGGGGTGCCGGGCTTTTGTTGTTGAGAGCCGGTGGTACACCGCTCTGCCAGTGGTACACTGGGCTTTATGCCTGGCTGGTGCAGGGCTTTGGTGCCGACGGGGTGCCGGGCTTTGAGAAGATTCAGATAACTAGAATTGAATCTCGTTAGCATTGAATAAGGGGTGAGCACCCAAACAAACATGAGGATGATGTTTAATGCGAAAGGAGGGATACATTACTGGTAATACCGGCGGAGGTTATCCGCATTCCACGTCCTAGGGAGTGGTGTCCCGTCAAGGTCTTCAACTTTATAAGCCCCGTGGTGGAGCGTCTCGGTGATCCGGTAAGGCCCCTCCCAGTTAGGGGCCAGCTTGCCTCCCTCAGTTGGCTTTGAGATCTCTGCCCGTCGGAGGACTAGATCTCCTGGTAGGAACGTCCGGGGGCGCACGCGTGCGTTGTAGTATTTCGCAGCCCGCTGCCGATAGGCTGCCATTCGAAGCCGCGCTCTGTCCCGCACTTCCTCCACCAGGTCGAGGTTGGCTCGCAGTTGGTCAGGGTTATCTTCCTCACTGTAGGCTTCTACCCGAGGGCTGGGCCGCCGATCTCCACAGGAATGACGGCCTCAGAACCAAAGACCAAGCTGAATGGCGTTTCGCCAGTGGGAGTTCGTGGCGTTGTATGATAAGCCCATAGCACGTTGGAGAGTTCTTCTACCCATCGTCCCTTGCAGCCATCCAGTCGAGTCTTTAGCCCCTGGAGGATGATCCGGTTAGTCACTTCCGCTGCCCCGTTGGTTTGAGGATGCCCGACGGAGGTGAACCTCTGACAGATGCCCAGCTCGGAGCAGAACTCCCGGAAAGGTGCGTTGTCAAACTGTCGGCCGTTATCAGTGACTAGAGTGCGTGGCAGCCCAAACCGACATATGACTGACTTCCAGAAGAAAGATCTCACTTTACTCTCGGTAATTTTGGCCAGAGCCTCAGCTTCAACCCACTTGGTGAAGTGATCCACTGCCACCAGGAGAAACTTCCGCTGCCCGGAGGCCGGGGGAAATGGACCTAAGATATCCATACCCCACTGGGCGAAAGGCCAGGGTGCCACCAGAGGAGTTAGGTGAGAGGTGGGCTGTCGCTGAATATTGGCATGACGCTGGCAGCTATCACACTTCTTGACAAGCTCGGACGCGTCCTCCTTCATTGTCAACCAGAAATACCCTTGGCGTAGGGCCTTGTATGCTAGGGCTCTGCCCCCCAGGTGACTCCCACATACACCCTCGTGGATCTCCCTAAGGATGTAATCTGATTCTGCTGGCCCCACACACCTAAGGACCGGATATGAGAAGGATCTCCGATAAAGCTTCCCGTCCATCATCAAGAACCTCGGGGCCCTTCGTTTGAGCAGCTTGGCCTCAGCGGGGTCCTCCGGGAGAGTGCCGTCAGTCAAGTACCGAACATAGGGGTCCATCCAGGAGGGCTCCTGCTGCACCGGCAATGCTTCATCCGTGGCCTCGAAGCTTGGGACTTGTAGGTGCTCCACATACGTTCTTCCCAACGTCCCGTCGACCGAAGTGGCCAAACGAGACAGCGCGTCAGCCCTGGCATTCTCCGCACGGGGGATATAGCTGACACGAAAATAAGAGAAATGAGACGCCTGGGACTGCACCTTGCTCAAGTAGCGGGACATGGTGGGGTCCCTAGCCTCGTACTCCCCGGCGACTTGTCCAGAAATGAGTTGAGAGTCCGTGAAGGCCCTTAAGCGCCCGCGCCCAGCTCCTTAGCTAGCCTCATCCCCGCCAGCAGGGCTTCGTACTCCGCCTGGTTATTGGTCGCCGGGAACTGGAATCTGAGAGCGTACTCCACGACGTCTCCCTCCGGGCTTGCGAGAATGAGTCCGGCTCCACTCCCTTGAGAGTTCGCCGCTCCATCTACGTGCAGGATCCAATCCTCCGTCTCTCCAGGTGAAGGAGAATCCCTTGGCTTCTCCGGTCGCTCCTCCTCCACGTCCTTCTCTGTCCAGGAGCACTCAACTAAGAAATCCGCCAACACCTGGGACTTCATGGCTGGTCTTGGCCGGAAGGACAGGTCGAACTCACTTAGCTTGATGGCCCATTTAGCCAGCCGGCCGGAGGTGTCGGGGCGAGACAGAATAGATCGCAGGGGCTGGTCCGTGAGCACCACGATGGGATGGGCTTGAAAGTAAGGCCGAAGGCGCTGAGCAGAAACCACCAAGGCGAAGATAATCTTCTCGGTTTTTGAATACCTGGTCTCAGCGTCATGGAGCACCTTGCTGGTATAATAGATGGGCTTCTGGGCTCCGCCGGTATCCGTGCGCACAAGCACGGAGCTAACAGCCTCGGGGAGGCGGCCAGATATAAAAAGAGCTCCTCTCCATTTTCAGGCTTGGACAGTAGCGGAGGAGTAGAGAGAAACTGCTTCAAGTCTTCGAAGGAGCCCTGGCATTCTTCCGTCCATTCGAAGCCGTTGATCTTGCGCAGCGCCTTGAAAAAGGGTAGGCACCTCTCCGCCGACCTTGACATGAAACGGCTCAAGGCTGCCACCCTCCCTGTCAGGCGCTGCACCTCCTTCTTGCTGACCGGAGGCCGCATCTCCAGGATGGCTCTGATCTTGTCGGGGTTGGCCTCGATCCCGCGCTGGGTCACCATGAACCCAGGAACTTGCCAGCCGCTACTCCGAAGGCGCATTTGTGAGGGTTGAGTTTCATCCGGTACCGACGCAGGTTGCTGAAAGTCTCCTCGAGATCTGCTACATGGTCTTCTGCATGGGCACTCTTGGTCAGCATGTCATCCACATATACCTCCATGTTGCGCCCCAATTGATTCTCAAAAACCTTGTTCATTAGTCTTTGGTAAGTGGCCCCGGCGTTTTTCAGTCCGAAAGGCATCACCCTGTAACAGTAGATCCCCCTCTCTGTGACAAAGGAGGTTGCTTCTTCGTCTGCTGAGCTCATCTTGATTTGATTATACCCCGAAAACGCATCCATGAAACTGAGCGTCCCGTGTCCGGAGGTGGCGTCCACCAGCTGATCGATTCGGGGGAGCGGAAAGCTGTCCTTGGGGCACGCCTTATTGAGGTCGGTGAAGTCCACGCACATTCTCCAGCTTCCACTGGCCTTCCGAACCATCACGACATTCGCCAACCAGTCGGGGTAGCGCACCTCGCGGATGTGGCCAGCCGCCAACAACTTCCGCACCTCCTCATCAACAGCCTTCTGTCGGTCCGGGGCAAAACTCCTTTTCTTCTGCCTGATAGGCCGGCACTCCGGCCGGATGTTGAGCTGATGTGCGATCACCTCCTCCGGGATCCCGGGCATGTCGGATGCTGACCATGCGAAGACGTCGGCGTTAGCTCGCAGAAAGGCTAGGAGCCGGTCGCGAGCTTCGTCCGGGAGTGAGGCTCCGACGCGGATCGTCTGCATGGGGTCCTTCCCGAGGGGGAAAGTGAGCAGCTGCTCGGCCGGTTCCCCCCTCCTCTCCAAGTCTCGTGGGTCAAGGGTCTCTGATGTCGATGCTGATGGTGGTGCAAGCGCTGCCCCCTGGGGACTGGGGGCCAAGTGATAGCATGGCGCCGGCAGGTCCCGCTCTCCTCGCATCTCGCCGATCCCGCTGGTGGTTGGGAACCTCACCAGGAGCCGCTTGGTGGAAATGACGGCATCCAAGAGGTTGAGCCCGGGCCTCCCAAGAATCGCGTTGTACGCCAGGGGCACACGGACTACCAAGAATTTTATAAGACGGTGCTCTGGCACGGAGCCGTTCCAGCTGTTACAGGAAGAGTAATTTCCCCCTCGACCCTCACAGAATCTCCTGTGAACCCCATCAAAGGCGTGGTGACAGGCCGAAGCAGATCATGCGACAGATTCATACGAACAAAGGCATCGTAGTTCAAAACATCTACGGAGCTTCCACTGTCGACTAAGATTCGTTTTACAGGATGTTTAGCAATCGTCATGGATACGACGACGCTATCATTATCTTTATTTACAACCCCCTCCAAGTCCTCTTCGAAAAAAGGAATTACAGCCTCCACTCCTCCCTCCCCCTCGGTCTCTTCGGCGGGCCTCCTGCCCCCCAGGAAATCATCGCTACTGTCTTCTCCGTCGGGGTGTTATCAATCACCGGCGGTGCAGGCGCTGACGGGCCGGGAGCTCCTGGGTTGTTCCTTTGGACGAACTTCCTCAGGTGGCCTTGTTGAATGAGATCTTCAATGGCTTTCTTCAGCTGTCGGCAGTCGTCGGTGTTGTGACCATGGTCCCGGTGGTAGCGGCAGTAGAGATTTTTGTTCCGGGGAATCTTCGGGTTGATGGGAGGAGGGCGTTGCAGATAGGGCTCCCCCTCGATCTCGAGCAGGATCTGGGATATTGGAGCAAGCAACGGAGTGTAAGGCCCGTCTCTCGGTGCAGGGGGTCGAGGACGGTTGTCTGGTCGGCGAGGAGGCTCGGGCCTCCTGGGGCGGGCTTCCGCAGGTTCTGGCTGGGTTGGCTTCCGGGGTATACTCCCGCCGGCTTCACGCCGGGAAAAGTCAGCTTCGTCCGCCCGGATGTATTTCTGGGCGCGGATCAGAAGTTCGGAGTAGGAACCCGGCGGCTTTTTGTCCAGGGAGTATGCGAAGCGAGAAGGGCGAAGCCCCCGCTTCAAAGCCAGGGTTGCCACCGAGTCCTCCAGGTTGTAGACTTCCAAGGCGGCCTCCTTGAACCGGGCGACGTAGTCTCGCAGAGACTCGCCATTCTTCTGCTGGACGGCAAACAGACTGTCGGCCACCCTCGGGATCTTCCGGCAGGCGTCAAAGTGGGCCAGAAAAGCCCTCTCCAATTGGCGAAAGGAGTCGATGCTTCGCGGCGGCAGACGTGAATACCAGGCCCGGGCAGCTTTTTTCAAGGTAGCCGGGAAAGCAACACACATGAGCGAGTCAGTCGCCCCCTGAACTTGCATAAGCACCTTATAGCTCTCTAAATGGTCTAGGGGTCCGTGGTCCCGTCGTATGGGTCCAGTTGAGGAAGGCGGAACCTGGTAGAGATAGGCTCTTCCATGATGCGGCGAGACAGAGGAGGCCGACTGTCATAATCAGTCTCCGGCAGGTGAGTGATCCGACGGCTGAGCTCCTCCAGCCTCTGGTTGCACTCCTCGAGTCGACGCTCAGCTCGACGAGGCATCCGGCCATCAAAGGAGCCCTCCCCCGAAGACTCAGAAGAAGAGCGGGGGCGGCGATGCCGGCGCGTGCGCTCCGCCTCCTTTCCGTGCCGCCGCTTAGGAGAGACGCTGGCGTGGCGAGAGGGAGACCGGGGCCTTTTGGACGCCTCGCGGTGATGCGGCTTGGCTGGGGATCGGCGATGATGCTCTGCAGGGACCGGCGACCTCCGGCGAGAGGAGTGCTGGCTAGGCTGCATCACTCCAGGGATAGACGGGTTCGGCTCCGGTTGCCGCAAGGCCGCTTGCTGCTGCTGCTGCATGCCTTTGACCACCGCCACCAGCGACTGGACCTGGGTGGCCAGGGCAGCGAATCGATCTTCTTGAAGTGGTTGTGAAGCAGACGCGGGGGCGTCATTCTGCGGAGCAGAAGGCCCTGCCCCCTGGAGATTCAGAGGCTCTGGGAAACAGGATACAAGAGCCGGGGGGGCCTCCGCGGGTGGACCAGCCCCGCAGCGCTGCCCCCCAGCGCGACCGGCTGAAGCTCCCTTTGTTCGAGTAGTCACCATGGCTTCAAAGTTGTGAAGACAAGAGAAAGAAGAAGAAGCCGCTGGTTCGATGTCTTTCTTGCACTCCCCTTCCTGGCGCGCCAATCTGATGACGCCAAGTCACCTCCTTCGAACGTCGGGGAAAACGGACGTCTCGCTCCGGGAATCCTGCAAGAAAAGTCCCCGGGGACCGGTGGCACCGGTGGGGACCCTCCGACGATCAAGTTAGTGGCTTGGGTTCAGACAAGGAACCACCCAGCGAAGAGAAACTGAGGCAGTTAGGGTTTTTGCAGGGAGGAAGAAAGCTCAGAAAAACCAGAGTTCGGATCCCACTTACCGCGCATTCCCCTGCTCTTATAGTTGTCCTAATACCTCACCTTTCGTCTAGGGGAGATTGCTTTCGTACCGCAGCTACATTTGCCGGAGACATCCCCTGTACTTCATGTTGATGTGATATCACACGTGTCCAGCGGTCGCGAAGGTAGGCAGTGCGCGCCGCCGGCTGATGGGACAGAGTATAGCTGCAAGTAGTAGCATGCCGTACGCCGTAGCAAGATATGGTCATGTACAGGGGCATGCAACGCGCCAAACCTCGTTATGAGGCATGGCCCTCCGTAACAGGGCACAATCACGGAAGTACCGACGGTATTCTGCGGCAAGGTATGGTCATGTACTGGAAATTATGTGCGTGCACCGTGCAACCTGAAGGTTGCCGCGTTTCTTGGCAGCCAGATCGCATGTTGATTGCAGATGACCCCACCCCGAAGGGATATCGGGGATGGGGAACGATGACACACCCCGGGACTGGTGGGGGCCCCGGGGTTAAGAAATGATGACCTCACCCCCGACCCCGAGGGGGTGGGGGTGAGGGAATGACAATGCACCCCGGGACCGGTGGGGGCCCCGGGGTTAAGGAATGATGACCCTACCCCCGACCCCGAGGGGGTGCCGGGGGTGAGGGATGACGATGCACCCCGGGACCGGTGGGGGCCCCGGGGTTAAAGGATGATGACCCTACCCCCGACCCCGAGGGGGTGCCGGGGGTGAGGGGATGACGATGCACCCCGGGACCGGTGGGGGCCCCGGGGTTAAAGAATGATGACCCTACCCCCGACCCCGAGGGGGTGCCGGGGGTGAGGGGATGACGATGCACCCCGGGACCGGTGGGGGCCCCGGGGTTAAAGAATGATGACCCTACCCCCGACCCCGAGGGGTGCCGGGGGTGAGGGGATGACGATGCACCCCGGGACCGGTGGGGGCCCCGGGGTTAAAGAATGATGACCCTACCCCCGACCCCGAGGGGGTGCCGGGGGTGAGGGGATGACGATGCACCCCGGGACCGGTGGGGGCCCCGGGGTTAAAGAATGATGACCCTACCCCCGACCCCGAGGGGGTGCCGGGGGTGAGGGGATGACGATGCACCCCGGGACCGGTGGGGGCCCCGGGGTTAAAGATGATGACCCTACCCCCGACCCCGAGGGGGTGCCGGGGGTGAGGGGATGACGATGCACCCCGGGACCGGTGGGGGCCCCGGGGTTAAAGAATGACCCTACCCCCGACCCCGAGGGGGTGCCGGGGGTGAGGGGATGACGATGCACCCCGGGACCGGTGGGGGCCCCGGGGTTAAAGGATGACCCTACCCCCGACCCCGAGGGGGTGCCGGGGGTGAGGGGATGACGATGCACCCCGGGACCGGTGGGGGCCCCGGGGTTAAAGATGATGACCCTACCCCCGACCCCGAGGGGGTGCCGGGGGTGAGGGGATGACGATGCACCCCGGGACCGGTGGGGGCCCCGGGGTTAAAGGATGATGACCCTACCCCCGACCCCGAGGGGGTGCCGGGGGTGAGGGGATGACGATGCACCCCGGGACCGGTGGGGGCCCCGGGGTTAAAGATGATGACCCTACCCCCGACCCCGAGGGGGTGCCGGGGGTGAGGGGATGACGATGCACCCCGGGACCGGTGGGGGCCCCGGTTAAAGGATGATGACCCTACCCCCGACCCCGAGGGGGTGCCGGGGGTGAGGGGATGACGATGCACCCCGGGACCGGTGGGGGCCCGGGGTTAAAGAATGATGACCCTACCCCCGACCCCGAGGGGGTGCCGGGGGTGAGGGGATGACGATGCACCCCGGGACCGTGGGGGCCCCGGGGTTAAAGAATGATGACCCTACCCCCGACCCCGAGGGGGTGCCGGGGTGAGGGGATGACGATGCACCCCGGGACCGGTGGGGGCCCCGGGGTTAAAGAATGATGACCCTACCCCCGACCCCGAGGGGGTGCCGGGGGTGAGGGGATGACGATGACTGCCGTTACCTTTTCTGACGACGTTAGGATCAGTCATATCAAATTGTAAGCACAATACAACGCAGTAGGTAGGTACATTATCATGTCTGACTATTTACAGTAAGACCTGCAATTTCGCAAACCTCAAACTTTAATGGCAGACAATCCTGCTAAGGGGAAGTGGAATTATTCTCAAGCTTGTCTTTCCAAACGTCAGACTTGAAACAGAGCAGCATATCTTCTTTATGATCCTTTCTTGCCAAATATTAGAATTCTTCAAATCAAAACTTGAATCGATTATTTCATTACCAATGATTATCCAAATCATCTATAGATCATGCAATGTCTCATGCCATAACATGACCAACTAATTTAAACCCTTCAAATATCTCAAAGTGACTTTACTAATCGAGCTCAGATGGATACATGACTTATAAGGTCAATAAAGATTGAAAATGCACTTACCATCCGAAAGACATAATTGAAAATTATAGTAATCTCTCTATGACTTGAAGTGATAATAGATGTACCCTTAACCATAATCCATAACTAATAATAATCAAAAATAAAATCATCTCCCTCCTATTTTCTTAACAATAATTATGCCACTTATGGATGATTGATAATTTATCCATCCTGGAGAAAGATATCTACTTAGGAACTATGAAGAAAGGTACAATAAGTATGCACAATAAATTAATGAATATATATCTTGATTTAGAAATCTATTAACAGATGAAAATCCCCATGAAATTCTTTATCATTGGAGTTTATCTTATTCTCATTATTGCTAAAATCTTTCACTTTCTACCATCAAAATATTTGATCATTTATAGCCAAAATCAGTTCTAAAGATTAATAGAGTCTACTGCTCTCAAAAACTTAAACAGTAATTGTCTCATAATTTAAAATTTTATAATCTTCCTAAATGATCCATCATGATATAATATGCAGTCAACTATTTCATTAGCATCAATATCAACCATCTCCATATCTAGCAAATTAACAATCAGTCTTGAATAAGCAATATCCATAATAAAAGTTTTCTTAGTAAAATTCACTAAATATACTTATCCATCCAGACTCAAATTCAGAAAGTACTCAATTGTGATTGATCAAAAACATGTAATTAACTATTTCATTCCCAAAATATCATCAATATTAATCATCCCTATAACCAGCAGATTAGCTCATAATCTTAAACTTATAATATCAACAATGTAAGTTTCACTATTAAAAATTCATTATACATCCACATTCAAATTTAGATTTACTAACTCCAAATCCACATATCAACTCAATTGCAATATGGACATAATGATGTTATTCTAGTCATATTAGTCATCAATTGCAATTTTCAACTATTATATCATATCCCATATATTCATCTGTCTTTTATGCATATCCAATTAAAGTTTCATCTACCCATATTATTTAAAGATCTGAAACTGCTACGAGCCATTTCCAACAAGTTTGATGGAGTTAAAACCTCTAGAAGCCCCTAGGCCTCCCCACTGGTCAAGGCTACCAGCCAGGGAGCCCACATAATATCATTGGCTTGCGATGGTTCATTCTTAATTCCTATCAAATTTGTAATTCAATTAATATCTTGATAAACTTTAAATTTCAAGCTTCCAAAGCATAATTCCTGAAATTCCTTTAAAGTCATAATTGTCTCAATATCATTCTAGTATTTTGCCTAGAGTGTCATCATGCATGTGTCCCTAAGGTCATAACCTAGGCTCTAATACCACTAAAGCTGTCATGCTCCAGACCCAAATATTGGGCTAGGGTGACAACCCGCCGTGTGCCGGGCACGCAAGGCGTCTTAAAAATCTTGATATACGATTCAAATGGGGCAATAAATATGAAAACTAACCATAATACAAATGATAGTTATAAGTTTTGGGTTTCAAACCCTACAACCAAGTCATGCTAATAAAGTTGGGCTACAACAAGCCCTACACACAAACATAATAGGATTACACCAATGCAATGGTTCTTATTTTATTATTAGAAGCTCCATCAACTCCGAATATCCATCATCAACCCTGAGGCTCTAAAAAAACATTGTGAAGGTTTAATGAGTTTACACTCAATAAGTAAGCCTATTATACAATCATATCATACTTAAATTATATTTAACATGCTATCAACATGTGCATTTTGTCAACTTAACATAAATTGAACATTCGATAAGCATCAGGATATGCATTCTAGCAAACTCACTGTTTATGTAATTATAGATTTCCTATGTGTCCCATGGCCCTGCAATACCTCAATCAGAGCACATCCTCCAGATGTGTGGCCATAAAATCAACTGAACACATTGTACGTTGTGTGAGGCCATACCATAACAGAACACACTCTACGATGTATGTGGCCATATGAAAATCAAACAGAACACATTGTAAGACATATGGGGCCATACCATAACAGAACACACTCTACGGTGTATGTGGCCATATAAAATCAACAGAACATGTCTACAATATATGGGGCCATATCATAACAGAATACATCTCCAGTGTGTGTGGCCATATCATAACAGAACACAACTACGATGTGTGGGGCCATAGTAACGAAGAACCGCGGTGACCCATATAAATCTATTTAACATTTTCATCACAATTACATCATGCATCTGTATCTCACATTACCTCACAGTGGTTTGCACAGTATTAGGAAATGCATATAGTCACCTCAATATAAACATATCGTACAGGCAATCACATTTCTGGCATATATATCAATAAATCATTTCTTACAATATTACCAATCACTATATCATATAATTGTTCATTTGTAATCCACAGTTCCATGCTACATAGACAATTCAGATAATTTCTATTTTCTTCTTATTTATAAAAATGCATGCAAACTGTATATACTCAATTTATCAATTAAACAATTATTAAATTTGCATAATAGTCTTACTTACCAGATTATGCAATAAATACCAGATTATGTAATGCAAACAAACCCACTGTTTATGTAATTATTATTTTTGTATGTATCCCACGGCCCTACAAATTAATCAGAACACATCCTCTAGATGTGTGAGGCCATACATACTCAAACAGAACATACCCTACAGATGTGTGAGGCCAAATGAGAACCGCGGCGACACATACTAGTCTATCACAATGTTATAATCATACTTGCATGTCATTCATCATGCATCAATTTCTCATATTACATATACAGTGATTTGTACATTATTAGCAAATGCATATGGTCATCCCAACATTTGCAAATCAAAGAATTTATATTTTTGCACATACACCAAGAAACTATTTCTTTCAAAATATTATCAGCTACTATAGTCATAATAAATACACATATGTAGATTTATGGTACCATTCAAAATAATCAAACCAAATAAACTTTGTTTTCCTTATCTCATAATATACTTGAAAACTATAAAACCATGAGTTATAAATTATTAATTATAAATAGACTTATTTACCTCGGCACGCTAATTCCAAATAGTTAACTAGGTATTTAGACATCTCGGTACAATCATAACTCTAGTAGCTCCACTAACTCCAGCTTCAGTAAAAATTGTAGTGGCCACCCCATATGACAAGTGCTGTAGCACCAATACTGCCTCCATGGTCACAGAGTTGTAATAGATTTCTCTTGCGTTTCTCATAGACTTCTCTTCCATAGACAAATGAAGAAAGGCACAAACTTCCAGAGCCATAGAGTCATGCTGGATGTCTCTTTCTATCCATCCTAAAAGCCCTAACATAAGCCTCTGTGACTTCCTCCACCATAAGAACTCTCTGGCACTTCATCATGAGCAGTCCACAGAACATCAAGACAACACCAAACAAATCCTCCTTCCAACAGAACCACCAAAATCCCGAGCTCTCATGCTAAACAATTTCTTTCCTCACACTGGGCTCGGAACGATATCCAATGGGCAAAATCTCAAACTTATGGTCCCTCGAGCAGTAGAACTCACCAAAATCGAACATATTTCAGCGACCATTAAAGTTTCCCCCAAGCAATAGAAGACAATGCGGTGGAAATCCAAGCTTTGGTCTCCGATTCGACTCCAATCATGGAGAACGAAGTCCGGAAGGGCAGCGCCTATTGCTGAGAGATTCATGGGATCGCTGATCGCTTCGAAGTTCTTCCGATCCGCTCTCTCTCTCTCTCTCACAGGCACTAGGAGGATGGGCAGGATATTATCGAGGAGATGAGCGCCCGATTCCAGGAGGGAGTCATCCTCCAACTCATTATAAACATCACGCGACGCCTCGGTCCGGGACTC
>UESW01004397.1:767757-795201 GCA_900491605.1 Calamus simplicifolius | reverse complement strand
AATATTTAAATGTTTGTAGCAGTTTGAGTTGCTCTTTGCAAACATCTGAAGATGTCTACAACCTGGACAAATATAAAATATGTAGGGATACAAGTAGGTGTGCAACAATGCAGTCCATTGATTTGATGGAATAATTTGAACTCTGTTTTCCTTTTTTCTTTCAAAAATGCAATATCTAAAATTACTTTTAGCAATCCAATAGGAGTTAAAGCTATGACAAGTTAACAAAAGTCCTTATTTTTATCAAATTCATTACAAGGCCTTTAAAGCTGAATTATGCTTTCTTCACTTTCAGATAGTTTTGGACACACTTAGAACATGACCAGAAGCATTAACGGCTTTGAAAGTGGTAGACTTATTTAAACATTAGTGGTGTATACTTACATTGATTGAATATTAGGAAATTTAATGCATAAACCAACTATATGACCAATTCAACAATACCCTGATCGCATGGCCCTGTTAATGGCATTATAATAATATTGAATACAAGCTATGGAGAAGCATGAGAAAAATGAATCTCATGGCATTGAACCCAAGTCAAAACCTATTGCTAACAGAAGTTCCATATACTATCAAATAAGGAACCATCTGTACAACAGCATCGATTGGAATTGCAAAGTTGACGCCAGATGAAATTCCAGTCCCTGTAATCCAGAGCATTAGATAGGGCAATAATAACTTTATGAACCAATTCTATGCAAAATATCTTAAAGCAATCAAAAGAATGTCTTGAAATTATACTGTCAAATGAACCATATACCCATCATCTTTCTTACATATAGAGCAATAATTCAAGATATTTCATGTGTTACAAAATAAGGACATTGAGAGATACTGCTTAAAATTTGAACCACATTCAGTTATGACGGCCTTGATAATATATTAATAGTGTTTAAATTACAAACAAATCCATGGATCAAGAATCACAGGCATGCATTATCAATCAGGCTGATCAGAAAGATATGGCCACTCAAGGAAAGCAATTTCAGTGAGAAAAAGGGCTTAAAATTTTCCATAAAAAGATACATAAAGAAGTGAATAAGATAAAATGTAATAATTCACAGATCATGAGATGCACAAAGTAATTGCAGATATATAGCTTCGAATACAAATAATGAACTATTTGAGTATATCAAAGTTGATATCTTTCAAGATATGGAATGAGACTTCATGATGGGAAACTGAATAAGTTAATAAGGACAAAAATGCAGAATCCCTTCCAATAGTTGATAACGACAAAACTGCATAATCTTTTCAATACTTAGACTAGTTCCTATAAGGTGGAATGAAAGTTCACATAGGAGAAAGTTTGGATAAGTGTCAGGGATGTAAGATCATCTCAATGCTCATCATGGTACATAGAAGTCCATGTCTGGATGGTCAAGTATCCATATCTACAAAGGGAGCATGAGAGTGAATGAATAAAACCTTCCTCTTCCTATGTTGCAGATTGGTAATTTTAGGTAGTTTCTTGTCTTGGTAACTCCCTCCTTGGTTATTGTCAGTAGTTTCTCTCATAAATAGCTCTTTAATATCCATATAACTATCTTATATGATTAATTCCAGCAATCAACTACTCAAATGTCTCCTCTTGTATAACAACAAGTAGCCAATCATGAGTCTTCTAAATGCCAAGACACAAGTGAGTAAATAAATCATTAATTGATAGATTATTGTTGCTTGAATTTCATATTTATTTCATGGACATGGATATTTTTGTTGAGCCAAATAAGTTATTACATAACCAAGAAATTATAAAAGTACTAAATCGACCATAGTAATCAGTTAACGAACATGATCAATCAATAATATATTTTGACTATAGTGTTTGCCATTATATATATAGCTTTTGAACCATAGCTACTAAATATGATATACATCATAAGTATCGAAACCGACCAAACATTGGCCATAACCTTGTATAGATCAACCATACTTATCAAATATTATGATAGTCACAATTTAAGTAGGTCGATCATGCTTAACAATCATGATAGCGGGCATTATTTCGAGTAGATCAATCATACTATTGGCCATGATAATTAGTCTCTACTCATAGACCATTTATTATGCTTGTTGATCATAGTGAAAGAACATTGCTTTTCCATGTTGACAATGTTATTGACCATGGTATTGATTGATTAGAAGCTTCCTGCATTTAATAGTCAAAACTAAGGCAAGATCTTATTAGTTTTTGAAAGATGGACAATTTTACCCATCTACCTTTTATTAATGCAAGTGCCCTCAATATCCAATCTAAACAGAAATTGAGAGGACCATAACTAGAGACGGTCAATCTGATCACTATTCTTCAACATGAGTTTAAATTCATTGGCTTTCACAGATAATCAATCATTTTAAATTTATTGGCCATTTCTCATGACATCTATTTTTGATCAATTCAAATGATGCTTTTGATACATCTTTAGCCAATCAACTTTTTCAAACTAACACGTCAGATGTCCCTCAAATACTTTTACCTTTGAATGATATCTCTCATTAATTTTGTTAAAGATTGATCATCCTTTTTAAATGACTATATTAAATGTGTTAAAGATGAAGATGAAAGAGTCTTAGTAAAAGAAAAAGAGATAAAAGAATGATGAAAAAAATTTTAAAATATTATTAAATAAAAATAATTTAGTAAATTTAAGGATAGGACATGATAACCTAGGAATAACAAAAAAATATTTTTTTTCTTTATTTAGCATGCTTAAGATTAAAAATGCTTTGAGTAAAATAAAAAATGCAAAGACATTAGGATCAGATGCGATCCCTATTGAGGTTTGGAAAGGCTTAGGAGAAATTGAAGCCATATGGTTAAGCAATTTATTTAACAGGATTGTAGCAACTAAAAGAATGCCGGATGATTGAAGAAAAGCATATTAATACCCATATAAAAATAAAAAAGATATTTAAAACTATGCAAATTATAGAGAAATTAAGTTGATGAGTTATACAATGAAATTATGAGAGAAAGTAATAAAAAAATGAATAAGAGATGAAACTTTGGTGTCAAATAATCAATTTGGATTTATGCCTGAAAGATCAACCATAAAGCTATTTATCTATTAAGGAGATTGATGGAGAAGTATAGGGAAAAGAAAAAAAAGACCTTCATATTCTTTATTATTTAAAGAAAGCATATAATAGAATACCTAAAGAAATTAGTGGGTTTTAGAAAAAAAAATGAGTTACCAAAAGGTACATAGAATTGATAAAAGATATGTATAATAAAGCAATAAATCTTGTTAAAACAACAATAAAAGAAACCAGTGAGTTCTCAATTACTATAGGTTTACATCAAGGAGCTGCCTTAAGTTTGTATCTTTTTGCATTAGTTATAGATGAATTAACCAGACATATTCAAGAATATTTCATGGTGTATGTTAATTGAAGACAATATAGTGTTGATTGATGAAACTAAATCTGGAGTAAATGCTGGTGCGAGCACCAAGATCGGATAGAGTTACTGAGCTCATTATGGATTTTTGATTGATGTAGTTAGACTTTTGATTTCTGTCAATTCGTTTGAGTCCAGAGTCATTATGGATTTCTTACTTTATGTTGGTTTGACTTTAAGTCTTGTAATCAAATTTTGTTAGTATGAGTCCAGTAATTTTATTTGAGTCAAGTCAAGATTTATTGAGTCAAAGTGTAAGAAGTTAAAGACCCAGGACCATGAAGGACCACATTCAATGAGCCACCTCAGCAGCCATATAGAATCCAGTCAAAGTAGACGATATCTACTCAATTAAAGCGTCCCAGGAATTTCATAATCATAAAGGAAACAAATAAGCCCCCACAAAATCTCAGTCAAAGTAGGTGCCATCTACTCAATTAGGGCATCCCAAGATTTTCATAAAGTCATCTCAGTATAAAAGAAGCAAATAAGCCCCCTATGAAAGGTGACTTGTCGTCCATCCCTTATGAAAAGCAGAATATGGCGCCATCCCCTAATCTCTTTCCCTTTTTTAAGATGCCACCTATCTTCTTATTTGGAAACAATATGACGCCTTTATTTTCTCTTTTTTCCATGTAATTCAAGGGTTATGGTTTATTATAAAAACCCCTTCTTTCTTCTTATAAAGAACAATTGATGATTAATAAAAAAAATCTTTTTCTATTTTTTGTGCTCTGAGCATTGACACTCTGTGAGAGAGAGGGTGAGAGGCCCAACAAATACTGTTCCAACACCTATTTCAAGCATCCCAATCCCAAGACGTCAAGGTGCTACGATCCTTAGATGAAATCTCTTGCTTCCAGAACCATCTGAAGAAAAGAAACATCTGCGGAAGCATAGCTTTTTCCAAGAGCCCATCCTGGGAGTTGTGTGATTCAATCTTTTAGAAAGAAGATCATTATTGCCTGGTAATCAGACCCATCCCTTTTATAAGTTCTGTTTTGTTGAAGAAAGCGCATGTTCTAAGTAGTGGTTTCTCAATCCTAGGATCTTGTTTTCTTTATTACGTAGTGAATCGTGTTCTTTGGGTAGTTACTTTACTCTTCGCATATTCATCCTTAGTTTATTCTTACTCGTTTTGGAAAATAAAGCACCTTAAAATCTGAATCATTGCTCTATGTTAATCTTTTGCATGGTATCCCATATCAGTTTGGTATCAAAGCAGGCTAGGATACGTTCATGCATAGTGCTGAAATTTTTTAATCATC
Organism: Calamus simplicifolius; assembly: GCA_900491605.1. NCBI lineage: Eukaryota > Viridiplantae > Streptophyta > Magnoliopsida > Arecales > Arecaceae > Calamus > Calamus simplicifolius. The sequence goes on along the minus strand of UESW01004397.1, from coordinate 790,527 downwards.
TAATTATTCTTCATTAAATATAATTTTTTCTTATTTTCATATCTATAAATATAATAATAATAATAATAATATATACATATATATATGTCTGCATATTTTACGTTAGGTTTTCATATGTGTTTGCATGCATCACTGAATTCACTTAAGGGTAATTTTTCTATCTGTAAGGAAAGGATTTCATCACCTTTCCTTGGGCCCAAAAAACCACCCTCATCTCGATCCCAAACCTAATTAAAATTAAGTAGAAACCTAAAGCAAAGCTAAGGATACCCATATAGTTGAGTTCCAAGTATTGTGATGAAACTAGTACACTCAATCCTTTAATTATTTATTAAAAGTGGTGTCTAAGGCTAGGGGTCCAACGGCAAACGCCTTAAGCGGACTTGAAGTTTTCTAATTAGGTCCCTACGAGAACGGGGGGAGCCTTCCACAACCCCACCTCTTATCTGGCCAGTGGAAATGACAATTGTTGAGTTAATTGTAAGTTGAGTTGATTCATTCTACTTGAGCTTCTAGGTCTAGAAACCCTAGAACGATTTTTGTGTTGCATGACCACCAGGTCAGGAGCCCATTACCAATATCCCCAAATACAACCAAGTTACACCATGGATCCCAATCTTAAAACTTTAATGAGAACCATGACTGAATAATTTAGATAACTAAATAATAGGTTTGACCAAATGAAAAAGCGAATCGGGACCCTTGAAGAGAACCGATTGAACCATACTGAACCTGAATCACCTAGACTAACTCTCCTTGGTCCAAGAGCCCATCGTCATGATCTTACCTCTGAACATAACACTAGACGCCCACACCAAGACTTTGTGGATTTGAAGGAAAGAACCATAAGGAACATCAGGTTAGAAGCATCTACATTTGATGACAATCTTGACCCTAAGGTATACACTAATTGAGAGGAGATATGGACCAGTACTTTGAGTGGTATGAAATGTTTGAAGAGAGAAAGTTTAAGTTTGCTAAACTCAGGTTAGTTCGCCAGGCTAGACTATACGAGGGAATGTTGAAAGAATAACTAGGCAAAGAGAAGACGTACCTATAGCTACCTAGAGAGCCATAAAACTTAAGCTTAGGAAAAAGTATCTTCCTATATCCTATCAACATAGACTTTTAGATCAATGGCAGGGGCTGAGTCAGGAAGAAAGACCGTATCTGAATACATAGCCACATTTGATGAATATGTCATGAGATGTAGCATAAAAGAATCTGAAGTTGTGACCCTATCTAGATTTAGGGCTGCACTACGTGAGGACATTCAGAGAGAATTATTTTTAAAAGAAGTTCATGATCTTGAATGCTTATCAGATACTAAAACTTTGAGAGATTCCAAAGGAAACCCATAATCCGTCGACTTGAATCCACTAGGAATGGTACCCCTAATCAAAAACCAGGGTCTAGTAAGTGCACCCAAACCGACCTACTCTTAGCAACCCCATTGACCCGCAAGGAAGATAAGGGTAAGTCACTTGAAGTTCAAGGAATCCTAATCCTAATGCTCGACACTATGCTAGTCAATGCCCAACCCGATCCTTACACATAGAAGAACTAGAGGAAGAAGATCCCGAACCCACGGATAAGCATGAAGGAGAAGTGTATGAAGCTGGAATATACTTAGTGGATGAATATGAAGGAGATGAGGAAGTCATTGAGTCATCTGATTTATTGGGAATTGTTAGATGTATCTTGACCCAAACCAAAGAATAAGAGGATTGGCATAGGACCCATATCCTACAGACATTTGTAAAGTTAAGGGAAAAGTATGTAAGATCATCATAGATAGCGGGAGCTGTATTAATGCCATCTCAACCAATGCTGTCAAAACTCTAGGTTTATCTATGGTTCCCCAACCCAATCTATATAAGATATCCTGGATAGACTCAACTTTCATCCCCATTAAACTGAGATGCCAAGTATGATCCAACCACAATCCTAGGTGTGGTGTGATGTTCTTCCTATGGGAGTTGGCAGTATCATCTTAAGTCGACCTTGGTTATATGACCATGATGCTACCCTGTATGGTCAATCCAACTCCTGCTCCATAGGAAGAAGCTTGTGATAAACCCAACTCCACCTAAAGATCACATTAAGAGAATCTAGTAACTTGAAAGAGAAAAAACCGGGATTAAATCTGATCAGCGCTAATGAACTAAAGCGTGAGATCACTGAGGGTTCACCAGTTTGGATCTTAACTACTAGGGAAATTCATGATCAAACATAAAAAGAACAGCCTCAGGAGGCAGTAGAATTTTTGAAAGAGTTCAAGATGTGTTTCTGAAGAACTTCCTGATCAATTACCACCTTTAAGGGACATCAACATACTATAGATCTAGTCCTAGGAGCCACTTTGCCTAATTTTTCACATTATAAGATGAATCCCACTGAGCATTTAGAATTACAAAAACAGGTTGGAGAACTCCTCAAGAAGGGATTTATTAGAAAAAGTTTGAATCCATTTAAGATTGTCCATGATTATAAGCCTAATAGACCCATAAACCTAATCCCTTTGCTCATATATCCATGAGTCTGAGTCAGCTGAATCATTTGCACAACGTGTTAGAGATCTACATAAGAAAATTATCAATAAGATTAATTTAAGTAATGATACTTATAAAAACATGACTAATTCCCGAAAGAGTTAAAGAATTTGCTGAGAGGGAGATCATGTGATGATTAGGCTTAACCTAAACGATTTCTTCCGAGGATCGTGAAAAAGTTATGTGCCTATGGAGTTGGACCTTTCTAAGTGATAAAGAAAGTTGGACCCAATGCCTATATGCTCGAGTTACCACCCGAATTTGGCATTAGCTCAACCTTCAATATCCCAGACCTAGTTGAGTATAGGAAGCCAGCGATGATACCTAGTGAGCCGTTTGGACCCGACTCTATTCTTAAGAGCGAACCCGTACTTGAGTGTCCACCAATCAATTTACCTAGGAGCGTAGAAAGAATTGAGCATATCCTAGATGAACAAGCTATTACTATCTGAGATAAAGGCTACCAACGTTATTTAGTTTGTTGGCAAGGTCGACCAGAATCTGAAGATTCGTGGATCACTCGAGTTCCTCCCATCCTAGGAGAATTGGTGTGGGGATCAAGATCGGGCAGAGGTTACTGAGCTATTATGGATTTCTGATTAATGTAGTTAGACTTTTGATTCATCAATTCATTTGAGTCCATAGTCATTATGGATTTCTTACTTTATGTTGGTTTGACTTTAACTCTGTAATCAAGTTTTGTTAGTATGAGTCCAGTAATTTTATTTGAGTCAAGTCAAGATTTATTGAGTTAAAGCATAAGAAGTTGAAGATCCAAAACCATGAAGGACCACATTTAGTGCGCCATCTCAGTAGCCACATGGAATCCTAGCCAAAGTAGGCGCCATCTACTCAATTAGGACGTTCCAGGATTTTTATGAAGTCATAAAAGGAAGCAAGTAAGCCCCCATATGGAATTCCAGTCAAAGTAGGTGCCATCTACTCAATTAGGGCATCCAAGATTTTCATAAAGTTATCTTAACATAAAAGGAAGCAAATAAGCCTCCTATGGAAGTGACTTGCCGCCCACCCCTTATAGAAAGCAAAATATGGTGCCATTCCCTGATCTCTTTTTCTTGTTTCAAGATGCCACTTATCTCCTTATTTAGAAAGCTATCCCTGATATCTTTTTCTTGTTTCAAGATGCCGCCTATCTCCTTATTTGGAAACAATATGACGCCCTTATTTTCTCTTTTTTTATATAATTCAAGGGTTAGGGTTTATTATAAAAACCCCTCCTTTCTTCTTATAGAGAACAATTGATGATTAATGAAAAAAAGTTTTCTATTTTTCTGTGCTCCTGAGCATTGATACTCCGTAAGGGAGAGTGTCAATTGTTCTTATAGAGAACAATTGATGATTAATGAAAAAAAGTCTTCTATTTTCCTGTGCTCCTGAGCATTGACACTCCGTAAGGGAGAGTGAGAGGCCCAACAAATATCCGTTCCAACACCTGTTTTAAGCATCCCAGCCCCAAGACACTAAGGTGTTACGATCCTTAGATAAAATCCTCCTTGCCTCCGGAACCATCTGGAAAAAAAGCCGAAACATCCACGGAAGCATAACTTCTTCAGGCATCCATCCCGGGAGTTATGTGATCCAATCTTTTAGGACGAAGATCATCATTGCCTGGTAATCAAACCATTCCTTATCATAAGTTCTGTTTTGTTGAAGAAAGAGCATGTTCTAAGTAGTGGTTTCTCAACCCTAAGATCATGTTTTCTTTATTACTTAGTGAATCGTGTTCTGCGGGTAGTTACTTTACTCTTCGCATATTCATCCTTAATTTATTCTTACTCGTTTTGGAAAGGAAAGCACCTTAAAATCTGAATCATTGCTCTACGCTAATCTTTTGCATGGTACATCCCGCATCAAATACTAAGCTAGAGATTTGGAGAGAAACTTTAGAATCTAAAGGTTTCAAGATTAGTAGAAGTAAAACTGAATACATGAAATATAATTTTAATGAAAATATAAATACAAATGAAAAGACAATGAAGATCGCAAACCAAGAGATATTGAGTGAAAAATTTAGATATTTAGGATCAATTATCTAGCAAAAAGGTAAAATAGGTTAAGATGTGAATCACAGAGTTAAAGCAGGATGGATTAAGTCGAGGTGTGCTTCAAGAGTATTGTATAATCAACGCATCCCATTAAAATTGAAAGAAAAATTTTATTAAACCGCTATTAGGCCAGCTATACTATATGAAATAGAGTGTTGGACAATACTGAAACATGTGAATAAATTAAGTGTAACAAAAATGCGTATGTTAAGATGAATGTGATAAAACTTTAAAAGATAGAATTAAAAATAAATATATATGAGAAATAATAGGAGTAGCCCCAATTAAAGATAAAATGAGAGAAAACCAATTACGGTGGTTTGGACATATACAACGTAGCCTTTAGATTCTCTAGTTAGAAAAGTGATCTTTTAACAGTCCATGGTAATAATAGAGGTAGAGTAGACCTAAACTAACATGAACAAAAATAATTAAGAGAGATATAGCTATTTGTATTTGAGTATCGACTTAATCCTAAATAAAGCAAAGTGGAGGAAGCAGTTCATGTAGCCGACCCCATATAGTTGGAAAAAGGCTTAGATGAGTTGAGTTGTATTGATCGTCCTTTTCAAACCAAGCCACATATTACCTCTCCAGTGTTTTTGCCATGACAAAAATATGTTTTGGTCTCATTTGATCATTTATGTGCAGCAATTGATAAATGTGATTACATTACATCCCCGACTATTAAGGATAACTTGTAAGTATGACTATATTGCATGAGCCACTATCTAGCCATTTTATAAAATGAAATCTGCTATGGATAAATTACCATCCTATAGCCTCCAATTTTAACATTACATGCTGCCCTTCCCTTTGGTCAATTTGTGCCTCTATTGAAAAGTTTTGGCCACTTCTTGGCCCTGGAATTCGTTGAAACTTCTTTATGATATTAAAAGTTTCTTCCTTACAAATTTCTCCAATAATAGAAATTTGATTTGCTTACAAAGCCTTTCATACTCATTAATTATAGTTTCAACATGGTTACTCCCTTCAAAAGTCTTATTAGGCTTACATTTTTGCTCCCGGTGTTCTTTGACAAAACTCTTTCATTGGGTCCCTTGAGTGTCCCAAAAATGTTTCCATAAAAGACTAATCTATGAATCGAGGGTCACATACTAGATTGATCAAGTCAGTTGGATATATATGATCAATCAAGGAGAGCATGCTTGGTGCATTTGGGAAAAGGACTTAAAATTATTTAGTAAAATGAGAGATAAAGAAGAGGATTGGTTAAAATGTAATGATTAGAGACGATGAAATATGTGAAAAAATAGAAGATATATTATTTAGAATACAAATAATAAACTATTTGAATATACATGATTGATATCCTTTAAGGTTGAGACTTCATGTTAGAAAATTGAAGAAAGCTAATAAGGGTCAAGAATACATAATTCTCTCACTGCTCAGTTTCGATGTCTTCCAAGATGGAATAAGACTTCCTATTGGAGAGATTTGGACCAGGGATAGGCATGCAGGTCATCTCGACAGTCATCATAGTAGATAAAAAAGGCATAGAAGCCTTGTACATGTCCAGATAGTCAAATGCCCATATTTGTAGAGTGAGTAAGAGAGTAAGTGAAAGAAGCCTTCTTCTTCTTCTTAAATAAGAGACCGGTAGTTATTTCCCACAATAACCACCATCTTTTAGGTGGTTTCTTGCCTTCATGATCTCTTCTTGATGGTTGTGGGTGGTTTTCTACATGAATCTTTCCATTGTCCTAAAACTCCTCCTAGGTAGCCAATTCTAGCAATTAACCATTCAAATGTTGCCTCTTGTACAAGTGACAATTGATCAATCATGAACCTTCCAAGTATTAGAACAAAAGTGAATAATTAAACTATTGGTCGATACAATATTTTGGCCATTTATTATAGTCTGTTGAATTCCATATTTATTTTTGGTGCAGACAAATAGGAAAGAATGTTATTAAAAGTTTGCCAATTGACAATGTAAGAGCTTCAAATAAAAAAACCTGTTAACTTTTGGAAGGAGAGTCATAGTCAATCAAGCAACTGATTACAATGCTTCTGGTCCTTTCTTAATCAGAAGAATCATTTTCCTAAGTGACATAATAGAACCCAAAAGATTCTCCGCATCATCTTGACAAAATAAAATTCTTCTACCATTCTCACATGGAAATCTACCGTTTGGAAGAGCTTTTGCTAGAAGAGTCATCACTCCTCTTGGAAAATTTTAAGGTCAAAAGATATCAAAGAGAACCTTCCATTTCCATATCATGGGTTGCAAATTGAAAAAAGCAGCCACGGTTGTTAGCCTATTATGCAGCATTAATTTTTGACCCTGTAAATCCCCCTCTTCCCATTGTACCATATACTCACAGCAATTTGTTAGCATGTTATCTAGTCTCAGAGCAAGACCATATTCTTTAATAGATGGAACATTTGTTCATCATCCTTGGAAAAAAGCATTGCTGATGACTACTGCATTTTTTTGTACTCTGTTGAACTTTATTTTGCTTATTCAGGAAAGTCAATCTCTGATTTTTATGTCCAAAAGGATGCATAAGCAAGGATAAGAATATCCTGTACTGTATCTATGCAAAAAATTATATATGCAGATGAAGTTTGTCTCTGCAGACATTAGATGGTGTTAGGCATCAATCATATCATGTCCTATTTGATACACATCTGTAGCACTGCATGTTTAGCTTAAATTAGCATTATCTGTTAAAAAGGAAAAGTACCTTTGCGAGTGAATGTAGCTGTGTTAACTCCAATGACATGGCCATAAGAGTCGATCAAAGGTCCACCTGAATTTCCTGCATTGGCATCATCAAAAAGTTAGTAAAAGCTATGACAGCATCTGAGGTTTTATTGTTTTACCATAAAGTGGAACTGGATTCAAGAAATGAAGCATAAACAATCAGCTCCAAACCCATCTCCAAGAAAATTCATCTTGTGCTTCACGTTTTTAAGGCAATATAGGGACTTTGAGCTAACATTACAAAAGAATGGATAATGTTATAAATATCAAGAAGTTAGCTTGCCGTATGAGCAGGCAGCTACCCTACAAACATCTATTTGGGCCATGGAATAAGGACCTCCATCTCAATCCACCATGGATCTATGATACAGAACAGAATTTGAAATATTTATTGGGAACAAAATTCCTTCTCATTTTATGGGGACAAATTTCCTTAACTCTGTTCCTAATATTTTCCTATATATAACGTGCCCTTTTCTATAATGCCTATGGAACTTTAAACTAAACTCTAACTGGAGTCTTTTGGAGGCTGTTGATACATAATATATCGGTTTGTCAAATGCAGAAATATATGAAATACAATATGGTGAAGTTCCACGCTGAGTGGTTATAGCAATCAAGAGTAGCGATGGGAATTTCTAACCCAAGCATACAGACCTGCCTAAACCTGCCAAAAAAAAAGTGGGTTTCTGTGTGGGTTTTATACAACTGAAATAGCTTTGAGCTACCCAAGACAAACCTGATTATAATTGGGTCAGATTCAGGTTCAGCCCTAGTTACTTAAGAAAAACCTGATTATCATTGTCAGATTCAGGTTAAGACCTAGGAGCCAACAGGTCACCATTGGTTGGACATGTCATTAAAATCTAACTCTTGGTCCTCATGAAAATGGAAGCAAAGCAGATGGTGGAGTGGGCTCTTTAAGAATTCACTTAGGTGACTAGGAACACCATACAATTCATGGTTAAAGGCAGAACGGAAAGTATTGAAGAGAAAAGTGGAGAAGATAGGGCTATTAAAATTTATCATGCTCTTCTAGACTTTGATTTTGTCTCTGCTTATCCCTAGATTACCATTTATTTCATTTTTGTTTTTTTCACTTTTTAAGGTGCATAACTGATACATGAAGGTCTGCTTAGGTTGCTAGAGTGGGTATAGCTCATATAAGATAAATGGGTTTGATATGGGCTTAATTCTTTTTAATTCCATTAAGAAAGATCTGGTTTGGATTGATGGAATATTCACCTGACCTAAATGAGACCCAATCTACAGGCACTCATAAGTTTATTTAAAAGTTTAGAGAACCTCATCTATGTTCGATTCCTACCAATTAGATCCCTACCAAATCAAACTTTGATGCCACACTGGTACCTCACTAGCATGGACGATGTAATCAATATAATTCACCATGGCGCAATATGGCCGACCTTGAAAATCCATAACTAAATAGGCTTAGACCTTGAATAGGTAAGAAAGGCGATCTAGGTTAGCCAAGTTGACTCTAGATCAAGTCAAGCTAGTTGATCAAGTCAATTTCAACTCAAGCCCCCAAGACTTGATATAAGCAGTGACCTCCACCTAAATCAACTAATACCACATGTAATTCTTGCTGAGGATGTCATTCGTCACCACCCATAATTCTTGCTGAGGATCTCATTCATCATATAGATCCGCAAGGAGAGGACTAAAGCATTTGGTGGAGACTCTGGAATCTAATGATCAACAACCAAATTCATTAAGCACCCAAGTAAGTTCGACAATCCTTCAAAGGGAATCAAGTTCCTCTCTCTCTCTCTCTCTCTCTCTCTCTCACACACACACACAAGACAAGTGTTGGGATTTTAGTGCTTGATGAACAGCAATGGGATCAATCTCACTGGAGAAGTACTCTGGGCTTTCACCCTTTGTTGCCAATGATCGGATTGGCTTAGCGGTAAATTACCTCGTCCCTTAACCCCCAGGTCGCCGGATCGAATCACCGCTGCCTCCTTGATTTCTTGGATTTATTAATCCTTTTTCTGGTCTTGATTTTTCTTTGCTTTGCGCTACACCATGAACATGTCTTCACCGGACCATGTCTTCTTCACCATGAACATGTCTTCACCGCTTTCACCACACCATGAACATGTCTTCACCGCACGTCTTCTTCTTTCACCGTATGTGAGGATGTGGACGTGAGAACTCACGTCCTTTCTTCCACCTCACATTCTCCTTTCTTCCACCTCACATACCCAGCAGGATTTATTAATCCTTTTTCTAGTCTTGATTTTTCTTTGCTGGACCGCTCCCCTGCGCTACACCGTGAACATGTCTTCACCGCACGTCTTCTTCTTTCACCGTATGTGAGGATGTGGACGTGAGAACTCACGTCCTTTCTTCCACCTCACATACCCAGCAGCCAGCCTCTTCTTGGAGAAAGTCTTCAATTCTCTACTTTCCGTGAAAAGGGTTTCTTCCGTGGAATCTCCACTTCTTCTCCCCTCTTCACGTTCTCTTCCTCCATGCAGCGGGCTCCCACGTGATCTTCCTGGAGAAAGCGCAAGCATCTGGCCGAGAAGAATGACGGATCTTCTTCCTTCCCATGTGGGGTGTCTTCACATCAGGCTCTCGTGACCGGAACACCTCCCTCCCACCGTCTTCCTATGAAGAGATGATTTTCATCAATCTTCGCATATAGACGATAGGAGGGAAGAGAAGGGGAGAGGAGGGCGAGAGAAATTTCTGAAAAAAAAGAATATGTTCTCTATTCCATCCAAATCCTAGAGACTAGAGTTTAAATACATCCACCAAGTGGGATAGGCTCAGACTCAACAAAAAACCCATGAACTAACCCAATGAGATTAAACTAATCCCAAAGCCTGTGTACACTCGTGACTTGATTTAATCTCAACCCTTGGACCCACCCAGCCTAATACAAGTTAGCCCCTTGGGCCTTGATAGCACCACACCAGGCCCAACAATCTCCATCTTGATGCTTTCAAGGCCTCAGCACGTTCGCCGTGTCCTTCAGTTGCATCCCTACAAAAGTTGTCCCGTGAAAAAACCTTAGTCAATACATTACTGGGTTCTCCTTGGTATGTACCTTCATCAGCTCTACTCCACCTTCTTTCTTCAGCTCTCTGTAGTTGAAGCCTTCCTTCCGAGAGTATCCTCTGACCACTAGTTTTGCCTTGTACCTGATACCTCCTTACTCTGAAGACTCTTTCTTGTGCTGATAAACCCATTTGTAACCAATGAGTTTCTTCTCTTATGGCAACTGGACCATCTGCCATGTGCCAATCCTATGAAGAGACTGCATCTCCTCTATCATAGCCTACATCTTCTGCCATAGCCTTAACACACCTATCTCTGTCCTGACTGTTCTGGCTCTCCACAGCCTTCTGATAGGTGTATGGGTCTTCATTCACTGTCACCAAGACATATGGCATCGAATTCTCGAAATCGTATCGAACTAATGGTCGCATGTTTCTCTTAGGCCTATGCAATGCGTTCCCAGTATCAATCCCCTTCCCAGCTGCATCTTCCTGAGTCCTCTGCTCAGCTACATCCTGCTGAACTTGCTGGCTTCTAACCCCTCTGTCAGTCCTCTCCACCTGAATCTCAAATCCTCTCGGTCCACTAGCAAATGGCACGACTGTATAGGTCATCTGACTAGTGTTGTCTTATTTCACCTCCTGCAGCCCCTGCTATACATCTGTCATCTCTCCTCTGAAGGATCGAGCTCTCATCGAAGGTTATATCCTTGCTGATGGCAACCTTCTTCTCCAAGGGGTCCCACAGCCGAAACCCCTTGATTCCATACGAATAGCCCAGAAACACCATTTTCTTTGACCTGGCGTCCAACTTATTCCACTCCTCAGCACCAACATGCACATATACCGTGCATCCAAACACCCTTGGATGGTTCAAGCTTGTCTTTCCTTCAGACCATATCTCTTCTGGAATGCCTCCATCAAACCTGATGTGCATTGACCGATTGACCAAATAGCTGGCTATATCTACTATATCAACCCAAACATCTTTGGAAGCCCTGCTTGTAAACTCAAGCATCTTGCTTTTTTCAATAGTGTTCTGTTCATCCTCTCAGCCATCCCATTCTGTTGAGGAGTTTTCATCACCGAAAAGTGCCTTTTGATGCCCCACTCCTCACAAAAACTCTGAAACTCCCTACTGGTGTATTCCCCGCCATTGTCTGACCTCAGACATTTCACACTCCTATCCTGCTCCTTCTCCATCTCAGTCTTTCAGATTCTGAACTTGGTAAAGACTTCTAATTTTTCCTTCATGAAGTAGATCCACAGCTTCCTTGAAAAATCATCTATCAGAATCAAGAAGTATCTGGCCCCATTCCTTACAGAAACTAAGGCTGGTCTCCAGACATCTGTGTGTACTAACTCCAGGGGTTCTACACTCCTAGCTATGCTGACTGAGAACTACACTCTCCTCTGCTTCCCTATCTGATATGGCTCACAGAACTCCATGACTCCATCACTCATGTAAGGAAGTAGCCCTTTCTTGCTCAGTTATTTTATCCCCCTGTCTCCAATGTGGCCTAGACGGTAATGCCACATCCTGTACACATCCCGAGAATCCTGTTCACAGCTGTTGTCTTAGATTTTTTTTTATCATCACAGAGCCCTCCAACCTGTATAGGTTGTTCTCCAGCCTTCCCCCTCTCATCACCACCATAGCTTCATTGGAGATATTCAGAACTCCACTCCTGGCATAACTGCTGAAACTATATCCAGTCTACTCTAGGTACCCCAGTGACATCAAATTTTTTTTGAGTTCTGGGACATGCTTCACGCTGGTAAGAATGCGCACCATGCCATCAAACATCCTCACCTTCATTGTGCCAATCCCTACCATTTGCAAGGATGATCATCTCCAAGAGTCACACGCCTCATCAACCTCTATGTTAAGTGTTGAACCACGATCAATTGGGAGTGTAATGATGAGAACAAGCTGAATCCAAGGTCCACATATTTGTACTTGCCTGTGACCATCTAATATCATCAAGAGATCATCTTCCACCTTCTGGCCTGCAACTGTACTCACAGATTCAGATCCTCCCTTTTCTTCCTCCTGATTTTTTCTTAGGACAATCCCTCTTGAAATATCCTATCTTACCACACTTGTAGAACATAGCCTTTCTAGACTTTGACCATCCCCAATGCCTGCTCTTGTCCCTACCTCTACCTGACCCTTCCCTAACTGATAGATCCTCCTAGGGAATAGCTTCCTTGGTCATCTTCTCCCTCTGTTCATTCGTACGAAGCATCAAGACAATATCTTCATAGAACAATGTCTCCTTCCCATAGAGCAGCGTCTTGACTAATGAGTCATATAATGTGGATAGCGAACACAGCAGTAAAAGTGCCTTATCTTTCTCCATCTTGACCCCGACATTCAGCAGTTCATTGCTCATCTAGTCAAACACCTGGATGTGGCCCAGCACATCTCCACCTTCTGATATCCGAAGGCTGTAAAGGCACTTCTTCAACATCAACTTGTTGCACATATTCTTTCCCATATAGAGGGCTTGCAACTTCAACTAGAGTCCCTTCAAAGTCATCTCCTTTAGTACTGAATAAAGGGCTGAATCTGCCAAACATTCTCTGATCGCTGAACATGCTCTTTTCTCCAACGACATCCACTGCTTATCTATCATCCCATCTGGTCTTTCCTCCAAAGCCAGATCTAAATCCTGCTGCACAAGAAGGTCCTCTACCCGAACTTTTCACATGGAGAAACTTTCCTTCCCATCAAACTTCTCAAAATCTATTTTTATGCTACTTCTCATCACAAAATAGCACAAAAAAATATTTCAGAAAATTGAAAGACCTTAATGAAGCTTTACTGAAATTTTTTAACCCTTTGAAGATTTCCAAATAACTTCTTCTTGAACCAGGCTCTTCTTCGAGAAAGTCTTTAGGTGGATTCTCTACTTTCCATGAAATCTCCACTTCTTCTCCCCTCTTCATGTTCTCTTCCTCCTCCACGCAGTGGGCTCTCGCGTGATCTTCCTAGAGAAAGCTTGATCTTCTTGGAGAAAGCGCGAGCGTCTGGCCAAGAAGAACGCCGGATCTTCTCCCTTCCCATGCGGTGTCTTCATATCAGGCTCTTGTGATCGGAACACCTCCCTCCCACCGTCTTCCTATGAAGAGATGGTTTCCATCAATCTTCGCATCACAGACGACAAAGCGAAGAGAAGGGGAGAGGAGGGTGAGAAATTCTGGAAGAAAAAAATATATTCTCTATTCCATCCAAACCCTAGAAACTAGAATTTAAATACATCCACCAAGTGGGCCAGATCCAGACTCAACAAAAAACTTCCATGGACTAACCCAATGAGATTAGACTAATCCCTAAGCCTGTGTACACCCATGACTTGATTTAATCTCAACGCTTGGACCCATACCCAGTCCAATACAAGTTAGCCCCCTGGGCCTTGATAGCACCATACCAGGCCCAACAACAAGACCCCTTAGCACACAATAGACTAGTAGTATTAAGTGAACCAAAACTAGCAAACAATTTGCAACCACCTCATAGTGCTAGCAAAACACATGTAGATCTTCGTAACAAGCCCAATATTGTATCTAAGATCAATAGGTACGTAAGACCAATAGACAAGCTCGCATTACCAATAGGTAATAGCTTAAATATGCTAGCTCTCATCAAAAGGATCAAAAGAAGTTTGATGTTCTAACTACTTAAGAATTGGGTATGAGATGAGGATCTTTTAGACAATCCGTTGATGGTCCTAACTTTGCACTCCCATGTAAAACAAGCAAGACTTGTGGAAATTGCCCCTTGAGAAATCTGTTTCCTAGGACCTCCACAATCAACATGCTGTTGAGGAAGACCTAACAAACAGGTCCTCATCTTGTCAAAGACCAAGAAGGATCAGCAAATTTTCTGCAATCAATTGGCCTTGTCTTGGAGCTATATGATTCTTTTTCTTTTGGCATGACTCTTTCTCATGACATATGCACATCAAGCCATTTTTATACAACGGCTTGTAGTGTCCTTCCTTCCATATCTGGAAGAGATTTTAAGGTAGCATGCCAAATTCTCAAGGAACCTAATAGAGAAGGGAGCAGGTTACCATGGTAGATGGAAGGGAGACATCAAGCCTCTCTATTTTGGCCACTGGCAAAACTCCTCTTCTTGTAGGAAATGATTCTCAGACCATTATTATGGACCATGAACCTCAACAGGTGATCTGCACCGCCACCTCATCTATAAAGGTGAGAAGGTGGACTAGTGTTTAACTGAGTCAACTTTAAAGTTAATATCAGATCCTCAACAATAGATTTCCCATGCCAATCACCAGCTTACTCCAGTCCTTATTCATGCCCTACCTCTTCTGTCATTTTTTATCTACTTTCTTACGAGGGAAAAACACTTAATGGCTTCAAAGAAGAGAATGCGAACATTGTTCTTACAGTAGGGTCAATTTGGTTGAAGTTTCTTTCATAGGGTGCTATCATTTTTTTGGTTCTATATATGCAAAAGTGAAACGCTACCGAGGCTGTTGAGGTACAGCAAGTTCTATCACATGCAAAGCAATGGAGAGAGCAAAACCCCCTTTCACAAGCATCAAGATAAGCTTTTAAGTCATTTTCTTTATTGATTGTATGCATTAGAAGTAACATTTTGAGTTATAAGGGAAATTTTGCACTGGGGCTTGTGAAAGTTGGGCTTTGATCTTTGGTGTAATGTCCACACAATGTAGCAGCTGGAAAGAAAGAATCTTTTCCATGATGAAGGGTACAATCGCTGAAATGAGGAGGAGCACGAAGATAGCAAAATAATGCTGCTCTATCACTGTACAGAAGCTAAGTTCCTTGACACCAAATGGATGAATGATTTAAAAATTTCTCCAGATGTTAAATGTAAAACTAAGCCTCTAGCATTTCTGATACATATCTAGGGGCATACAGGTATTGGACAGAATTTTAATTGAGGATACACAACCTTCAGGTTTTGGAAAACAATTGATGATGCTGAAAAATAAAATTTTATGAGTTTAATGGGCAGTATTATGAGATACATATTGTAAGGTAAGCTCAAAAGCAACATGAAAATGTCATCTAAAAGTTGCTAGGGAGCAATTCTCTATCAAATTGTGGAAAAGTTTCCAAATGTATTCAGCTAAGCAAGAGAATGCAGTGAAGTTCTTGGCTTGCCATGATCTTGAGTACGATAGAAACTTTTATTTAATCATGGGTTGATCTCACAGTCCATGATGTGATACTGTATTTGTAGTAGACTGCACCTTCTTTAACATTCTTAAAGGAGCTATTGCCATCATCAATAACCTCGAGACACTGCACAAAGTCAGCGTACCTAGTTACATAGATCAATTTCTCGGTAGTCCAGAATGCAAAGGCCAAATGGACAGGGGGTAGGTACGCTATCCTTGTGCATAGTTCTAGATACCATATAGCTGTAAAAGGAAAGGTGACTTTTGATTGAGTAGACGCAAACAGAATTCATCATTAAACGAACATCTGGAGTTAGAAGATGTGCCAAAGAAGAGAAAAGCACCATCCAATATGAAAAGAAAACCGAGAAGTTATATATATGCCAATTGAATGCAACCTTTTCACATTATTCATCAAGAATGGGAGCTTCCACTCCAAAAGAGCACATTAAATTAAAGGAAACAGCTCAAGTTACAAAATACAATCCCACAACATTCAACATCAATGATGAACTGTAACAAGAGAAGCAGTTGCCATCGCACCATACTTGACATGCCAAAACTAAGTAAATCATTGTCATGCACAGGTGTAACTCATGTTGTATTTAAATTTTTCTATATAGTTATAAACCAAAGAAGCAGAAAACTCTAGAATGAGACCTGAAATTGCGAATTTTACCAGCATTGATAGCAGCATCCGTTTGTATGGCTCCTCGAATTGGCCTTCCATTTGGTGAGGGTATTTCCCTGCCCAAACCACTCACAACCTGCAATGACTTACAATAGTCACCAATTGACATATGTTGAATTCTTCTAAGATTTTCAAGCTTTAAACAATACACAACGACCAATATCCTAAAAGACTACATATTTTATTCTTTTGTATTCCGATCTTTATGCCAGTACTACTTAATTTCCAACAAGAGTCAAAAAGAAAGTTCATTGCAAATCTTTCAAGATAGGCAGTTGGCCAAGATACTTGGAATGACATAGAAGTTATATAAATCAAGGCTTACCCCAGTAGTTAGAGTGTGCTCATATCCATAAGGATTCCCTATGGCAAAACAGCTCTGTCCCACTCGTAGATCATGTGATGTACCAATAAGAGCCGGCCTTAACTTGTCTCCCTCAACATCCACCTGCAAGCATTATGCATATATATATATATATATATCCTGAGACTAATTCGCTAACATGCATCTAGTGAAGAAACATTAGCAGCAGAAACGCCATGTATTTGAACCTTAAGAACAGCAAGATCATAAGCAGGATCGAATCCAATAATCTTTCCTTCCTTGGCAAATGTATTGCCTTTAAAGTCCTCAAAATAAACCTGAATCCAAAATTAAAACAGGTTCGTGATTTCAGTAAAATAACAAATAACCACACGATAGCTTTCAAATGACAAAGAAAACACGAATCGGCCAAACCTTGCAACGGTGTAGGCCAGATCCATCGGTTGCAAGTTTCGCCACCACATGATAATTCGTCACCTAAGTTCACCCAAAATTAATTTCGATGAAGGCACTTCAACCGTAATAAGTGTACGAGAATCTGAGAGCGCTTACAATGTGGCCAGCCTTGTCCCACACGAACCCGGAGCCCGTGCCTTCGACCTTGGCATCCCTCAATTCCTCATCATCTTCCACCAATTGTTCTTCCGCCGGGGTTGCAGTGCCTCGTAGCTCCAAATCTTTGATGAAGACAACCGAAGGCGACGACTCCTGAGTCCTAATGGAGTGGGTGTCATTTGGGGTCTTTTCAGAAGAGAGAGGGGGAGAGAAAGGGTAGAAGAGGACCTGAAAGAGTTGGACGACCCGTTCCTCGTCTCTCTGGGGTTCGTCCTTCTCATCAGCCCTCGCGAAGAGCGGCGAAAAGTGGAGAGAAGGAAAGGCGAGGACAGAGGCGAGAATGGATATCGATGTTCGCCTGGTGATTAAGCGGTCGATTCGTTTGCCGGAGAGCGAGGAGGACGGGGGAGGGCAAGAGGTGGGGATTGTTCGTAGTGGTGCCGCTACTGCGAGCAGCGAAGTTGAGGACGAAGGGAGAGAAACCAGCACCATGTCCAGTTTTTGGTAGCCCAGCTTGGCTCTTCCATCCTGAAGCCAGTAAGTAATATTGGCGCTCTTTTATCCTTCCTATTCTTAGAAGAGGGGACATGCAACGGAGATAGACCAATCGAATCCCAAGGATGGACGATCTTGAATTTGGGCTTGACATTAGACCCAAAAAAAAGTCTTTGTACACAGCAAGGTCTATGTGGGCTACACCATTTCTTCTAATTGATCCATGGAACTTACGTGGATGACGGTGCCGGCGGTATGGCCCTGCTATGATGTAACGTTCTGAACGTGACCGGCATTTAAAGCAGTTCTTTTTTTTAAATTAGCGTACGGACGAAAATGCCCTTTCCTCTATCCTAGCGTCATTTTACGTTGGATTTCATTTGTGCAAGAAGAACCCTTTCTTCTTCCACCTCGCTCTGGATTTCGGAACATCACCGGAATCAGTTGAGCACCAACCGTCGCCCTCGCTCTGAGACTCCGGTCGAAAGAAAATATTTCAGCTTCGAGGCTGGAAAACCTGGCTACTGGAGTCTTTGTACAAAAACTTCTGGAGGAAATGTCGTCCGCAGCACGAAGTAAAAAGTCCTTCTTCCCACTTCTTTCTAAAGCTCTTTATTACACCAACTGTTTTTTCTGGTTAGAGTTAGTTAATGCGTGACCAAACCGTTTAATGCGCGGGTAACTTCCTTAGAACAAAATAGTTATGACATTTTGGGAGTCATAACTGTTTAGAGTTACTGTTTTGTAAGCACGAATGTCATACTCTTTTAACTAGGATGTTATACCTCATGAACTGGGGTGTCGTCAGAGTGGTTCGGCCTATATTCCCCGTTATTTCCTGTCCATATAGCTCTAGTGTCGTCGTTAAAGCTACGACACCCCTGATATACTGTTAAGATACTGTAGTTACAAGCCTAGAACACCCGTGCTCAAACGAATGTTGGAGAAAAGCCTCGCGACACCGTAGTTACAACGCTACGACACCTATGCTTATAACCTTCGCGATCTTTGTATGTTGCTTTCCGGGTGTCGTAGCTTATTCTATGGGGTGTCTTTAAATGCTATAAAGGGTGTGTCGTGCTTATAAACGACGCTGGAGAGCAGGCCCGCGACACCCCGTATAGAGAACAATCCCCGCGACACCCCGCTTTAACAGTCACGTCATCGGTGTCGTCGCCTTAAAGCTAGGGTGTCGTCAGATAAGAAGTTAACAGCCTGAGTGGCTGTCGTTGTTCAGTTGTTACGACACCCTAGCTCTAGTGTCGTCGTTAAAGCTACGACACCCCTGATAGGCTGTTAAGACACCGTAGTTACAAGCCTAGGACACCCGTGCTCCAAACGAATGCTAGAGAAAAGCCTCGCGACACCGTAGTTACAACGCTACGACACCCATGCTTATAACCTTCGCGATCTTCGTATGTTGCTTTCCGGGGTGTCGTAGCTTATTCTATGGGGTGTCTTTAAATGCTATAAAGGGTGTGTCGTGCTTATAAACGACGCTGGAGAGCAGGCCCGCGACACCCCGTATGGAGAACAATCCCCGCAACACCCGCTTTAACAGTCACGTCATCGGTGTCATCGCCTTAAAGCTAGGGTATCGTCAGATGAGAACTGGGGTGTCGTTAACAGCCTGAGTCGGTGCTGTCATCGTTCACGACACCCCAATTGAAACTTCACGACACCCTAGCTCTCATCTGACGATACCCGTGCTTATAACTGACCACGCGAGAAGGCCCGCAACACCAAGTTACTAAAATTTATTTTTATTCATTACAAAAATAAAGAGAAGACGGAAAGAAAAGAAAAAAAGTACATGAGCCCTCACTGGGCTTGTCATCTGCTTCGGTCGCTGCCGAGCTCCCTCGCTGCGGGGCTAACTCGGCGATCTGGCGCTGGAGGGACTCTACTTGCCCCTCCAGCCGGCTGTTGGCCCGACGCAGGACCTCGATCTGTCTCATTGAAACGGCCATGTATTGCTCGGCCGCCCTGTTGAGTCGCTCGCTGATTGCGAGCGACTCTGCAAAGACTCCAAATCGATGGTACTGTTGTGCGGCGGCTCCCAGGGGGCCAGTCGATCCCCTCGCCTCTAGAAGCCATATCAGTATACAAAAATTTTGGAAGATCAACTGAAAAGGTGATGAACGATGGCATTCCCCCATCCATATTTAAGGTACTCCTGGTGGGTGTTTCGATTGCCACGTGCCACCATCTCAGTGGGCGGTTCAAAGGAATCGAATCGTTGCGCCCCCCCTCGTTGAGTTTCGGGGGATGGGGAACAGAAGAGAGTTTCGGGAAGCCATACCCGGTTACCATAGTAAGTTTTACGTCGTCCCAAGAGGAAACCTCACGACACCCAAGGATGATTTGGATTTCGGCCGAAACTCCTTCGCGACACCCCACTTGAAACCTCACGACACCCTAGCACCAATGCTACGACACCCGTGCTTAGAACTGACCATGGAGAGAATCCCGCGACACCCCAGGAGAATTGGATTTCGGCCGAAACTCCTTCGAGACACCCCTGTTGAAAGCTCACGACACCCTAGCTTTAAGGCGACGACACCCGTGCTTAGAACTGATCACGGAGAGAACCCCCGCGACATCCCTTGTCGAATTCGGCCGAAACTCCTCGCGACACCCCAGTTAAAATCTCATGATACCCTAGCACGAATGCCACGACACCCGTGCTTAGAACTGACCGCGCAGAGAATCCCCGCGACATCCCAGGAGAATTGGATTTCGGCCGAAACTACTTCGAGACACCCCTGTTGAAAGCTCACGACACCCTAGCTTTAAGGCGACGACACCCATGCTTAGAACTGATCACGGTGAGAATACCCGCGACACCCCTTGTCGAATTCAGCCGAAACTCCTTTGCGACACCCCAGTTGAAATCTCATGACACCCTAGCACAATGCTACGACACCCGTGCTTAGAACTGACCGCGCGGAGAATCCCCGCGACACCCCAGGGAGAATTGGATTTCGGCCGAAACTCTTTCGAGACACCCCTATTGAAAGCTCACGACACCCTAACTTTAAGGCGACGACACCCGTGCTTAGAACTGATCACGGAGAGAACCCCCGCGACACCCCTTGTCGAATTCGGCCAAAACTCCTTTGCGACACCCCAGTTGAAATCTCATGATACTCTAGCACCAATGCTACGACACCCGTGCTTAAAACTGACCACACGGAGAATCCCCGTGACACCCCAGGAGAATTGGATTTCGGCCGAAACTCCTTCGAGACACCCCTGTTGAAAGCTCACGACACCCTAGCTTTAAGGCGACGACACCCGTGCTTAGAACTGATCATGTGAGAATCCCCGCGACACCCCAGGAGGATTGGATTTAGGCCGAAATCCTTTGCGAACCCCAGTTGAAACCTCACGACACCCTAGCACCAATGCTACGACACATGTGCATTAACAGTGAACCCACGGGTGTCATCGCCTTAAAGCTAGGGTGTCATCAGATGATAACTGGGGTGTCGTATTGTTTTAACCTTCGTGTCCTAAATCCTAATCCTTTGTCAGCATATATTGACAACTAAATCTATGGATATCATTGTTCATGACTGCGTGCCTATATTTTCACAGTTGATGCTGAAATTGTAGATCGGAAAGAAATCGATAACACTCCCGGCCGTGCACCTTCACCCGTCGCTCCAAATGCAGTGGATGATACTTGTACCTCAAACTGGGATGGAATTCAATTCAGATGATGTATATACGTTCTACAATGGATACGCGAAACGAGTTGGTTTTGGAATCACAACAGTGTGTAGCAGGGCCAA
The DNA here is from genome assembly GCA_900491605.1 of Calamus simplicifolius. Lineage (NCBI taxonomy): Eukaryota > Viridiplantae > Streptophyta > Magnoliopsida > Arecales > Arecaceae > Calamus > Calamus simplicifolius. The sequence continues at coordinate 769,103 of UESW01004397.1, read as the reverse complement.
CAACAAAAAACAACTTTGCTTCAAGCACCTGGCGTGTTGGAGGCAAGGAAAATCTAGAAAATCAGAGAAGAGTATGAATCATAGGGATACTGGGAAAGTTGATTGTATGGCATCCATAAAAGCAAGACTGAATGCTACAAGTGGTAAGTGGATATTCGATGAGGTTTCTCTAGAACATAACCATGGGATGTCCATAACATCAACTGGTTATCTACGGTCGCATAGGTGAATCAGCACACCAAGAAGGCAGAGATCTGCAATTTACATGCCGTGAATATTTCGACGACTCAGATATACTCTGTCATAGCAAGGAGAAAATGGGGCAGAAGATAATTGGATTTCACTGAGAAGGATGCTCGTAACTTCATTTGTCGCGAACGTCAGTCTAAGCTGAAAGAAGGAGATGCTCAGTCGATGGTAATTCATTTCGCCGAAATGCAACTCAGAAATCCCAATTTCTTCTATTCCTTAGACCTCAATGATAATGGTCATCTGAGGTCTGTCTTCTGGATTCATCCAAGGTCAAGATTGGCATGCACATACTTGGTGATGTTCTAAGCTTTGACTCAACATACTTGACAAACAATATCAAATGCCTTTTTGTCCATTCGTGGGGTCAACCATCATGGACAGTCCACCTTGCTTGGATGCGCATTGTTGTCTGATGAGAGTACTGAGACATATAAATGGGTTTTTCAGACTTGGCTGGATGCAAATGGTGGTCAAGCACCTATTGCCATAATAACTGACCAAGATAAGGCAATCGAGGCTGCTGTCAAAGAAGTTTTTCCTAACACACGACATCGATTTTATCTTTGGCATATATTGAAGAAGATACCTGAAAAGATTGGCCACATTTGCACGGCAAATCCAAGTTTATTGTTGATTTCGATGAGACGATATATGATTCATTGACCATACAGTCATTCGAGGAAAGGTGGGCACATGTTATGGAGAAATATAAAGAATGCAAGTCTATATATTGGTTCAATGTCCTTTACGAATGTCGGGAAAATGGGTCCCAGTTTACCTAAAGGATACATTCTTCGCAGGTTTGTATGTCATTGTCTTTGGTTCATGTTCACGTTAAACGCTTTTTTTTTGTTGACAAAATTTTGAACAGGGATGTCATCTTCACAAAGGAGCGAGGGCATTAATCACTTCTTTGATGGGTTTATAATTTGAAGACAATACTAACGGAGTTCATAAGTAAGTACGAAGATGCCTTGGAAAAAAGATACAAGGCCGAAAATGAGGAAGATAATAGGACGTTGCAAACGATTGCTTTCTAAAGACATAATCACCTTTTGAGAGACAAGCTGCAGGAAGGTATACAAGGCGCATTT
>UESW01004397.1:721118-767657 GCA_900491605.1 Calamus simplicifolius | reverse complement strand
GTAATGTTACAAAAAAATTATACTAAGAACACTACTTATGCGTCTCAATAATCCTTACCACCAGTGCTGTCGAGCATCCGAACAGGGTAGGCTGCCTCCTAACTTTTTTGCATTCTTTGAGTGCACCAGCTCCTTGGAACGCAAGCAAGCAGCTATTTCTGGGAGAGCCAGAACAATCAACTCCTTTAGTGCCGAAGCCCAGTCGATGCTATCCAGTTGACTTAAGTCATCCAAGTGCTGGATGAGATACCATGGACATCTCTGATTAGACTTGGAGCCAAAAACATGGCCAACATGTATGCGATCCAAAGTTGGACGATGTCCTTGATATCCTCCTGTACCTTAGATGATCGGAGTTGAAATATTAACTTCTCCAAACCTTCTTGGCGAAGATCTAAACTCTGGCCAAAACCGTCTGAACAACCTTCCATTGAACAATTGGCTGGATGTGTCGATCTTCTTCCCATGAGCTGGAAGTCCCAGAATGAGTGCGACTTCATTGGCACTGAATAGAACTGGCATTCCACAGAAAATGAACTCGTCGCCTCCATTGTGACATCTTATGATGTCTGCTAGCAGTCGCCCATCGACTGTGAATATCTGTATGTCAACGAAGGCACCAAATGGGGTCCTTCGAATAAGTTTTGTACGCCGTCCAGTGAACCCCATCTTCCAAACCTTCTGAACGTATACGGCCGGCCTGCAACTATCTTAAACAGCTGGAAGCCTTCACTGGGGGGACTGGGGGGACTAGAACAATTTTCATGTCAACTGAAACAGGGGGTAAGACATAAGACATACTTTTCATGAAATTTTAAGAGAGGATGTCATAATATTTTAACATAGTGATAAACATACCTGAAGGAGCCGTATCCTCATTCGAACGAAGAACCATGTCCTTGCATTGTTCGTCATTTTCTCCGTCTGCTTTTCTTTGTTCGCGGTCTTCGTCCACAAACGAAAGCATCATCTCCATGAATGAAGTATACGGAAGAATGAACTATGGAAGAAATTTAGGAGATCAGTGGCTTCTCGAGCAAGAGACGAAGGATGGCTTCTCGAGCAAAAGGATGGCTTCTCGAGCAAAGATGAATGACCTCTAGGGTTTATGCCGACCTCAGAGAAATACGAAAGGACACCAGGATCGCCACGATCACATCACACTGACCCGCAAACCCATAGGAACTGCCCACGTTTTGCAACTTTTCTCGAAAAGATGGCATGGCTGAGTTACTAGGGTGTCGTCGAATTAGTACTAGGGTGACGTCAAAATTCCTGCCTTGTTCAAGCATGGGTGTCATCGCCTTAAAGCTAGGGTGTTGTGAGATTTTAACTGGGGTGTCACGAAGGATTTACGGTCGAATTCGAACTAGGGTGTCACGGGGATTCTCTATGTGGTCAGTTTTAAGTAAAGTGTCGTCGCCTTAACGCTAGGGTGTCGTGAGATTTTAACTGGGGTGTCGCGAAGGAGTTTCGGCCGAATTCAAACTAGGGTGTGCGGGGATTCTCTGCGTGGTCAGTTCTAAGCACGGGTGTCGTCGCCTTAAAGCTAGGGTGTCGTGAGATTTCAACTGGGGTGTCGCGAAGGATTTACGGCTGAATTCAAACTAGGGGTGTCGCGGGACTTCTCTATGTGGTCAGTTCTAAGCACGGGTGTCGTTTCCTTAAAGCTAGGGTATCGTGAGCTTTCAACTGGGGTGTCTCGAAGGATTTTCGGCCGAACTCGAACTAGGGTGTCGCTGGGATTCTCTCCAGGTCAGTTCTAAGCACGGTGTCGTGGCCTTGGTGCTAGGGTGTCGTGAGATTAACTGGGGTGTCGCAAAGGATTTTCGGCCGAATTCGAACTAGGGTGTCGCGGGGGTTCTCTCCGTAGTCAGTTTTAAGCACAGGGTGTCATCTCTTTAAAGCTAGGGTGTCGTGAGATTTCAATTGGGGTGTCGCGAAGGATTCTCATTCGAATTCCACCAGGGGGTGTCGTGGGGATTCTCTCCATGGTCGGTTTTAAGCACGGGTGTCGTCGCTTAAAGCTAGGGTGTCGTGAGATTTCAACTGGGATGTCACGAAGGATTTTCGGCCGAAATCCACAGGGGTGTCGCGGGGATTCTCTTTGTGGTCATTTGTAAGTACGGGTGTCATCGCCCTAAAGCTAGGGTGTCGTGAGATTTCAACTGGGGTGTCACGAATGATTTTGGCTGAATTCCACAGGGTGTCGCTGGGGATTCTCTCCGCGGTTATTTGTAAGCACGGGTGTCGTCGTCCTAAAGCTAGGGTGTCGTGAGATTTCAACTGGGGTGTCGCGAATGATTTTCGACCGAATTCCACAGGGGTCGCGGGGATTCTCTCTGGGTCATTTGTAGCACGGGTGTCGTCGCCCTAAAGCTAGGGTGTCATGAGATTTCAACTAGGGTGTCGCGAATGATTTTCGGTCAAATTCCGCAGGAGTTTCATGGGGATTCTCTCCATGGTCATTTGTAAGCACAGGTATCGTCGCCCTAAGCTAGGGTATCGTGAGATTTCAACTGGGGTGTCACGAATGATTTCGACCGAATTCCACAGGGGTGTCGCTGGGATTCTTTCCGTGGTCATTTGTAAGAATGGGTGTCATCGCCCTAAAGCTAGGGTGTCATCGCCCTAAAGCTAGAGGTGTCGCGGATATTCTCTCCGTGGTCAGTTTTAAGCACGGGTATCGCAGCATTGGTACTAGGGTGTCACAGTATTTGGCTTCCCCACACTCTCTTCATTGATGTTTATGTTCACGAGGGGGGCGAGGTACTCCTGGGGTGTTTGCTGCCATTCGCTCTTATCTTGTTGAAACCCACGACACCCTAGTTCAAAACCACGACACCCGTGCTCAAAACCCACGACACCCTAATAAAATCCCACGACACCCGTGCTCAAAACACACGACACGTGCTCAAAACCCATGACACCCTAGTTCAAAATCCACGACACCCTAGTTCAAAACCCACGGCACCCTAGTTCAAAACGTTAAGACAAGCAGCATTAGTTCAAAACCCACGATACCCTTGCAGAAAAACCACTACACCCTAGTTGGAAACTCGCCACGACACCATAGTTCAAAACGTTAAGACAAAGCATTAGTTGAAAACCCCGACACCCTAGTAGAAAACCCTATCGTCAAGATCAAAACCACAACAACCTCATAACAAAAGAATGTTTTGTCCTGCAGATGACATTTCCTCCAGAAGTTTTTGTACAAAGACTCCAGTAGCCAGGTTTTCCAGCCTCGAAGCTGAAATATTTTCTTTCGACCGGACTCTCAGAGCGAGGGCGACGGTTCGTGCTCAACTGATTCCGATGATGCATCTGAAATCCAGAGCGAGGGGGGAGAAAGGGGAAGAAAGAGAGTTCTTCTTGTACAGATGAAATCCAACGTAAAATGACGCTAGGAAGGAGGGAAAGGATATTTTCGTTCGCATGCTAATTTAAAAAAAAGCGAACTGCTTTAAATGCCCGTTACATTCAAAACGTTACATCGTAGCAGGGCCATACCTCCCGGCACCGTCATCCATATAGGCTCCACGTGGATCAATCAGAAGAGACGGTGCAGCCCACGTAGGCCTTGCTGCACCGGGGCGGTGTACAAAGATTTTTCCTAGACCCAAAAAATGTTTTGGATCGACCTTGAATACCGAGCTAGCCAAGCCCAAGCCCAGCCCAGCCCAAAAAAAATAAAAAATAAAGAATTTAAGGCAATGGCCTTTAGATTCAAATCTTTTCAAATATGGTAAATAATAATAAGGACAATATTTTATTATAAATAAATATTTACAGAATTATCTTACTAATAATATCAAAGGTATATGGAATAAATCATAGCAAACGTTACTAATCCAAAAAAAAAAATCAATTGATAAAAATTATTTTATTATAAAATTTATAGCTAGCTTGTACAATATTTTTTTGGGATAAGCATGACTAATTATTAGTATCTTTTTTTATAGTTATCATCATTCATGTCAAGATGTTATTATCACCATCAAAGTTGAGGTTTCTATCGTTCCTAAAGCTACTGGAGCTTTTGTTGTTCAAAACATCATCCATCCTGCATGGTTTTTGGCTTAAAATTGTTTCGTACAAAAAATCTTTATACATCATGTGTGGTGCAGAACATACATATCATGATGATTGAGTGTATGTACATACTGTTGTCCGTGCATCAATGATATTTTTATCTTTTCCATATCGCATGCATGATCATACATGCATACGATTAATCATCATGCGCATGCATGTTTCTGCACCGCGCATGATGCCGAAAGAGTTTTCCTTATCTCATAACTCCAGTGCGAAAACATCTTGTTGGTATACATCCGAGTTACTAATTGATGGAACTTTGCCAACCTTTTTAGCATAAAATATAGATTACAAGGTATAGTTTTATTCATGAGAAGCCAATCTTTTATTCTTAAGGTATACATAAGATTTCTTATGGTGTAAGACAAATTTTTTTAATTTTTTTTTTTAAGTGTTGGCCGTCCATTGCTCATAATATATTTCACCATTAGCTCTAGCAAATATGTCGGTAAAAGCCCATTTGCTCATTTGATTTCTTTTCTTTTCTTTTTTGAGAATAGAAATTACACATGTGATTTAATGCGGAATAACAACCACTCAAGAATTGCGAGAGTAGAGATGGCTCTCATGCATGAGATGATCAGGATGGCACATTACCAGCTATCATACATCTTATCACTGAGTTGGAGACTCCACATCATCATTTTGTTAGTGATAAAATGCCTATTAGAGGATCGAAATTTATCCCATAAACTCATATTAGGTAGCTGGCCAAAGAACCATATCACTCTTATACGGAGTTTTCACTTGCATTGCTAGCAAAAACTGCAATTCTAAATCACTCCCGTGGATGCATGTGTCCAAATCTTACCATATTGCTTAAAATAAAACCCACCATGATTACCTTGCAATCTCTAACTTTGTCTATCATATGACTCACTACAAGGGACAAATGAGAGGATTCATACCTTGCAATCTATAGGGATTTTTTTTCTGAATTTATCAAGGAAATATCAAGATTAGCTTTATCATTGCAATGATGATTAAGAGGGAAAGCCCGAGAACAAAGTCTTTAATCAATCTGGTGTATGATTACGTTTCAATCAATATAAATGGGCCAGTTGCGCAGCCTAGAAAGCAATGACATGACTCAATTGTTTAATCTTCTCTCTAAAATAATGTGCCGCGATTGCACCTTAGAGCTATTACGACATGACATAATCACACCTAGACTGATTCTCTCGCTGAAGATAATTTTCCGGCCATGAGCCTCAATCAAAAGCTCTTGCCTATCTTATCCGGACAATACCCCCCCTGAAGCTAATCCATGGTGGCTATGTGCTCAAATGGCATTGGCCCAATGAAAATCTTAGAATAATCAATCTTAACTAATGACATAACTCTCCCACTGTTGCGGCTGCTGAAGGATCTGCCAGTCTAGCTGCCATTTCGTTACCTCCAATGGATTTTTTAAAATCAGAAAGCTGATTGTCTTTCATCATCCCAGATTCTGGTGTTGAAACTTGTTGCACAAAGCCAATGCTAGCAACCTAAGAACGTTTATCCCCGTTACTATCAAACGTCACCGTAACCATTCCGGCCACAACTCGTTTCGTACCTAAAGAGCTGCAGGTTTGCTTTTATATTGATGTATGGGGTTAGCTGCGAAGCACTCGAAAATAAATATTAATTGAGTCAATCATGGAGTAGTTTGATTCAGATGACTGATTGATTTTGTAGACATTCTATACGATAAAATATATACTATCTTTTGATATAAATGCTAACCAATTATATATGTAATTTAAAATATTATATTTAATTATTATATATTTTATTTATTATCGCATAGAAAGGCTCATCGTTAGCTTCTCTATAATTCAAGCATATGATACTCTTTGCATATGAGTGCCTATTTATTGGTGGTTTTAGTTATTGAAATCAGTTGCTATTTGTGATTTAGGTGCTATCAAATTGCATACATGTGGCTTGAAATATTTCAGTAGTTAACTATCATAAACTTTATTTATTAATTACCATATAGGAGGGTATAAGTAAGTCACAGGATAGTTAACGGTATACCCCCTATGTAATAACGCACAAAATATATAGTAATCAAGTATAACATTTTAAACCATATGAATATAATTACTCCTCTAACCACAAATTTTAATTTCAATGTGCCAATAATAATTCTTAAGCTATTAACAATTTCACTCACAAACTTTTTTATGCAACCTTTAAAAAAAAAAAAAAAATGAGGAAAAGCCAAGTCTTGGTATATGTTTCAAAAGAACATGAATATCATGGATTTGAGTCACAGTAATAGCTTCTTTATATATATATATATATATATATATATATATGTGTGTGTGTGTGTGTGTGTGTGTGTGTGTGTGTAAAGCTGTATATATTTGATTCTCTACAAAGATATGTCTCTTGCATTAAAATATGTTTTTAAGAGGGACAAGATTTATAATTGAAATTGAATGGCGATGGTACCACTTTTTTAATTGTTATCTTATGCATACTTATTTAAGCATAAATAATATATAAATATATAAACACATTAAGACTAATCTATTTTTATTATTATATTTTTAATATTTAAATATTTTAATGTTAGCCATATTGTTAGTTATTTTTGAGTTTAAATGATTAACCCTAACCAATTGTTTGCTAGACACACTTAAAATTATGACTATACTTGAATGTAGAATTGGAAATTATAATAAGATAGCTGGTGCTAGAACATAATCAAACTTGTCAATCCTGTGACCAAGCAAAAGTGTGAAAATAGAAGCCATAGCAATATTTATGAAATCGATAGTTATGAAACCATTGAAGGCTAGTTGATGGAGCTATGTGTGTGTGTATATATGTATATATATATATAAAGCTGTATGTATTTGATTCTCTACAAATCTCACAAAGATATGTCTCTTGCATTAAAATATGTTTTTAAGAGGGACAATATTTATAATTGAAATCGAATGGCGATGGTACCACTTTTTTAATTGTTATCTTATGCATACTTATTTAAGCATAAATAAATATATAAATATACACATTAAGACTAATCTATTTTTATTATATATTTTTAATATTTAAATATTTTGAGTTAGTTATTTTTGAGTTTAAATGATTAACCCTAACCAAATTGTTTGCTAGACACACTTAAAGTTATGACTATACTTGAATGTAGAATTGAAAATTATAATAAGATAGCTGGTGCTAGAACATAATCAAACTTGTCAATCTTGTGACCAAGCAAAAGTGTGAAAATAGAAGCCATAGCTCCATCAACTAGCCTTCAATGGTTTCATAACTCGATTTCATAAATATTGCTTACCTCTAATTGTCATATATACAGATATTGGGACACTTGAAGAAATTTTTAGCAAAGATTGGCCTATGTAAGAGTTTAATGCTGCTAAATGCTAACCGGTTTACCAGTGTGCCTGTTTAGGTAATAATTGCTTTTTTATACATCTGCTTTCATTTGTGGAGATCCTTCAAAGTACTCCCTTCAGCACAAATCAGTGATAACCAACATTAGATGAATGCAATTGCCTTCTTGCTTTCCTTTGTTTTTTTTCTTTTCTTTTAATTATAACAAGAAAAGAAAGATAAAGTCAAGCCCTAGAGATCAGCACAGACTAATTGGCAAAGATGAGCAGCTATATCAGAAGATTAGATTTCATACTCTTCTTCTTGCATAGTCCAATCTGCTACATAGTCAGCCACTTTATTTGTTTATTTCTTTGTGTATGTCAAGGCACTCAAATTGAGGGATTGATAAAATGATAAAGAAATTTCATAGCAAAGGATGTTGACATTGTGCTTGCTCTTCCAACCATGAAATCTTTATCACTGAATCCCCTTCTAAAATGAACTCTATGGTTTAAAATCTATGTATGAAGAGCCTCCTTAGCACCATACCATGTTCCATTTTATTCAACAAAAAAGAAATAGACTCATATAATTTAGAATAGTAAGTGCATATAATATCTTCCTATAGTGATCATGATTCCCATGTTGGCATCAGTTTCAACCTGATGAACTAATCCATCAAGTTAATTTTTAAGACATCTGATTGATGGATCTTCAAGTCATATATTTTTGAGATTCCATGAAAAGATACCCAAGGACCAAGATTTATACGTTGAACACTTCTCCTTAGTTATGAAAACTTAGTGAAATTTTGGCACAACTTGCATGGTATAGCCACACATGCCAGATTAAATTGCTTACTTTAGAAGTAACATTCATCTCAAGGAAGAAAAAAAAAAAAAAGGCTTTGCGCACTGCAGATGAGGTGGCATGGAATGTGCCAGAGGCGTGCTAGGTGGCAACATGGGTTAAAAATAAAACTTATTGTCAATGCATTATTGGGAAGCCAACATCATCTGCAATAAAAAAAAAAAGGGGTAGCCTCCAACCATTTGTGGCAGTCATAACATCCACGTGTAATGCCAGCCAAGCTCTAGAAATTTGGTGATTGCGATCCTGTGAATAGACCTCACCTCAAATTGGCTCCTTTGCTCTGCTTCGATCCATCGTCATCATCTTTCGTACTAATTAGAATAAATCAATTTATATATTAAAATATAAGATTTATAAAAAAAAGATAAACATGAATATTTCATCTTCTAACTACAACGATTAAAATGGTTGATCATTCTGGAAGCAATCCAATCTATCACAGTATTAACTTTTCTGAAAAATTTGAACACAGTGAACGCTCTGCAAAAGAAATGAATATCATAGATCAAAAGATTGGTAATATGATCGTAGTGATCTTTGTGCAGCCAATGAATCACTGTAATATTATCTCCTCAATAATAAGACAACTAGCATCAAGATTATGAATAACAGTAAAAATATCAGTCCAAATGGTATATAGCTCTGCTAAAAGCATCGAAAGTCGATATGGCTTAAACCCTAGTAGTTAGCATCGCTCGAATTTTCTAATCATAAAATTAGTTTTATCATAAATATTTTCTTCGAAGTTAATTTTGATAGACCCGAAAGATAGAAGTTTTTTTAAAAAAAAAAATTTATAGACCGTACGCTCACAAACAGCCTCTTTAAAACCTTTCCCCTTCTCCAAAGACAAAGGTTTGAGGCGAGGAGAGAGAGAGAGAGAGAGAGAGAGAGAGAGGCAAAGTGACAAACACCTGTGCGCCCCAACCAAGCAATCAGAGGGGGTCGGTGAGGTCACCAACTTCACCACCCTGCCCTCGAGGGAGATTGTAAGGAGAAGGAACAACGAAGACACGTGGCAGGAAGCCATTGGTCACGCAGGTTTTTTAATCAGCTCAAGCTTGGCTCGGTCACGTGATGGGCCTTTTGAGGGTGCCAGCTTTTGACTGGGCTTGCATGGCTTTCGCTGCGAGCGAGGGGACGGCGATTGCCCGCATCCATGGGCAAGACTGCAGCCAGCAAAGCGGCTCTGGATGGAGGACGAAATGTTGGGCTTTGCTTTGTCTTAGTTGGGGCTTTGCTTTGTCTTCTGGTTTCTTTTCGAGTAGCAGAGAAGCTTCCATATAGATATTTAGCTCCTTGTGGCTTGATTAATTAAGTGAAGATTTAGCTACGGAATCAACAAGCATCGTACGGCAATCAAGAGTTTACTTGTTAGCAAAGTTATATATATATATATAAACTATGGTTAAACTTTAATCTAATCCACCTAACTCCATATCATAAAGTTGGTATATGGCTTTTTTTTTTCTTGTTGCCATTAAACTTTATGAGATATGCCGGGCGTCACCCACGTAAGCTGAACTCAGAGCCTCTACTAGCTCAGCTTTGTTCAACTTTTTACATGACAAAATGTAGCTGCTGAGAGACTGTTAACAAATGGTTGAGTTAGCTTAATTAGATCTAGTATTCAAGAACTAACCGGGAATTCTGTCAATGGCTTCTAATTAGTAACAAAGATTTAAGCTTATAGTTTCCTTTAGCTTGGTTTGCCATGCAAAACATATGCTAGATTGTAGCCAACACCTACCTATTATTTGAGAAAACATCCAATGATAGAGCAAGAGCGCAGGGGTATATAGATCAGAAGAAAGGTCCAAGTCTCTATATTATCCCATCAACTTCATGGAAGGATTTTTTTTTTATTTTTTATTTTTTTGAGAGGTCTACAGTCATTGCATGTTTCCAACTAAAACGATATAGCTATTTAACCAAAAAAAAAAAAAAAAATAAATATGACATAGCCAACTCATGTCCCAAACAAAATGGCTTACGCTTTTACTCTCTCTCTCTCTCTCTCTCAAGCAATGCATCAAACCTAAGACTCTTGATGTCATCAATTACACTTGTCATATTTAGAGCCGAGCCTTGCTCAACCATCTGAACTTGAAGAGGCTTCCTCCAAAAGGGTGACACTCAAATGCCTCGGAGGCCTCCACGAAGCTGAGATTTAGGTACCAAGTACCAGTCAAGCAAGATAATTTAGTCGTTGCTTGTCTCTATAGTCATCGTTCCAACAAGCAATCCAACATTTTTTTTTTTTGTCAATTTAACTTCGACCAACTTGGGACCCTGATAGTGAAACTCAACCAGGGTAGATGCAAAATAGCATGACAAGCGTGACCAAGTTAAATAAGAGAAACCCCACCTGTCCTTTGCCAGCAATTAATACTAGGCATGTGCGCAGAGATGTAAGCAAAGCACAGGAGATGACAATGAGAGCCATCTGTTGAAGAACAGTACACACGTACTCCAACAGCTGTGAGTGAAGACATCATATACGTTGTTTAAAAGTTCTGAGAGATTTCAAACTGCCCCATTACCCCAGAAGGAAACGAGCTTCGAGCTTGGGCAGAGGAGAGGAGAGAACTTGGCACCAATATTATATTCGGCATGGAATATAAATTTTTTGAACTTGATTCTGTTTTTGAGAGTATAAAGATGGGATCTCACGGTTGCCTCAAGGTCTAATGCATCATTTTCCATCCCCATTTTTCACTCATTCCAGTGTTACTAATAAGAAATTTAATTGTACTTCTACTTAATTAAGCTCAAGATATATTTACCAAACTTCATCAGCTGGAAAGAGAAATTTTTTGCTACTAAACTTTATTTTGTTCTAACATGCTACAAAGACCAACATGTCCCAAAGGGAGCTCCCACTACGCACAGTGAACTCAGCACTACCAAGAGAAAACGCATTCTATTCTATTCTATTCTATTCTATTCTATTCATTGCTCAGCTGAAGCCTAATCTCCCTGTTGAATCTCCTAATAAACTCCTCCACCCTCTCATTAAGCTCCTCGTTCGACAACTTCGAGTACTCATTTTGCTCCAAATTGGATGACTTCTCCTCTCTGTCGCCGACCGGCGGAAGGCCAAGTTTGAACGGCCACCTCCCACCATTCTGTGATCTTTTCTCTTCTCCGTCACCGACCGTTGCAATGGCAGCTTGGAAGGCTCTGCCTCCTCCATCCTGTGATCGTCTTTTTTCTGCATCACCGAGTGGCGTGGTGGCTTCTCGTACTCAACTATACTTTTATCAACGTATTCTTCCTCCGGCTGGGGAAGTGATTTCTCCTTCACGGCTACTACATCTTTATTGACAGGTTTTTCCGACGCCGAGTTCTCTTCGGCTGCCATATTCTTGTCAGCAGCAGCTACATCCATCTGGCTTTGAGCAAGTGCTAGCTCTTTTGGTCTCTCTTTAATGCTGGTCTCAGGTGGTGGTGGCTCTGCAACGAGGCATGCACCCCTTGCCCTGCTATGTTTGATGAACTCATCTTGGAGATCGCTGGTCTCGTTCGTCGTCGGCGAGGAGCAGAAGAAGAAGCCAGAGTCGGCGGCGACGATGATGATAATGGAGTTGGACATGAGGAACCAGAAGATGGTGTCATTGAAGAGAGAGGAGGGGGGGATGTGTAGGAGAGAGACATAGAGCAGAGGGAGGGACATGCCGAGGATGGAGATGGATATCTTCTTTGCCTTGGGGGGCTTGCCATTGTTGGAGCTGGAGGTGGGCTTGGCCTTGGTGAAGTTTGATGCTTGTTCCATCTTTGGAGTTGGGATTTTACTTCTGATAATTTGTGCTTTGTGGAAGCTTTGGGAGGGCTTTTTATAAGGGCAAAAGGACGGCGTTCAAAGGCGAAATCAGTGTTCGGTGGGAAGAAATTATTGAAATCTAGAGCGTGGGAGCCGTCCACACCTTGGTGGAGCTGGGCCCCAATAACCTCAATGAAATGGAAATTAGCTCCTGCTGCTTAACGGCCGTCTAATAACCAGGTCTTTTGGATGGTGCTCAAGTGAACAAATTTAAATTGATCGATTGATCTAGGCCGATGATTTATCCAAAAGATGAGCCTTACCGCTTGATAGATTGATCTAGTCCTGGCCAAGAACAAAAATTCTAGCCTTTGTTGATGTTTGGGCTAACCGCAATGAGAAATAACAAAAGAATGCAACCTATATATTTGAATTGATAAAGTCTTCTCATTTCATACAACATAATAAAACTTTAATTTCAAACTAATTAAAACCAGTTATATAAATTTTTTTTCTTTATTTTATTAGATTTGAGTCTTAATTTTAATTTTTTGCTCTTATCAGATGTATATATGTTCTGTTATCAATAATAATAATAATTATTATTATTATTAAAAAATCTTAGAGTCAATAACCAGCTTGGATATGATCCATGTCCTAATCTAGCGATAATCATGCATGTAGCTTTGGATGGAGAACTCTACAAAAATGATTTTTAGTGCAACCTGCCAAAGGGTCAACGTAGCTAATAATTTGTGTGGCCCAGATGCGTATTAATAATAAAAATTTAAATAGAAGCCGGTCCTCTCTGGCTGAATGTTATAGGAAGAGCAAAATCGTGGTGGCCTGCCTTTGGAGTTGAGCTTTCCTGAGTTGATTGGCTGCCCATTCCACTGCATGCGCTGGCTTCAGGGGACTCTTCAAACTACTATAATTTGAGGTCGAGGACCATGGACTTCTTTCTTGGGAGGCAAGCATTTGGGCTTATCTATGTGCTGTCCATTGGTTGTTGGTGTTATTTTCTTTTTTCACTGCTTTGGAGTGGAAACCTAAGCAAATCAGCAGATAAGGGTTTTGGGATTGGCTTGCAAAAGAACCTAGCTTGCATGTAAAAGTTACTTTACTTGTCAAGGGATGCAAACTATGCTAAAAGTTGTTGGATAGTTTTCAAATATTGGTAAGAATATTTGCTCAATCTCTTACTCTGATATATATAAAAAAAAAATCCAGGTCAAGCAGTGCACAAGTATTGGCAAATGTGGGGTGGTCGTGATGTATTTGTAGCACGTATAGAACTTTTTTTTTTACAAAAAAAAAAAAATCCTCTAAAATATCATACAGTGGCCATAGTTTTGTGATAGATGACCGTAGCCCACTTGGCATAAAGGTTAAAATCTGTCCACCATTCTTAAACAACGGGTAGTCAACCGTTGGAATAGCCAATAGAACAGATTTCTTGTTCATGAATCACCTTAACCTGGGTACTGTAATGCTTCAAGTTTAATTGTTGATCTAAATAATTTGTTAGCAAAATAAATTTATATGTTCTTAAAAATATTTAATTATAAATTAATTGATAGCAGAATTGTTAGTCCCATAGGATGCTCCACGTCATGATAAAATTTTATCATTATCTTATGAATGGCTCTTTCGCTTTTACCATCAACTTCCATGCATTTAGCCTACTTGTAACACTCAAGCTCATTTACTAACAAGCTAACTATACATGGCCTTAAAAATTGCAAGATCATGAGTGACAAGTAACCTGGAGTTATAAGCATGAGTCTAGATTTATTGGTAGCAGATGGTTTTGAGTTCAAATTTTTATTTTTTATTTAACATAAAATTATTTTAGTGTTATAAATATCATGGCATTTGTTTTTATTTTTTTTAATGTTCTTTTTTTTTGTTTATAGATTTCTCGTTACCCTTTTTTTTTTCTTGTTTCTTTTTGTTACATATTCGCTTATCTTGTCTTTCTTCCTTTTTGCATTTTTGTTTCATTAACTTTATGGTTCATGCCTCCTGCTTTTTCTTTAGAATGATAAAAAGTAAAAAAGTTTTGCAGCTAAAGCTATAGGGCCCATCCGTCTTACCTCATGGCACATGGCATGAGGAGGTTAGTGCACTCTATTTCTGATTGGTTCCGTGACGCGTTTGCAGTATATGATGAAAAAAAAAAAAAAGACTCTTTCTGCACTCCGGACGGTGCGAGCACCAAGAGCCTGCACCGAGGGCTCGTTTGCTTGAAAAGACTGGAGACACAGCAGACCCTTGCATTGCATGTGGACTAATAAGCTTGAGCAGTACAAAATTTTTTATACCATCTGCGTTGCAGAACGAATTTTTCATGAAGCAATCCAGTTGCTTGCTTGCAGTTGAGAAGGCTTTTTATTTTTTTTAGAAAAAAAAAATCGTAATGGGGAAGGGTCTCGTTGCGTTGGTTTGGAAAGTGCTTCATGTTCTCCAAAAACAGCTTTGAAACGTATTCAACTCATGATTTTTTTTTTGTTTAATGAATCATCAAAGTTAATATTGCATTTTGATCCCAAATTAACAACCTACCCTTGTATGTAGTGCCAAAAGTCCAGTTTAGTTGTACTCTTTTTGAGGACATTCTTGGAGATACCTAGAGCTTTCAAAATAATCTATATCAAATGAAGGCAAGGAAGTTAGATTATATAGCATTTCTGTTTCTTTATAGAAGGGAGTTACAAGGGGTTAGGTGAACTTTGCTCTGAGATATTCTAAGTCTTAATACATTAAAAAGCATTTGCTATATCCTAAAATAACTCTATATCGGACGGAAAAAAATGTGTTAGATATAGCTCAACTTTATCTACTACTTATTAACTTTCGTTCAAATTTTTGAGTCACGTGATTTTGATCTATTAATGAAATTAGTTGGATCAACATATGAGCTTGAGATATTACAAATGGTATTAGAACTGATCTGAGTGTGCGAAATTAGTGGGAATAAGAAAAAGAATATCTATGAGTACCAACGACCTGGCTTAAGATAAATTTTAGCGATGAGGGCACTACATTATAAGGACATGAGAAAAAGACTACTCATGAGGTACCAATAACATAGCTCGGGGTAGTTTCTGGCATGCAATAAGGAGGTCGCATTATAAGAAGAAAGATTATAATATCCCAAAAATAAAGAGAAATATTATAATATCCTAAAAGAATCTCGCATCAGATGGGAAAGAAATATGTTATATGCTTATAATGCCTTAGGCCCATCACTTCTTAGCCTAATTAACCCATCAAAGGGTCGAAATCACATGGCTCAAAAATTTGAATGGAGTTAATTGGTAGCAAGTGAACTTGAGTTGTAAGCACATAATATATTTCTTTAAAGAAAATATTTGCCTGTATGATAGATTAACTTGGATGTAAAACCAAAGGTTTTAATATTTAGATAATGACAAAATATATATGTAAAGTCTATGATTGCACATCAGGTATATCATCTTTGAGAAAATTGCAAAATTGATTGATTTAGATATCAACTCAGATTTCATATTTGGATTATGATAAAACAAACAGGTAGAACTATAGTTTAGATTTCAAGAGCATCACCTTTAGGAAAACTATGAAATAGGTATACTTGAGAATTGATCTAAAAGTTTTCATATTTGGATCATGATAAATGGGTCAATTAGGGTCATGGTCTTGATATCTGGTTCAATTTTTATAGTTCAAACCGGATCCAATATCCTAATTTATCTATTTTGTCTAATTTTCAATAATGTAGCTGCACAACGGTTTAAGATCATTATATGGATTTAACTATATGGTTTAATCCACAGCATCCTAAGTATCAATTAATACCCAACTGATGTAAATTAGTTTGAATTCATCAATTAGACTTAATCACTTGTTAAATATAGCATTTTAGATCAATGGTTCAATCTAATTCTTCTGAACCTGATTCAATTATAAACCATGCACAATTAGGACCATACCAGGCTTCATAAGGGTTAATGGATTTGCAGATGAAGATTTTGATAATAATTGAATATTTGATTTTCTTTTTTACCCCATGGGCGAGCATTCCCGAGTCTTGCTAGGGGAAAGAAAGCTATTGTTTAAGATATCTTAACCATTTAAATATCAAGTACATTCCCGCTGAAGACTTCAAGCCAAGATGATTAGAAAAAGAAAAGATAACAAGAAAAAAAGCTATTGCCTGATTGTTTAAGATATCTTAACCAATTAAATATCAAGCACATTCCCACCGAAGACTTCAAACCATGATGATTAAAAGAAAAAAAGAAAAAAGCTACATCTTATGCATTATTTGGCCCTCGATCTAAAATAGAAATAGAGGATCTACTGTCCCAAGCCTTATTGGGTTCTTAGCCTTAACAAAAAAAAAAAAAAAAACAGAAAAGAATAAGAGAAGTCAGACTAGGATAGAAACAGAGAATGCTGCCACTGTCTCATGCCTCAAATAGAAATAGGAAAGTTGTTGCATATCAGTTATCCAAGCGATAGAAACTCCCACTTCTCATTAGAGTAAGACTTTCAGTTCTGTTAGAAAAAGGAGGTCATCTGGGTTTGCTGATTTAAGTACCATCTTGACTACAGCCATTAAATTTTCGATGGCTAATGAAGGTATCCTAGTACTAAACAACAAATATTCCACTCTTCTATGGGTTAGGATTTCACCTTTTAGACTTTTAATTATACTAGGAAAAGGAAGTTATAATTTTGGTGGTAGTGAAAAAGAGAGAGTTGCTGTGCCCCATGTGTTGCAAACTCTAGGGATGCTTAGATTTTCAATGCATTCTAGTGTATCCTCCACACATCCAAGGCCCTCCTAGCTGGTTCTTTGATTGATTTCCTAATTTGAGAAGCCCTCCCATCCACTTAAGCACTGCCTTGATATGTTAAAACCCATTGAGGCACCCTAATTTGTTGGAAGACCTGATGAGATGCACATAGCTCATCTCTATCTTTTTTTAATTCACCACACTCCATTCCTTCCTTCTTCAAGTCCCATGGGACTCTTATGAAGAAAATCCAGCTAGCTAAAATGCTAGAACACCTGGACATTATTATTTGGAAAATGCCCCAAAGGACACTAAACTCCCAGCAAAACATGCCTAGGCCAGTAGCAGTGAAATAACATGTGTCCAGCCAGTTGTTTCCCTTGTTGGCTTAGGACTCCTCCCATTTTTTAATCCTAAAAAACTCTGCGGTCCCAAGCAATTAAACTCCTAAGATGCCCTGTAGAAAGTGCTGAAAGAGTTCTAGAATAGCTAGAAGGAGACCAGGATGCCATGCGCACAATTAGTCTTATCTTGAACGAAAAAAAAAAAAAAAAGGTTTAAGTTCATTTGATACTAATTAACAGATTAATTGAACTAGTAGATGAGGATTCGAAGCATTATACAATCAGATTTTTTTTATTTTTATATTTTATTTTTGAATCCCAAGCAATTGGTGCGAACTATATATTGAAAGTGCTACTAGTTGTCTTAGTTTTTATCGAAATCTCCAAGAAGGCAAAAGGATTGGGTCAATAGGGTAAAACGCCTAGCTGGGCTACTTAAGCTCTTCTTTCCATGTCTAAAATTCAAATGCCTCAAGAGTTTCATGGGACTCTTTCGAATTGTTTTGAGGATGCCCAACTTTGAGAGGCATGATTGGACATCCAATAAAGATGAAAATCTTGTTGAAATGCCCCTATAGATGCTACACATCCTTTATTAAAAAAAGTCTTACTACACTGTATATGGTGCAGAATATTTTTGCCCTTAGCATATGTGCATACAAGCACCGATCGCAAATCATCGTATGCGGTGCAATTCTTACGGTGCAGCAAAACTTTGCTGCCTTTGTTATATTTAACAAGGTTGGGCATTATTGTCCCGCCTCCTCTCCCTTACCAAAGTGCTACATGGCGACATCTACTAAAAACTAAAGTCTACTAAAAGATGCCTAAAATTACCACTGAATCTCATTGGAAACAATCAACGATGCAACATACTCCAAGTTGGCTTTTAGCATGTCAAAAAAGCATTGTTCAATCCTCTCATGCCTTCTCTTGTGGTCCAAATCGTCCCTCCCATTCTAAGGAACCTCAAAAGGCCAAAATTAAGGAGTTATATAAGGTAGTGTTTGATATGAGGGATAAGGAGGATATTCCCTGGATATCGCTTCTTATTCCCAAATACTATAGCTAGAGGGGATAGGTCTGAAAAAGTTTAACCAGAAGGGATAACCCATGTTTAACCATGGGTTATCCCCTGAACTTATTCCCTAGGGAACCCAAGAACAGCTAAAGTTATCCCTTGATGGCAGACTTGTAATTTTAAAAAGGTGCTTATTCCCTCAGCTATCCCTTGGATAAATGCTATCCTGTACATTTATCCAGGGATAGCTTTTGGGCTATCAAACACCACCTAAGTGTTGGTTTGCTTCCGGCGGCATGCCCAAGCGCACTTTTCTCTCATGTTGTGCTGAATCCCATACAAAATCTACTATTACATCCTCGAGGCATTCCGGCTCTTTTCAGCCAAAAGACAGTGGAGAAGGCTGAGAATCAGGACCCTTTTCATTATTTTAATCTAGTTCAAGAATAGTGCTTGGGTGTCTACTTAAACCCCATGTAAGAAGCCTCAAGGCGACGTGGTAAGAAATACAACAAGAGAGAAGAAACACCCTGCAACGCTACTGCAATTTAACCCTCTCCAAGAAAATTCTTGCACGCATGTCCTTAAGTAGTATTTAATAGAAAAAATATTATCCATGGATAAGTATACGGGATAGAGTTTGTCCCCTAACTATCCCTAGGGATATCCCTTGGCTATCCCATTGATCATATCAAATGCAAAAAAGTAAATCCATAGGATAACTTTTTTTTACTCTTATTTGAAGGGATAACCAGCTATTCCTGTATTTTCTAGGGGATATCCTATGGTTAACCATGGATTATCCCTTTGGTTAACTTTATTCCGAGCTATCCCTTATAGTTATGGCTTTTGGGAATAAGAGGGGATATCCAGGGGATATCCCGTTTTATCCCTTATTTCAAGCATTACCTAAACTTCATAATGCTCTCCACTTAAGCCCTTAATCTTTCAATCAAGCCCATGAGTCATCACTCCTAAGAAGCTTAATCTACAACCTAGAATGCCTCTAACGTACACCAATCAGATAATTAAGTACAATCAAGTCCTATTCCATTAAAGAGTAGAGCCTTACTTTATCAAAAACTTAAAACCTTACTCCATCAAAATCTTAGAGCCATACTTCATCATAAATCATAGTTTTACTCCATCAAAATCTTGGAGCATTATTCTATCAAAGTTAACAAAGAATGTGATCTCTTAATCAAAATTTTTCAAATCCTAAGGCAAGATTAATTAACAGTGGATGCTTTTGCTCATTGTAAATTTTGATTCCATATGACATAAAAAAAATAGGCATTAAGAAGATGCAAAACTTAAACAAAAATATTCTTACACCTCATATCATTTCAACCGAGATGATCCCACTGAGGGAAAGAACGATATGGAGATCAACATCAATAATAAACAATAGAAGACAGTAAGAATGGAGGTTTCTCATTTTTTGCTAATTAATATGGATATTCAACTTTAATATGACCTATATAATATAGTTGTTAAAAGCCGCTAAGATGGATATTCAACTTTAATATGCTAAACATCAGCAGAAATATATTCAACAATGAAAGTAATTGTCTTCGATTTGTTCTATAAAGAAGAATTGATCGAAATAAATATTTCACTCTTCCCTTGATAAAACACCTTTCTTGAATGGCCTTTTGTTTTGAATAGTAAATGATTACCATCAAAGATAATATAATAATTTTTATATTTAGTAAAGTGACAAATAGAAAGAAAATTTATCAACATATGAGGGAAATAAATAATATTTTTAATATTAAAAGAAACACTATCAAGAGAGAGGGTAAAAGAATCTGTGTTTGAAATTTTCAAACCTCATCTATTACTAATAGTGATATTATCACTTTCATTATATATAAAGAAAGTAGCGAGAGAATATTTAGGTTAGCATTGATATAGTGCCTAACGATTGAATCAACAAATCAAGTAGAAAGGTATTAACATGAGTTTTAGTTGTGGCTATATTGTGATAAACTATCATGACTTAAAGTTGCTTAGGAGGGATGTTGACTTCATAAATATGATTCATCCTATCACAACAATTGATAGCAATATGGTTGTACTTATTATAAACCTGAGAAATAGTATATTCATTTTAGTTAGAAAGAATAAAAGCATTGTAGCTAAAATATATAGGAGGAGAAAGGCCAAAATGTAAGTAGTTATGTGTACAGATATGAAAGCCATTGGCATATTTATAAAAACCTAGATTATCTTTGTTTATGCTCTACATGAAAGAAGAATGATGTGGCCATTATCAATTAAAATTACAATTATTTATGATCATATAACTTTTCAAAATTTAAATTCAAATGCAAGTCATCTATCACTCTCTCTAAAACATTGGTAGTTAAGATGGTCCTTTAATTTCTAATTTATCTCTTATTAAAATTTTAGCAACTTACATCCCGATAATATTGAAAGTCTTATGATTTTAACAAAAATAAAATTCCTTAACATTGTACAATATTAAATCATAATATTTTCTTTAGATTTGAAATTACTTAGGATTTGAATAATTTAAATATAGAAACATGATGCGGGGTAAAATTGTCATTGGATTAATATCTGCGCATATGATAGAAAGATTAGGATCATTTTTGATTTCTGCCCGCTAGATATCACACTTGGAAAAAGATAAATTGCCGTGCCCCGACAAGGCTGAGTTATTTCCATACCTCGACAAGGCCGAGCTATTTCCATACCTCGACAAGTCAAGATAGTTAAAAGCCAAGTATGACCCTCCGATCACGATCAATAGAGATTTAAACCCCTAATAATGCGGTGGGATTTCAGTCACATTAGCTCCCAACACCCCAAGAAGGAAATGAAGCTAAATATGGCCTGTTGCCTATAAATAACAAAGTAATCAAATCTTAAAGCTCCAATCAGTTTCCTCGTAGATCCTCATAACAAATAAGATTCGAATCTCACTGGCCTCATAATTAACTTGATTCGAATTAGATTCAAATCATACCAATTTCTCACTTTTCAAGACACGTTCGATGAGTCAGGTGAATAACCCGCCAATATTCAGACAGTCTATAAATACCTTGTCCTAAAAATTCTTGAGGTACACATACTCTTTCACTAAAAATCTATTGAGGCTCAAGCAGAGTTTTTGGCTCTCGAGAAGCCATTCTTGAGGGTCTCTTCTGTAAGAGCCTTCTCCTTATATTTGCTTCTATGACTCTTCATTGACTTGAGCATCAAAGGGTCTTCCGCAGGGACCACCCCCAATGCTTCTTGCATGAAGACTGTCTTGCAGGTTCATCCAGACGGTAGATCGCCATTCGGATCCTGACGTGAGTCATGCCCAAGCCAAAGAATGAAGTCCTGCAGCAACAGATTGGCACTAGAGGAAGGGCCTCAAGTCCCATTAAACTTGAAATTAAGAAGACAAGGTTCTGGATATGAAGAACAATCCCTCAATGGCCAACCGAAGAAAAACAACCTCAGAAGATTCAAATCAGGCTGTCCATGAATAATGCGGCACCCCTGCAACCATCGTTGGCTAAGATTTCTCCACTGCCAGTAGTACCGGTCATTCAGGACCAGTTTGCCATACTGGTTCAGCAGGTCCAAGCTCTGACCCAGCTAGTACAGGGGCTCCACAGAGTTTCTCTTCCAACTGCACTAGCTCTATAACTTTCCAACGGAGCTATGCCCCTGTTTTGCAAGTGGTTTCATCTTTCAATCTGCTCGAAGTTACAAGTTGCCTCCAACAGCACAACCACAAAGAGCCTAAGTTGGTACCGTAGAGGGTTAGGAAAAAGAGCCCACCTAGATCTTGACAAGCTTGGTCTCTCTTTCCGGTGTACTCTCGCCATGGCTTGATTCTGCGATCACGGTCCCCTCATCCCATCTCTCCTACCATCCGTGATGTGAAAGTTCAACGACAACTTCATGAGATGCGCCAGGAATGGCACCAAGGGTTGGATGCTGTTAAGCAAGCTCCTCCTCCCCAATTAAAGGTGGAACAAGGCATCCCCTTCTTCGAAAGATCATGCAGGAAGTGATCTCTCCCCATGTTAAGCTCCCCACCATCGAGCCATACCATGGATCCACCAATCCTAATGACGATCTGAGTAGCTTTTGATCCATCATGATATTTCATAGAGCATCATATGCGATCCTATGCCGAACCTTCCCCTCAACTCTTAGAGGATCCGTCAGAACTTGGTTTAATAGCTTGAAGCCAGGTTCCATCAGTTCTTTTGACGAACTGAGCTATCTGTTCGTCAGTCAGTTAGTTAGTAGTCGTTGCCACCAAAGAAGATCCAACTCTCTCTTCGAGGTCAAACAATGAGAGAGGGAGTCCTTAAGAAGTTATCTTGGCCACTTCAATACGGCCATGCTGAAGGTAGACCATCTCAACCATGAGGTAGCCATATTCGCCTTAACAGGCGGAGTATCTAAGGAAAGGACTTCTACTTAGCCCTGGAGGTCAATTACCCGAAGAACCTCTCCAACATGATGGATTTAGCGGATAAATATGCCAGGGTCAAAGAATCAAGAAGATTAGTCCGAGCTAAGCAAACTAAGAAGAAGGAGAATAAGGGCTCAAAGAAGAACCGACCTTCTTGCCATGCAAGTCTGCCTCACCGCCAAAGGGTTCCTTCTTCGCCACCTAGAGATCGCACTCGAAGCCCAGCACGAAGGTTCAACCAGTATACTCTGCTAACTACACCGAAGGCGCAGATCCTGATGAAGATTGAGCGTCAGATCCCTTGGCTACTACCTCTTCGAGAAAACACGACCTGAAGAGATATGACTAAGTACTATCGATTTTATCAGGATCATGGGCATGACAAGGAAGAGTGCTGGCAACTTCAAAATGAGATTGAGCAGCTCATCTATCGAGGGAGGTTGAACCGATTTAGAAGGGCCCCTGAGCTGAACAATGGAGGAGATCGTCAACCTAAGCCACACTAACTACCTCCATCGAACCCACCGATTATCAGCAATGTCAATACGATTTCCATGATCATATCCTTCCCAGCTCGATCGAATGAAAAAGAAAACCCTCCAAAGAAGAGTCAATCCAAAGAGCTCTCTTTTTCAGACGAAGATCTCCAGGGGATACAGTATCCACATGGTGATGCTTTAGTTGTATCTCTAAATATGAATGACTATGATGTACATCGTATTTTGGTTGATAGTGGAAGCTCTGTTAATATTTTATATTTGATGCTTTTGTGAATATGAAGCTACGAATGAAAGATCTCCGAACCATAGACTCTACCCTAGTAGGGTTCACCGGTGATGTTATAGCTCCCGAGGGAGTCATTACACTAGTGGTCCAAGCTGGCACTTGGCCTAGTGTGACAATCGTTCATACAGATTTTCTAGTGATCAAGCTTTGGTCACCCTATAATGCAATCCTCGGCAAGCCTAACAGATGCCTCTCAAGGCCATTATATCCATTGCTCATCTCGCCATGAAGTTCCCTATAGATTGGGGAGCAGGGGTAGGTCGATAAAGCTAAGATGTGGCTCGGTATTGCTTTGTTGCTGATCTTCAGTCTAAAAGATCCGAGGTCGACAGACTAGATGCTCGAAAGGACTTTGCCGAGTAGCAAGGAGAGCTAGCCAAGGAACTCGAAGAGATACTGCTTGATGAGGCTTGGCTAGATTGAACCATAAATGTTGGGTCACAACTAAAAAGGTGAACCTCGGCAAGATCTGATCGAGTTCCTCCAGAGAAATGCTAATGTCTTTGTCTGGTCTACTTCAGAAATGCCGAGGATCAGCCCAAATATTCTTATCTATTGTCTTAATGTGGATGAGACATTTTAGCCAATCAAGCAGAAGAAAAGAAGCTTCATTCTCGAGCGCCAGAAGGCTATCGAGGAAGAAGTCAATGAACTCATCAAAGCTAACTTCATTCGAGAATTAAATTATGCCGATTGGCTGGTGAATGTTGTCATGGTAAAAAAGTCGAATGGCAAATGGAGAATCTATATTGACTTCATGAATCTTAACAAGGCTTGCCCGAAGGATAGTTTTTTTCTGCCCTAGATTGATCAGCTTGTGGATGCTACCTTGGGCCACCAGATGTTGACCTTCATGGATGCTTATTCGGGCTATAATCAAATTTGGATGGTGCCTGAGAATGAGGAGAAGACCGCTTTCATCACTGATAGAGGCATTTATTATTACTGAGTTATGCCTTTTGGTTTGAAGAATGTAGGAGCAACCTACCAAAGGCTTGTTAACAAGGTTTTTAAGGAGCAAATTGGCCAAAACATGGAAGTATATGTCGATGACATGCTAGTTAAGAGCAAGGAGGTATCACAGCACATCGATGATCTTACAGAGAGCTTCATGATGCTCAAAAGATATCAGATGAAGCTAAATCTAACCAAATGTGCTTTCATAGTCAATTCTGGAAAGTTTCTGGGCTTCATGGTCTCCCAGCGAGGCATCGAAGCAAATCCCTAGAAAATTCAAGCTCTCCAATATATGACGCCTCTAGGGTCGGTTAAAGAGGTGCAACGTCTTACTGAAAGGATAGTGGCCCTCAACCATTTTATTGCTTGGTCGGCCGAGAAATGTTTGCCCTTCTTTAAGGTACTTTAGTGGGCCAAGAATTTTCAATGGACTCTAGACTGTTAGAAATTCTTTGAGGATCTCAAAAATACCTTGGCTCACCACCTCCTCTTAGTAGCCCGAGTCTCAGAGAGATGCTATATCTGTATCTAGTGGTCTCAGAGAATGCCATCGGGTCTGTGCTAATCAGAGAAGAAAATAAAATCCAAAAGCCGATTTATTATATCAGCAAATTACTTTGAAATGCTGAGACAAGGTACACTCTGATTGAAAAGATGGTATTGCTTTGATAACATCAGTCCAAAAGTTACGGCCTTAATTTCAAGCACATGTTATGGTAATCTTAACTGATCAACCTATCAAATCAATCATCCATCGTCCGAAAGTATCGAAAAGGATGACCAAATGGACCGTTGAGCTGAGTGAACATGATATCCAATATCAACCTCATCCAGCCATCAAAGCACAAATTCTGATAGATTTTCTCCTTAAATGTACCATACTTGAGGATGGCTCTACTCTGGACATGTCTAAACAATCGAAGCCCGAAGCTTTGTGGATGTTTCATGCAGATGGATCCTCAGCATGAATGATTCTGGCACCAGCTTAATCCTCACCAGTTCAAAGGGCGCAACCTTTGAGTATGGCATCCATTTCTTCTTTCTAATCTCTAATAATGAAGCAGAGTATGAAGCTCTACTTGCCAGACTCCATATTGCCTGCGACTTGAAAGTGAAGAAATTGAATGCATACATCAACTCCCAGCTAGTTGTCGGTCATGTGTGAGAAGAATTTGAAGCTCGAAAATCAAATATTGGATGATATCTTCAAAAGGCGTGCAACTTATCTTCTAATTTTTCTAAACTCGAAGTTATCCAGATCCCCAGAACCGAAAACACATGCGCCGACCTTCCATCTTGCCTGTCCACCTTGGATTCGATGGACCTTGAGCAAAAATTTTACTTGGAGGTCCTCAAAAAGTCTAGCATTGCCAAGGCTGACCAAATGATGCAGATTGAGGCTGAGCCATCTTGGTTCGATCCAATTATCAAGTACCTCAAAGAGGGATCTCTCTCGGCAGACCGAAAGGGGGCAAGAAAACTGAAGAAGCAAGCACCCTGCTATGTCCTGCTTGACAACGAGTTATACAAGCAATCTTTCTCCATGTCATACTCAAATGCCTTCGATCATCAGAAGTTGATTATGCTCTTCGAAAGGTTCATGAAGGCATCTACAGCAATCATCTTGGAAGCCGAGCCTCATGCCACTACTACATAAATTTAATTAGATTACATCTAAAAAATGTAGTCTTTATATATGGACTGGTTAAAAGTATTTTAAAAAACATAGTCTTTTTGAGTGTAGTCAAAAAAAAATGAGCGTAGTTAAAAGTTTCTGGTTTAGACTACATTTTTAACGTAGTTAAAAGTAAAAAAAATGTAGTCTTTAAATACATTTAGACTATATTTTTATTAGAAATTGTAGTTAAAAGTCAAAAAAATGTAGTCTTTAAATACATTTAGACTACATTTTTATCAGAAATTGTAGTTAAAAAGTCAAAAAACATAATCTTTAAATACATTTAGACTATATTTTTATCAAAATTATAGTTAAAGGTCAAAAAATCATAGTCTTTAAATACATTTAGACTACGTTTTTATCAGAAACTATAGTTAAAAGGCAAAAAAATGAAGTCTTTAAATACATTTAGACTACGTTTTTATCAAAAACTGTAGTTAAAAGGCAAAAAAATGAAGTCTTTAAATACATTTAGACTACTTTTTCATCAGAAAATGTAGTCTATTATGTACATTTAGACTACGTTTTGATATTGAAAATGTAGTATAATATCCAATCCTGTCATACAAACATATACTTTGAATTCTAGAAAAATTCTAAAAATATTGAATTGAAATATCCAATACTGTTATATAAATATCCAATACTGTCATCATACAAACATATTCCAAAAAATCTCAAATACATTGAATTAAAATATTCAATTTTCTTCAATATTTCTTCGATGCTAAATCTCAAATATATTTAGTACCAATTTTCTTCAAATGAAATCTTGCAAGTACTCGACCCATTCTCCACGCATAATGTCGATCTCTTCTTGTTTATAAGTTTTCTTCTCAGCAAACTGCATATATACACATAAGTTACTCAGAAAAGAGCACTAAATGATACATGACATAAAAATCTAAAATATAAAAAGTACTACTTATATATATGAATTATGTACGCAATAATAATCTACCTTTAAAGTGCTGCGCCAGGGATACTATTGACCAACCATGCAGAAGGATTCTAATAATCTCGTCTGAGCCTGTGACTCGTGTCAACAACATTCAAATATTCAAAGACTCCCTTCTGCTCACTTGACACCAACATTATCTGCCTGGCCCTTTGCTAAGTGGGAAATGGATATCATCGGCCCTTTTTCTCTTACTACAAGACAAAGGAAGTTTCTGTTCGTAGCGATCGACTACTTTACCAAGTGTGTCGAGACCGAGGTAGTCGCCCAGATAACTGAAGCTCGAGCTAGGAATTTTGTATAGAGATCTATCATTTATTGGTTCGGCCTTCTGCACACCATCATCATCGCAATGGTAGATAATTTGATAATCCCAAATTCTAAGAGTTCTATAAAGATCATGGCATTAGCCATCGACTTACATCGGTCGGACACCCTCAAGCCAACGGTGAGGCAAAGGTAACAAACCAAACCTTGCTGCATGGAATCAAAGCTTGCCTCAACAGGGCACGTGGTAGATGGGCAGATGAGCTCAACATGTTCTATGGGCTTACCAAACTACCCAGAGAATCCGACGAGCGAAACTCTGTTCAAAATGACCTTCGGCACTGAAGCTGTCATTCCTGTGAAGATAGGAGTACCTTCACCTGGGTGGAGAGTTATTGGAGGATCAAACGATGAACAATTCCGAGCCAATCTCGACTTGATAGAAAAAGTCAAAGAGAAAGCCCGAATCGAGTGGCAGCCTATCAACAAAGGATAGTCCGTTATCATTCCTCTCAAGTTAAAGGGAAATCCTTCCTTCCTGATGATCTTGTGCTTCGCAAGGTGTCTGTCTCTAGACCATTAGAGTAAGGAAAGCTATCTTCAAACTGGGATGGCCCCTATCAAGTTGCAGAGGTCCTTAGGCCTGGCACCTACAAACTTCAAGATCTAGATGGAAAGTCTATTCCCCGGATGTGAAATTCATACAATCTCTGGATATATTATTAGTAAAGCATACTCATACCAAGTTTATCCACTCACAATAATGAAACTTTACTTTTAAATTTGCAATATTCCTATCTCAATTACTTCTCCTGAAAGTTGTTGATGAAGGACAGGTTTTGCCCAATCAACGACCCTCAAGCAACTTCTCTGAACCTCGGCAGGTCCGAGCGGTTTATTCGTACCTTGGTAGTTCCAAGTAAAATATAATCTATCTTCAAGCCTCGGCAGGCCTGAACGGTTTCTTTGTACCTTGGCAGTGTCAAGTAAAATATAATCTATCTTCAAGCCTCGGCAAGCTCGAGTGATTTCTTCGTACCTTGGCAGTGCCAAGTAAAATATAATCTATCTTTAAGCCTCGGCAGGCCCGAGCAATTTCTTCATACCTTGGCAATGCTAAGTAAAATATAATCTATCTTCAAGCCTCGGTAGGCTCAAGCGGTTTCTTTGTACCTTGGCAGTGCCAAGAAAATATAATCTATCTTGAAGCCTCAGCAGGCCTGAGCGATTTCTTCGTACCCAAGTAAAATATAATCTATCTTCAAGGCTTGGCAAGCCTAAGCAATTTTTTCATACCTTGGTAGCGCCAAGTAAAATATAATTTTTCTCCATACCTCGGCATGGCCGAGAAATCTCTCTAAACTTTGGCAGGGCCAAGCTATTTCTCTGCACTTTGATGGAGCAAGGTAAAATCCTCTTTATCCCTCAGCATGACTAAGCAATTCACCATAGTTTCAAGTAAATCGAGTAAAAATACTTAAGGAGTTTTAGCATGACTGAACCTCAATTAAGTATCAGCAAAGCCACTTAAGCCGAAGATATATAATCTAAGACGAGTTAAATGCTTCATCCCCGAAGTTCAACATTGTTCGATGAGCGTCAGTGGGACTAAACTAAATCGCTGAGATACTTAGCAAAAGCTAAGTCCCTAATAACTCCTAGCACTCCATGACTTTCATGCAATCGAGTACAATAATATGAAACTCAAAAAAACTAGGTGTTTGTCTTCCTTGATGGAGGAGTGCCCTATTGGATGTTCTTATATCTCGACAGGCCTGAGCCTTTATTTTGCACTCCATTCGAGATAAAGAAGCTAACATGCCTATATGTGATTTATATATAAGAATAAGGCAAAGACATTGGTACATCAAAATTATGAATGCTTAGGAGAAAAGAAATAAACAACAAAAGGAGACAAGTAATTGAAAGTCCTTTCATTTCAAAATAATCCATTACAAAAAATTATAGCCCATTACGGGATATTACAAATGCATTATAGCACAAGAAGTATAAGAAAATGCTCGGACAAATAGATTTGGCTGCCAACATCGCATCAACAAGGTTTCAGCTTCAAAAATCAAAAAAGAGAACTCTATTAAGTTACGATCTCCGAAGCATCGGGCAAAGATATGGAAAGAAGAACCAGCCCGATGGCACTTACCTTCGGCTTTCCATCCCTTTGGAAGCCACCTAATGGATCTTCAAATGGATCAATGGCTACCATGGTTGACAGAAAGCCTATGGAAGCTGAGGCCCATCAGAAATGACATTTTCAATGGTCTTTATGGTTCCACAACAGACGAATAGAGCCAAGTAGAAAGTGTCCGTATGCGCTTCCCATATGGCCTTTACACGTCCTTCTTTGCGCTTCACGTATGACCTCCACAGCTCCTCCCTTCTCCTCCTCTTCCTTATTCCTCACACTTGAGCTTTGGGGAGAGGGTTTACTCCACGGCTCCTCAGGAGCGGCTTGCTTTTCAGCAATGTCTTCATCCGAACCATAAAATTCAGACCAAACCCCACGAGAGAGGGCCAACCCCTCAGCATCTGTCTTCAGCATGAAAAAGAACTCATAGGTTTTCTTCCACTCTTAGGATAACAAAGGCTCTCTAACTTTGCTCAGTGCATCCCATTCATTCCCCTTTTATAGCTTTTCAACAGGAACAACCTTCATTAATAAAGATGAGTTTTCAAGATTCAAAGCGTATCGATCGCCATAACTCGGAGCCACGTGTCGCCTATCTGCTCTCTCCCATGGGCAAAATTCAAAGAATTTCTCCTCACCCAATGAAGCAAGCATTTCTCGAATCCACAAATCGACCACGTGTCATCATCTTGATAGGTTCTGCAGGATATATAGAGAGTCTCCCCTCATGATGCAAGAGAAGTAAAGATCTCCCGGATTGAGCAATTTAAATGCACAGAATCGTTTTTGGTTTTTCAAAGTGCGGGCAGCTCGGAAAAGGCATTTTCAAAAAAGCGAATGGCCCAGAGAGCAATTGATCGCTTGACATATGAAAGAGGTAAGCCTGCATCGAAAAAGGTGCACATGAATTGTAGGTGAAGGCCTCTGTAAGACTCAAAAAAAATTAATCTATTAGCAAACCTCAGCAAGGCTGAGCGATATCCTTCATCCTGCAAGGCCAGATGGCTTGCCTCAGTAAACCCAAGCGATTTCTCTCATCTCAAGCAAAACCAAGCCAATTCTTTACCCCGAAAAAACCGAACTATCAATTTTCTTAAGTTAGATTGCTAATGACTTTCTAAACTCCGGTATGACCGATCTACCTGCTCTACTTAGTAAAAACTACTGAATATACGATATTTCAGACAGTAAAAGATGTTGGGAGAAACCGAATCTTATTCATAAGGATTAATAGCACAAAGCATATAATAAGCCTTTTAGGTTACAAAAAGGAGAAGAATGCTAGAAAAACAAATCCCTAAGGCTCGGCCTCATCCCCAGGAGCAACTTTGGCAATACTCGGGGTGGTCTGACCCTGATCTACTCACCTAACAACTGAGGGACATCGACCTCCTCGAGGGACGGCCCTAATGCCACACTCTCGCTGACGATCAGTTGCGAGGCTTCATCCTTTCCGATCGTGGGTTGTGAAGATTCGGCTCCTTGGGTAAGCTATGGGGGATTCTCGATCGAATCTCCTTCTGAAACAACCTCAAAGTCGATGTCGGGGGCATCTTCGTCATCTTCGTCAGCATTAACGAATGAGGGTGTCATCGCCAAGGATTCGGCTGTCGATAGAAGAAAACAATACTTCTCAGCCTCTAAGAACGAAAGGTCGATGTCCAAATACTCTTGGATGACTCTCGCCCATACGTCATTCATCCCAATTCGATATGCCTCCTTAGAAAACTAATGTTGCGCCTTAGTAAACTCGCCCGGGCTTTTGTATTTCTCTACCACCAAAGCGATCTAATCATCAACTTTAGCTACTTGGTACTCGAGCTCGGAGCATTTCTTTTAGCTCAAGGCTAAATCCTTGGTCATGACTTTTACTTTATCCGTTCCCTCGGCCTTAGTCTTTTTCAACTGAGAAAACGCAATAACGAACAAAATGAATAGTTGAGTTGACTTCGGTTAAAAGGAGGAAATGGGCCAACGCACAGGAGCGAAAAGAAAACTGCACCTCTTCAACATAGCAAGCAACTTCAGCTTTCGCTTTTTGGCCCTTTTTTGAGCCTTTTCTCTTTCTTTTTTATACCTATTCATATCCTGCCATGAGTGTTCAAGACTCCCTCGATCTTTGCTGCATCGAGTCGCATTTGGCATAACTCGGCCGTAAGGTCGGTGATTTGCTTCTGATAAGATGCGAACTGACTCTCGAACTAGCATTTCTCCTCAATTATCCTACCATTTAAAGAATCGATCTCTTTTAGGGCCTCAGCTCGAAACTTTAACAACTCCAATCGAGCTTCATCGGCTAATTTCCGAGCCTCCTTAAGATCAGTAGCCTTAGCTCAGAGTCTTGATGCCTCTGATTAGGCTTCCTTGGCTGAATTCCGAGCTTCTTCAAGCTCAGCTCGTACCTTTGTTAATTCTTCAAAATGCTGACTGATGAACTTATTTCATTACGAAGAGCCTCAGCTTCACGTTGAATTTGTCTATAGCACTCATTGGCAGAAATTAAATGCCTATAGAGCATCCGCTAGAGAAGGGTTGCCTACAACATAATAAAATAGCTAAGCTTATGGAGCTGTGCAAAATATCCAAAAAGAGAAAGAAAGGAAGAAAGCTCACCCGAATGCAAGAAGTATTCATGTCTCTCAGGATGTATTGGCTGGGGATAGATGCATAGTCTTCCAAGTCAAATAGCATTTCAAATCCTTCAATCTTAAAGGTGACCTTCCGACATTCATTCTCCCCCTCTTCAGGAACAATAACATTTTCTTTCAAACAAAAAAGACTAAAAAAATCATTGATCCGGGATCGTAATTCCTTGGTAGGATGACCAGAGGGATGGAGGAGAGGGCTAAGCCAACCTATTCCCCCCTCCTCATCACATGCAGATGTTCCCAAAGATCCTGATTCATCTATCTTCACCTAACGGACCCCTCCTTTCTTCCTCTCCTCAGCGAGGAGAAGATTCCACTACGGGTGAGACAACGTGAGGTTCGCTCACCGCAAGAGCAACTGCATGATCCCCAGAGGGCAATCCCTTCGACTTTCATTGACTTTCAGAGACATCTTCTTTAGAGTAATATACATCGATGACCACAGGGTAATAGAACTCTGTCACCTGAAAATCGTTATCCACTTGTTTAGGCAAATGACCGGATCCTAGTTCCTCCTGAGCCACCACTTCTCCAGCTCCGTTACCTGATGTCTACTCTCTAGACTCCAAAGCCAAGATAGGGGCTAGGTTTGGCTCCTCCTCAACACCTTTCCTCGAAGGGCTCAAGAATCGGAACCTAACTACCTCTTGTGAATGGCTTGGAAGAGCCAGTTGGAGCTTGAAAGGGGAAGAAGAAGAGGGCTTTGCTCAAGCTTAGCTCTCTTTTCTTTTGCAGGAGCCAACGAAGTGGCTCGCACTATCAGCTCCCCTTCTCTCTGGGGCCACCGACAGCACACCTGCACACCTATGGTAATCGAATAGAGTTTTACTAGTCTTTATGTAGCGCTCAATAAAGAGCTAGAGAGCCCCAACAAATTATCATAAGTGGCAGACACTCAAAAACATATCCTATTAAAAACTTTTTATTATCAGCTCAATTATATATGCACATCACTTAAATCAACACTAAGCATCAACCTGCTTAGATAATATTTTTCATGACATTTCTCAGGCAGTTTACAAGATCACATTCACAATCGACATCAAAATCATAAGTACATACATCATGCTCATAATTTTCTTCAAAACATAGTCTCGTATTCATATCCAAAAGAAGTCTGATACATCATTACATCTCACTCACTATACACATACACATATGCAAATATACAAATATCATCCCACCCTATCTCAATATACATGGCTATCATCTATACACCCTTGCATCCAAGCAAGCTTCATCAGCTAAGGTTCGGTCCTGCTTATCCTTTGATTCTGGCAGAAATATTCACTGATCTAAAAGTAAATTTCAATCATAGAGGGGTGAGACCTAAGTCCCAATGACTAGATAACCATCTAACCATGGAGAAATAGAGAACCATAACCTCACATTTTCAACCGTATGCTGATACTATATAACTTGTATAACTCAAAGTATATTTTTAACATGATATCAAATAAAGTAAAATGTAGCTTATTCTTCAAATAATATACTAGTACTGAAATACTCTATAATAACTTTCCACTAAAGAAAACTCATCAAGAATAAAAAAACCCATGTATTACAATATGAAGATATGCATTCTTTACCTACAGCCCAGACTTTCTTTATTAAATTCTTAGATTTCCACTGGGATCTGCCTGCCCACTGGCATCTCATGTAAACTTCCCCTCTTGGGATAATTACTTGGCTCACTGGCCCTTTTTAAATCGCAACATATACTTTTAAATCTCATGCTACTAGGCTGTGTGTAATACCTCTGAGGTACCACCCTACAGTCGCCCTCCTATAGGTATACTCTCATTGGGTGCACGACTAGTAATAGGATCCCTGCACAAATAGCACCCCTTACCCATGCGGTTCACCCGGCAAAGTGCTTTGTTCCTTAACCCTGAACCTCGGGTTTTCTCTCTGCCCCACAGGCTATATATATAGTAACCTACTCCACTAAGCTATGATTCATGCCCCTACGGCTGCTTACAACCTACCCCACTGGCCATATCAAGCGTGCACTCACCCCTGATTCCGGAGTTCATCGTACGATCGAATCACAAGGAGGTGTCGGCTCAATAGTAGTGTGCAATGCTTATGCTATAGCACAGTATAAAGGATGATCAGCCCCATAGCTGTCTGATGCTCAGTATGATACATACATCAAAGTATGCCATTTGTAAAGCTTTATCATGCAAATATATCATGTATGCATCAACCATCCCCTCATTGAGACTCATGCTTATGTCTTTATGCTTAAAACTCATGCTCAAAACTAATGCTTATTTCTTTATGCTCAAAACTCATGTATCAGAATATCATGTACTAGGTTCTCATTTCTTAGATTTAAAACATATATAATACTCTACTAGACATAACATACCACAACTAGGTATTTATCTCATTATACTAGTTCAAATTAATTTCTCATTGCTAGATAAGAAACACACTCACCTTAGCAGGTTACTCCTCAACTGGTACTCAACTCCAGTATTCCGGCTTTCTGAAATAATCCTCTTAACCTACGTTAACATATAGATACGATAGCTATTAGGATTACCTCCACACGAGGTTTTTCCATGAAACCATGCATGCATATGATCTATACTCTAATATCTCATTATTTTCTTCCATCCTTTCTCTACTTAAGATTACTTTTACTATTGCCTCAAAATATAAGATTCTAAGAAAATTTAAAGTCATGCAAGATCTAGGAAAGCTATAGCTTACCTGAAGCCAAGACAAACCCCAAGCTTTCTTTCCTTTCCTCTTTCTTTCTCCTTTCTTTTTCTTCCTCTTCCTCTCTTTTCTTTCCTTCTTTCTCTCTTTCTTTCTTTCTTTCTTTTCTCTGGCTAAACCCATGTTTCACTTTCTCTAATGACTTGGGGACCAAGTCATGGGTAACTTAGGAGCTAAGGCATGCCAAATTCTTATTTTACCCTTAAATACTCTTAACGCACATTTTTTGAAAAACATGGGGCTCATTATAACCATGATATTTTGCCCTTATATTTTCTTTCCCAAATTACCCTTAGCATAATTAGCAATTGACATAAGAGCCTTTTTCCAATTTGCCCCTGATATAGTAATTTTTTTAATCAATTTATAGTTTAGATTATTATTTTTTATTTAAATTGATGCTTTTATATAAATTTCTAAGAAAAAAAACCTTATCAACTTGAAGAGCTCAATTTTAGAAATCCAACGGTTTAAACGGCACTCAAATCGGACTTAAAACGGAATAAATATGAAAATTTCAAGATTTAACCCAGAAAATCTGCCGTCTTAGAATCTGCTCTAACAGATTTAGAGTAGCTCCCACAAAAATTAGAGTCGGCTTCGCAGAGATTAGAGTTGGCTCTAATACGAGGCAGAAATGCTAACCTTCTATTTTTTTCAATAGAGTCGACTCCGCCTTCTGCAGGAGCCGACTCTAAAGCGTGCCGGAAGTTTAAAACCGTGCTGGAGTCAACTCCACTCCAATTAGAGTAGACTCTAATTACTAAAAACATCACTTCAGGATAAAACTCAAATTGAACTTGATTTTCTTGTGATTTAATCCTATTAAAACTTAAATCTCTCAATTTCTTAAATCAAACTCATTAGCACTCAAAAATGTATTCATTTACTCCAAAATTTCTTTTTTTTATATTTATCAATTGGTCAACACGCCCATACTTCATTAAAACCCTCGACTTTTATTTCAAATAAAAATGCCATTAATATTATCAATAAATTACAAGGTTTTCAGGATGTTATAGGCAGTGCTTTGCACCCTTTCTTTGCTCTGACCACCATAATCGACCTTGAGCATTTCTTTTATCTGAGCCTCGAACTCGGACCTGATTGCTGCAGCACATGAACCATTAGATGGTCAGCTATGCCCCAATGAGCATATCAAAACATGGAAGAAATGATGCAAAACTTACCTAAATGATTGATTCTGCTCAAACCCGCGTTGTAAAGAGCCTCATCGGATAGGAGGACATCGACTATAATTGCTTTGCTACTGTAAAGAATGTTGAAATCTTTTTTTCCTGCTTCGATAATGTCGGAGGCTTGTTTGGCTCCATGGGGAGAGGTGTCCATTGACAGAGAAAGTCGTAGGCAGCATTCCATTCAACGAGAAAAAATCGTGACTTCCATCCTTTGGTGGAAGTCGGGACCTTTGAGATCCTCTTAAGTTCTTTCATAGTCCGATGTAAGGCCAAGACAAATCCTTAGAGGAAGTAAGGCTGTAGCAGGTCTAGAATAGAGGAACCATCGCTGTCACTCCTATAAATGTGCACATGGGATGAATCCGATAATGTAATGCCAACTATTCAGTGTGACCATCATAAGACAAATACCATAATACTCCATTACCCCTTTTACCAGAGGATGAAGAGAAAAACGAAGACCCACTCGAAAACTCTCCTCATAAAAAAACGTCCCCGTCTCCAATGGATCAGACACCCTTTGCCCAAGATCAGGAACTCGCGTTCGAATGTCACTTGTGAATCAATAATCTCAACGCATCCTCTCCAAATCTGCCAAGGTCATCGTCGAAGCGATGTTAGCCGAACGCTCCATATATCTAAGATTAACAGAAGAGGCACCAACCATATTGCTCTCAGGATAAAGGTGTTCGATCTTTGGAGAGGAAGATAAGAAGAAAGCATAACCAAGGATAGTACTGCTCAATCCCTTTTAAACCATTTTAGCGAGAATCCCCATACATCGCAAAACCTTGGCCCAACGTTATTAAACCCCGAGTCTACCACGTGCCATTCTGCCTACGGCCAGTGGCAGGAAATGAATGGTTTTCCCTCATATGGCTGAAAGAAATGATAAAACAACGGCATGGCATTTATGAGGACAACGTGACACGTCTCCACTAGTTTGAATTTCCCAAATCGGATAAAGCCATCTGAAACTCTACTCCCTATGCCCGAGCCTACACTTTGGACTGGGAGTGAGGGGCATGTGATGCGGGGTAAAATTATCATTGAATCAATATCTCGCATATGACATAAAGGTTAGGATCATTTTTTATTTCTGCCCGCCAGATATCACACTTGAAAAAGATAAATTACGCGCCTCGGCATGACCGAGCCATTTTCATACCTCGGCAAGTCAAGGATAGTTAAAAGCCGAGTATGACCCTTCAACCACGATCAACAGAGATTTAAACCCCTAATTATGTGATAAATTTTAGTCACATCAGCTCCCGGCACCCTAAGAAGGAAATAAAGCTAAATATGGCATGTTGCCTGTAAATAACCAAGTAATCGAATCTTAAAGCTCCAATCAGCTTCCTCGGCTATGGATCCTCGTAACAAACAATATTCGAATCTCACCCGTCTCATAACTAACTTGATTCGAATCAGATTCAAATCATACCGATTTCTTACTTCCCAAGACACGTTTGAGGAGTCAAGTGAATAACCCACCAATATTCAGACAACCTATAAATACCTTATCTTAAAAATTTCTTGAGGTATGCATACTCTTTCACTAAAAACCCATTGAGGCTAAAGCAGAAGGGACTCTTCTGCAAAGCCTTCTCCTCATATCTGCTTGCTGCGAATCTTCATTGACTTGAGCATCGGAGGATCTTTCGTAAGGGCCACCCCCAATGCTTCTTGCGTGAAGACTATTTTGCAGGTTTATTCAGACGGTAGATCGCCATCTGGATCATGACGTGAGTCACGCCCAAGCCAAAGAACGGAGTTTCGTAGCAACAAAACTATTTGCAATAAAGAAGGTAACCACTGAGCAAATTTAATTAAGCCAATTTAAATTTTAATTTGAATTTCAAAATCTAAATATTCAATATTTTTTTAAATTTAAATTTTAAATTTTAAATTTCAAATTTAAAGTTACATGGATATTAATGTAATAATAAATAAAATTTTAATTTTAATTTTCTTTTTTAGATAACAGCACAAATATCAAAGCTTGAAAATTTAATTTTAACCTAAACTTTAATTTTAAGAATTTTCATGTATTTTATTGGATCAAAAAATTAATTTTAAAAATATATAGTTTTTACATAATTTTTAGAGTAGTAGAAATTTTAGATTTTTTAATAGAAATTTTTTCTAATTTTCTATGATATTAAAACCTTTTTTTACATGAATTTCAATGAAAACTTGTTTTTTTTCCAACAATAGAAGTTTTTTGATATATATATGGCACTATTTTTTAAGCAAATAGAAACTAAATTATAATAATTTTTAGGGAAAAAAATTATTTTTCTACCAAAAACCTTTTTCTTATGCTTCCGCATGAATTTCAAAGCAATAAAGATATGCTTTTTCAAATAATAGTTTTATTTTTTCTATCAATACTTTTTGCTTATGCTTCTGCATGAATTTCAAAGCAGTAAAGAAATGCTTTTTTTTAATAATATTTTTAAAAAATCTATTTTAAAAGAAAAAACCCTTTTATTTCTCTTGTGTAATATTTTTAATTTCTATCAAGCCTATAGCAATAATTAAAATTAAGAAACTTTCTAACAATAATCGGAGAAAAACTAGTCCTTATTGGAACAAGAGTCTAAAAAGAAGTTAAAATACAAAATCTAATTTTTTTAAAAAAATATAAAAATAAAAAAAATAAAAATCTTACCTAAATCAAGGTACGTTGTGTAGATTATAGTTGATCTATTTTTAAGATACATTGATCCGAATCTTCTAACAATTCTTTCAGATGTTTAAAAATAAAATTAAAAAAACAAAGTAATAAGAGGCCCTTTCTATTTTAAGCAGACTCCTGGTAAGATAGAGATTTATAGAATAAATAGGCATAGAATGCTAAGTTCCATTAACCCCTCAACGGCTCAATATTTATGGCCTACAAACTTTTATTTTATTTATTTTTTAAAAACACAAGCATCGAAACTTTGAAGTAGAGAAGGATCTCAATTGTCTCGCCAGTCATCCTACTTCTTTCATCCAAAATACGTTGATCTACACTGAAAGTGGATTTCGATGCTACACAGCTAAAATATCCATAGACATAACAGGATATTGATTTCTAACACTCTTCCACCAAGTAATAATCTAGACTCTCTGTTTGATCTTCATCATATATAGAATGAAGATCATTTTGTAAATAAAATTTAGTTCACTATTTAAAGATGAAGAAGATGAAGATGAAGCATATGTGCACCTTTTTTTTGCAATGAATAAAAAATAGATAACAAACAAGAACTAGAAAAGTAGAGCTTTGTGCATGTATTCTAGATCCATGAATTTTTTCATCATATAACGCATAAATATCATTAAAAAGTTGTGTTACCTCATCTTTAGCAGATTAAGGATCTTTAACCATGTTTTCACAATATACATCAATTAAAATTAATACGCCACTTAATTTAACTCTAGGATAAAAATAGCAGCTAGTTATGCAAAGGACATATCCTGTCCCAATATTTATTTCATTTAGTTTTCATGTGATGTATAATAGGCATTAAAACATCATCATATCTATGTTCATTAAATTTTTTCCTAATTATATATGCTTTTTATAAAAATAAACAAGAAGTTGGATAATAAATAGCAGAAAGAACATTTGTAGCATCATAATAAGAAACAAAAAAATCTTTCAAAAATTTACCTTTGCTCCAATCAGTTTCAATCAATGTAAATCTTAATCCATGATCATTAATATATGCACTTAATAAGTTCTCATATGGATATGCATTATGTATCATAATATAGGTACTATTCCAACAAGTAGTTACATTAAGTTTAAATTTTTTAAAACATTTACCATAATCTATACATAATTGTTTAAATTCTTAAGTCTTGTTCTTAAAGCATAAATAAAAGAAACTGCATTTCTAATTTTTGAAATAACACCTTGAATTATGTCCATGCTAGCTTGAACAAAAAGATTTAATATATGACATGCACATCTAATATGAAATAATTGTTCATTTAAAATGGGATGCAATGAGTCATTTAATAATACAACTGTAAAATTATTATTAGATGCATTATCAAAAGTAATAGATATTATTTTATCATTAATATTATATGAGCATGCAGTTTGATAAATAGCATTTAAAATTTATTACCAAATGCAGAAAATCAAAAGCACGAAAAGCAAAAATTCATTTATTTAGTTGTCAATTATCATCAATATAATGACAGCAATAGCAATACAACAATTAGTACCTACAAATGCCGACCAAATATTAGAAGTTAAAGAAACTATAGCATTTAAATTTAAGAGCGTTTCAATTAAACTTTGTTTCATTGCTAAAAAGTTTGTCATAGCTACTTTTCTAAATGTACGCCTACTAGTTCTTCTATAAGCAGATTGTAAGCCTAATTGAACATATTGTTCAAAATTATAAGATTCACATAAACTAAAAGATAATTCATCTGAACTATCCATCTTACAAGTAATTTTCTCTTATTTTTATGATTATATACAAAAGTACATGCAAGTGATCCCTTTATATATTAAGGGTACTTTGCTTACGGAAATCTTGTATTCTATGAGTCGCTTGATGTCTTTTTAAATGCCTGTTCCCTCAGTACTAGTACAACTATAAAGTTTTGCACATTTTCTATATTTTGCTTTCATGACTCTATCAACCATAATTCTATCAAAATCATTTCCAACATCACTAGTCCTCTTATGAGAAGAGGTTTGATTTTCACTCTGTTCACTGACACTGGCTCTAAGGGAACTTGGGGATTGGTTTCCTCTCCCTCAGAAGCAGGGGACATGCCAAATTGACTTTCGTCAAAATATGCCATATCTAAAATTTTAAATTAATGAATGCAAAAAATAAAAACTAACAACAAGAAGGAATTGAGAAGATGACTAGAGGTGGAGGCGTGGAGCCGAGATTTGTGAGCTTCCTCTTGTGCTCTTGCCTCTTAACAAGAAGTGACCTCCTTTCTTTTGTACTTCAAAGTTTTCAACAAAAACCTCTTCTTGTGTAGTACTTGAACACTTGCTAGATCACTTGTCACTTGTCAGAACACTTACAAATTAAAAATTAAATTATTAGAGCACTTGTTAGAAGAGAGAAATAATAGTAGTAGAGAATGAGAGAAGAGTTGGTTTGGTATGGTGAGAATGAGGAAGGAATGAGCTATTTATATAAGTCTCAAAATTTTTTTTTTCGAAAATACCCTTTAATATAGCTGTTGGGAAGGTTAAAATGGTAAAAAGTTCTTCCAAAGCTGTTTCTAGGAAAACGATTAGAAGCAGCTCTAAATGGGTGCCCATGGATGGGACACGGCTCATTAAGAGCCAATAAGGGGCTGTGCGGCATGGCCCACCAGTACAGCCCCTTGTGGGCCATGCCAGTGATGAGCCATGGTTCGAGTCCTCTGATGGGCCGTGCCAGTGATGAGCCATGATTCAAGTCATATCGTACCCTGATATGGTCCAGTCCAAAATGAACCGTGGCCATGCTGGACGAACAAAATTGTTTAACGAACCATGTTCAGCATGGCTCATTTTTCTCACCGATCTAATAGTCTTGGGCTGTACCATACCCCACGCTCGCGCTGGGCGCCTTCGGAGCCGGCCGCGAGAGCCGAGAGTTCCATGTAATTTAAAAAATCTCGAGGCTTTCATGGATTTCAAAATTTTAAATTTTTTCCGCTTTCTTTTTTTTATTTTTTGAAAAACCGGCCAACATTCGAAAGAAGGGAAACAAACAAATATGTACGGGTTTAGGTGGAAAAATGAGTGGGAGGTCGCAGGTCAAAAGTCGGGGAACAAAGGTGGACGATGCTAGAAGCGAATTTGAGTTGTGTTGCCGTCGATCCGTCCTTCACTCGGGCGCAGTCAATCTCCTAGGGCGGACCTGCACAAAGTCCTCACGTGAGAGGCGTTGGGGATGGCCCTCCGTGGAAGACCCTCCGACGCTCAAGTTAGTGGGGGAAATCGGCGATCAATAGAAAATGGGAGGTGGATCTCTCCGGGGAGTCTCTCCAGGGGCGATCGGAAGCTCAAGAAAAAGGGGGAGCACCGACGAGCAGCTGGGAGAGTGGGAGAGTGAGAGTGAGCGCATACCTAGGGAATCTGGGAGTGTCATATTTATAGGTTGTCACCTGATCTTGAGCGCCTTTTGGAAGGTTCAAGGTTGTTAGGATACGGAGATGGATCGAATCAGGCCATTGTGGGGCCGTTGGGATCCATATCTTGTTTGTTAAGGGATCGACAGCTAGGAGAGCTCCTTGATGGCTTGGGATCTGGTAGGTGCGTAGGTCCTAGGTAGCCGTATTAGGTTCTAGACCACTCTTCAACATAATTCTTTGCCTGAGATGCTGTTACGATAGGTCTAGGCTCTCCTGCGCCAGGTTCCGCGGGGGTGAGTATCGGATCATGGATCGCTCGGGAAAGACGTGCTACGGGAAGCTCGTGGGAGCCGAGCTATGGAAGCTCGGGGAGAACCGAGCTATGGAAGCCCGGAGAAAGCCGAGCTATGGAAGCCCGGAGAAAGCCGAGCAATGGGAGCCCGGAGAAAGCCGAGCTATGGAAGCCCGAAGAAAGCCAAGCAATGGGAGCCCGGGAAGCCGAGCTATGGGAAGCTTGGGGAAACAAGCTATGGAAGCAGAGAAGCCGCTACGGGAAGCTCGGGGGAAATGAGCTATGGAAGCTCGAGAAGCCGAGCTACGGGAAGTTCGGGGGAGCCGAGCTACGGGAAGCTTGGGGGAGCCGAGCTACGGAAGCTCGGGGACATCATG
This sequence comes from Calamus simplicifolius, assembly GCA_900491605.1. Taxonomy (NCBI): domain Eukaryota; kingdom Viridiplantae; phylum Streptophyta; class Magnoliopsida; order Arecales; family Arecaceae; genus Calamus; species Calamus simplicifolius. The sequence goes on along the minus strand of UESW01004397.1, from coordinate 724,860 downwards.
GCGGGCGAAGGGATGGGGTCGGTCTTAGCCTCCTCGCACGAATATTGATGCAATGATGATTTTACCCCCCAACACATGCCCTCCACTCCCTAGTTCGAAGTGCAGGTTCGGGCATAGGGAGTATAAGTCCAGGTGGCATGCTTTGGATGAACGATCCGGTTTAGACAGCCCGCGCAGAGATGCCCTAATTAATGCAGCGAGGTCATCATGCCTTCGTGGGTAAGGCTCCTCCAGGGGTACATTGGGGAAACGCCACGTAGCAAATCCCGATTAACGCGCGTTTGTCGAGGCGGTTCCGGATGCCTTGGGTGAAGCGCCTCATCTTCTTAAGATGGCTTCCTTAGGGGGGAAGCAAAGCGATAGCAGCGCTGTATCTGTTTGCAATATCCTCTCATTCTATTTCCTGGAGAGTCCCATTTCTGCGACGTTTGCCATTTCGCCTGGTGCTTTTTCCGGCTAGGATGACGATGAGCCCCGACGACGTAGCTACGGAGATCGTTGCTGAGGATGTGGGAAAGATTCGTCAGAGGTATGGTATACCCCCAACATCATTCTGCGATTGCCGGGACCTGAGCACAGGGTCTCGCGAGATCTGGAGCATGGGGTCTCCTTTACGAAGACAGTTTGAAAGCAGGCCTCCGGTTTCCTCTTCATCCCTTGGTGAAGGAAATCATGACACATTACAACATCTGTCCGGCGATGGTGGCCCAAATAGCTGGCGGAGTATTATCGGATTTATCTCAATGTGCCATCAGATTCAGATCGTCGCCACTCTCCCTCTTTTCCGCGCCTGCTATCATCTAATACCCGGGAGGAAATCCGAGTGGCCTTACATCGGACCTCGAAGGTCCTTCAAAACGATTGTGGATAAGCCATCCTCCATAAAGGGATGGAAGAGTCGATTCATCATCGCCGAGGGGAACATTGGTTCCGACTTCCCTTGGAGATGGGAAATTTTGTTCGGGATGCGGAAACGCATCCAGTTTTGTCCGAGCGGAGGAGAAAGATTTGGACGTCCTCCAACGGCCAGGTGTTCTCGGCCAATGATTTGCTATCGGAGGGTGCTCTTTTTGCGGCCGGGCTTAGTCCTCTGGACCCGCAAGGTGAGTCCTCCCTTTTGTCTTCTCCGTTGTTTGTTATCCAGGCGAACGTGTTTGGATTAATTGCATACTTTCCGCTCTTGCAGCCAAGAGGTCTGCGTTGTCAAGTCTTGTCAAGAGGAAGAGAGGCAAGCGCCCAGGGGAGAGCAGCGGCGCGAGAGAAGTAGGCCCGAGAAGAGGGCTCATACTTCCGTAAGATGCTCGCCGGATGCCGGAGTGACCACGACGGGAGCGTCGGAAGCAAGGGAGGATTTGAGGAGGACAGCTGAGATCCCTTGTCCCCTGTGGTGGAACTATCGGATAGCTCGGATGAGATTCCATTGGCTCATCCGGCCGCATCCCCTTTGAAAGATGAGCCGAGACGGATTCGGCGGAAGTCGTTGTTTCTGGGGGGCTTTCCCCAACCGCGGGTTTACTCCCGACCTCAGTAGGAGAGCAAGAGGGAGCGGCCGCAGTTGGTGAGGTTCGGGGCGAGCTCCCTCTTGGGCCCTTTGCGGGAGAGTCCGGGGGTAGCGACGTTGGGTCGCCCGCAGCGGTTCGAGAAGCAAGCCGGATAGAGGTTCGGCAGAGCCTGCAGAGGAGACGCAGGTGACTGTGACCGAAGGAGACGGTCGGGAGAGGGAGCGCAGCGAGATGAGAGTCCCGCAATGGAGACTCCTTCAAAAAGGGTTTTGGGGAGGCTGGCGCTTGGGTTGGCCGAATTGTCTGAGGAAGCTCAAGCCAGAGTTCTGATAGAAGAGGCTGGGAAGTTGAAGGCTTCTCAGTCGGAGGTCGCCCGGGTTGACTCCTCGGGTGGAGACGGCCAGCCCAGTAGCTCGAACATGGACGTTGAGGAGGCATTTTCCGCTTTAATGAGGTCGGCCTGTACCCGGGTGCGGATCCCTCGGCGGACAAGTTTGCGGACTTGGAGTTGGTTGATGCCGCGTTCGGGCAGCAGGGCGTGGCCGAAAGTGTCCATCTTCTTCCCGACATTGACAATCCGACCCTCATGAAGATGACACGGGCCTACGCCTCTCGGGTGAGTCACCATTCTTGGGTGGCGGATACTTTCGGCTGACTTGATTGCATATTCTTACTCATTCTTTATCCTGTAGAGTGTTTTGCTTTCTCGGGCGATGTGCTGGCGTTTGAGTTTGGCGACGGGGGCCGGCGTTCAGGCCAGGAGAGCCAGCGCCGAACTCCGATCGCGAGCAGAGGCGTCCGAGAAGTTCGAGGAACTCCTGGCGCTAGCAACGAAAGCTTGGCGGGGATGAAGGCGTCGTATCAGGCCGCTCTAGCTGAAGCGTCTAAGCAAAAGCGTAAAGTGGAGGAGTTGCAGGGGCTCCTGGCAAAGAACGACGACGTGCTTGGAGTTGGCTCGAGTTAGGTCAAAGCATTCTGAGGAAGTGGCGGCGATGCAGAAAGAACATAATGAGAGTCTGGGCCGGCTGGGGAAGGAGGCCGCCGACGAGAGAAAACGCTTGGCCAGAATGCTCGATGAAGTAGAGGAGAAGCTGCAGCGGCGCGATTGCGAAGTCGCTGACTTGAGAGTCAACGCTAAATGGCACGAAGGGATGATAGCCCGGCTGAGTGACGAGCTATCCCAAGCCCGGGGAGAGGTCGAAGATAAGCAGTTGAGAATTAACGCTCTCCAAGAAAGGGTCGAGTTGGTTAGGGCCGATAAAGCGAGGGCCAGGGGTGAGGCCGAGGAGCTGACCAAAAGGTTGGCCCAACAAAAGGAGGAGGTACGATCCTATTCCCCTTTTTTAGTTTCCTTTGTTGGTTCCTCGTGGCGCCGACTGATTCTGGCTTCGCAGATGGCAAAATTAGAGCTGGACAATCGGGCTTTGCAAGGTGAGCTTGCATCTAGCCGAGGTAGGAGTTCGGAACTCGAGGCGCGGGCCGGCGAGTTCGAGGAGCAAACTATTTTTCTGCAGGCTCAGGTCGCGGAAGCTGAGAGGCAAGTTGCCCTATTGCGGAGCCAAATGGCCGAGGCTGAGATGCAACTCGCCATGCTCAAGGGCGAACAGGACGTAATTGGTACTGACGCCTTCCAACTCGGAGTGGAAGAATGCAGAGACAAGATATCCAGCGAGCATCCAGAATGGGATCTCTCTTTCCTGGATGCTGAAGCTCTTGACGCTGGTGACTCCGGGGTGAAGAGGAGGATGAGTACATCGACGCTTCGGATACCGATCTTGGTGCCGCCCCAGGTCGAGGCCGCAGCTTCTGGAGGACATTCGCAGACTGCCGAGGAGGCTAAGATATTCGAGAAGGGCGAATCAAGTCATGCCTCTGCAGATGTAATTGGGGGTTCTCCTGGAACTGACGCGGTTCCCGACCTTTAAAAGTCACTTCTACGTTTTGCTTCCCGAGCTGTAACTCTGCCTGACGTTCTTTAATGAATGAACTTTCGCTTCCATTTGAGTGCTTTTTCTTGGGCGGTCCTTCGCTCCAAATTTCGCCCCAATCGCAAGCGACTTATGGCTTGTTGGCGCTGTTTGGTCGTTTTTATCTCAGGATCGAGGGAACGCATTGGCTGGGTCCAAGGCGGGGCGATAGCCTTGACTGGTGAACCGAGAGACGATCTGGTTCGGTTCATGTTTGAGCGATGCAATAGATTAATTAAAACTTGAGGAATGAAGCAGGTCGGTTAAGGCCGA
>UESW01004397.1:621402-714682 GCA_900491605.1 Calamus simplicifolius | reverse complement strand
TGATCTCAAACTCGGAAAAATGGGGAAGCAGGCTCGCACCTCTTGAAGATATCGAACCATGTTCGGCTCCCGAGCCTCAAATTCTCCTCGTACATGGCCAGCCACTAGCTGAGAGTCGGTGAAGGCGCTAAGCTTCTCCACCTTCAGGTTGCGGGCGATTCGGAGACCGGCTAGCAGGGCTTCATACTCAGCTTCGTTGTTGGAGGCCGGGAAAGAGAGGACGCCATATTCAAAGGTTGCCCCCTTCGGACTGGTGAGAACCAGGCCCGCACCGGAGCGATGAGCGTTAGATGACCCGTCGACATGGAGGAGCCACCGGGCTCCAGATTTTGGTTCTTCGGGGAGTCTGGGGTGGAGCCGTCCTCCGGGATGGTACACTCGAGGAGGAAATCGGCTAGCACCTGAGCTTTGATGGCTGGGCGAGGCTGAAAGTGGATGTCATGCTCGCTCAACTCGATGGCCCACTTGGTCATTCTTCCCTGATGTCTCGGGCGGTGGACCACCGCCTTGATGGGTTGGTCGGTCAGGACCGTCACAGAATGTGCCTGGAAGTACGGTCGCAGCTTCCGAACTGAGGTGATCAAGGCCAACACCATCTTTTCAATCTGCTATATCTTGTCTCCGCATCGCGGAGTAGCCTGCTGACATAGTAAATCGGCTTTTGGACCTTGCTTTCTTCTCTGACCAGCACCGAACAACGGCACCTTCTGAAACAGCCAAGTACAGGAATAGGGTCTCGCCCGGGCTGGACTGCTGAGGAGTGGGGGTGAGCCGAGGTATTTCTTGAGATCTTGAAATGATTTTTGGCATTCAGGGGTCCACTGGAAGTTCTTAGCCGACCGGAGGGTTTTGAAGAAGGGGAGGCATCTCTCGGCCGAACGCGCCACAAAGCGGTTAAGAGCCGCTATCCTCCCGGTTAGGCGCTGGACCTCTTTAATAGATGCCGGGGCGCCATTTGTTGGAGAGCTTGAATCTTCTGGGGGTTAGCTTCGATACCTCGCTGGGAGACCATGAAGCCGAGAACTTCCCGGAGTTAACGCCGAAGGCGCATTTGGTCGGATTGAGCCTCATCCCATACTTGCGCAGCGTTGCAAAGCTCTCTGAGAGGTCCTCGACATGCCGTGATGCTTCTTTGCTTTGACCAGCATGTCGTCCACGTACACCTCCATATTCCGGCCGATTTGCTCCTTGAATACTTTGTTAACCAGCCTTTGGTAGGTGGCACCTGCATTTTTAAGACCAAAGGCATGACACGGTAACAGTAAGTACCTCGGTCGGTTATGAAGGCGGTCTTTTCTTCATCCTCGGGGCCATCCGGATCTGATTGTAGCCTGAATAAGCGTCCATGAATGACAGCATTTGATGACCTAAGGTGGCATCCACGAGCTGGTCGATCCGGGGAAGAGGAAGCTGTCCTTCGGGCAGGCTTTGTTGAGGTCGGTGAAGTCGATGCAAATCCTCCACTTGCCATTCGACTTCTTCACCATGACGACGTTTGATAGCCAGCTTGGATAATTTACCTCCCGGACGAAGTTTGCCTTGATGAGTTTATCTACCTCTTCTTCAATGGCCTTTGTCGTTCCGGGGCAAAGCTCCTCTTCTTCTGCTTGACGGGCCTATGCATCTCGTCCACGTTGAGACGATGGACGAGAACCTCGGGGCTGATCCCCGGCATGTCAGAGGCGGACCAGGCGAAGACGTCGGCATTGCTTCGGAGAAACCTGATCAATCTGTGCCGAGGTTCGCCCTTGAGCAGCGACCCAATTTTTATGGTTCGGTCGGGACGAGCCTCATCCAACGGCACCTCCTCCAGTTCCTCTGCTGGTTCTCCTCGCTGTTCGGCGAAGTCCTCCCGAGCGTCTAGCCCGTCAACCTCCGGCATTCTAGACTGAAGGCTGGTAACGAAGCACTGCCGAGCCATGGCTTGACTTCCTCGAACAACTCCAACTCCCTGTTCGGTGGGAATTTCATGGACAAGTGTGGGATGGAGACAACTGCCTTGAGGGACATCAGGCCGGGCCTGCCGAATATTGCGTTGTATGGGGACCTGAGTTTGGTTACTAGGAAGTCTGTGTAGACAGTGGCCACAAGGGGCCAGGCTCCTGCGCGGACCATCAGGGTGACGACCCCTTCCGGGATGATGACGTCGCCTGTGAATCCATTAGGGTGGAATCCACGGCTCGAAGGTTTTCCATGAGTAGTTTCATCTTGGCAAACACATCGAGGTACAAACATTCACCGAACTTCCACTATCAACGAGGATCCGACTTACATCATAGTTATTAAATTGAGGGATACAACTAATGCATCATCATGGGGAACTGTATCCCTTGGAGATCATCGTCGGAGAAGGAGAGCTCGCCCGTCCGCGCCTTCTTTGGCGCTGATCCTTCACCATCGTCCCTGGGGCTCGACCGCGGCCTCTTCGATCATGTTGATGCGGCCGATCACGGGCGGATTTGGTGGAGGAGGAGGTTGTTGAAGTTCGGGCTGGCGGTCACCTCCTTGTCCTGGCTCGGGCGCCCTCCTGAACTGATTCAGTCGTCCCCGCTGGATCAGCCTCTCGATTTCATTTTTCAGCTGCCAGCATTCTTCAGTATCATGGCCGTGCTCCCGGTGGTAGCGGCAGTACTTGGTGGGGTCTCTTCGGGTCGGGTTCCCTCGGAGAGGAGCTGGCCGGGGGAGCTGGCGCTCTATCTCCATGAGGATCTGTGCCCGGGGCACGGTTAGTGGAGTGTAGCGATCGAATCGCCTGGGTGGGCTCCGGGAGCGATTCCTCGGCGGCAGTGGGGGAGCTCTTTGGCGGCGAGGTGGACTGGCCGACGGGCGGGACGGTGCCTATCAGGACCTTTGGGCTCCTTCTTCTTTGCCAGCTCGGCGCGGGAAACTCTCCGCGATTCTTCGACCCTAGCGTATTTGTCTGCCAGGGCCATCATATCAGAGAGGTTAGGGGGGTAGCTGACTTCCATCGCCAGGTAGAAGTCGCTTTCCTTTGAGACTCCCCCGCCAAGGCGGACATAGCCACCTCATGATTAAGGTGGTCCACCTCCAACATGGCCTTATTAAAACGGCCAAGATAATTTCTCAAGGACTCCCCTCTCTCTGCTTGACTTCGGAGAGGGAGTCAGATCTTCATCGGTGGCGGCTGCTGACGAACTGGCCAATAAAAAGATGGCTCAGCTCGTCAAATGAATCAATGGAACCTGGCTTCAAGGCATTGAACCAGGTTCGGGCAGATCCTCTGAGGGTGGAGGGGAAAGCGCGCAGAGGATCGCATCGGATGCTCCGTGGAACATCATTATTGATCGGAAGCTGCTGAGATGGTCGTCCGGGTCAGAAGAGCCGTGGTAGGGTTCGACGGCCGGTAGCTTAACATGGGAGGGAATCACTTCCTCCATAATCCCTTTGGAGAAAGGGATGCCCTGCTCCGCTTTGGGCTGAGGCGGATGGGCCTGCTTGGCAGGTCCAGCTCCTGACGCATCTCCTGGATCTGCCGATGGATCTCCTCTTCAGCGGTCAGAGGAGGAGCTGGGCGAGGGAAGCGCAGGGACGGCATCGAATCATGGTGGGAGGACACTGGGAGGGGGTCCGAGCTCATCGAGATATGGATGGATCCCTATCGTAACCGCCTCGCGGGACTGGTTTTTTCCCTCTGGGTCGATGTGGGGGTCCGCGGCTTCATGCGGATCAAAGGAGGAAGTTGCCGGCGAAGAAGGAATCACGGCCTCCTTGAAAGTGCAGAGCGGGAGGAGCTACGAAGTGCTCCTGGACCAGGTGAGTCAGGTCCTGGACTTGCTGGACCAGCGAGGCGAACTGGTCCTGGGTCACGGGATGGCTGGCGGCGACGGGGTCTCAATTGGTGGAGGCTGTGGCGCTACACTGCTCACCGGATCAGGTCTCTGGGAAGCGGCCTGGTCTTGGGCTTCAGAGGTTGCTCTTCTCCGATTGGCCATTAGAGAGGTTCTACTCCAGATCGAGATCCTTATCTCCTTTCTTCAAGTTTTAACGGGACTTGAGACCCTTCCTCTAGCGCCAATCTGTTGCCGCCGGGATCCGTCCTCCGACTCGGGCACAGTCGATCTCCTGGGGCGGACCTGCACAGAAGTCCTCACGTGAGACGCGTTGAGGATGGCCCTCCATGGAAGACCCTCCGATGCTCAAGTCAGTGGGGAAAATCGGTGATCAATCAGAAAAGAGGAGGTGGATCTCTCCGGGGAGTCTCTCCAGGGGCCGATCGGGAGCTCAAGAGGGGGAGCACCGACGAGCAGATGGGGAAAGTGGGAGAGTGAGAGTGAGCGCATACCTGAGGGAATCTGGGAGTGTCATATTTATAGGTTGTCACCTGGATCTTGAGCGCCTTCTGGAAGGTTCGAAGGTTGTTAGGATACGGAGATGGATCGAATCAGGCAGTTGTGGGGCTGTTCGGATCCGTATCTTATTTGTTAAGGGATCGACGGCTAGGAGAGCTCCTTAATGGCTTGGGATCTGGTAGGTGCGTAGGTCCCAGGTAGCCGTATTAGGTTCTAGACCACTCTTCAACATAATTCTTTGCTTGAGATGCTGTTACGATAGGTCTAGGCTCTCCTGCGCCAGGTTCCGCGGGGGTGAGTATCGGATCATGGATCGCTCGGGAAAGATGTGCTACGGGAAGCTCGTGGGAGCCGAGCTACGGAAGCTCGGGGAGAACCGAGCTATGGAAGCCCGGAGAAAGCCGAGCAATGGGAGCCCGAAGAAAGCCGAGCTATGGAAGCCCGGAGAAAGCCGAGCAATGGGAGCCCGGGGAAGCCGAGCTGTGGGAAGCTCGGGGGAAACGAGCTATGGAAGCTCGGAGAAGCCGAGCTACGGGAAGCTCAGGGAGCCGAGCTACGGGAAGCTCAAGGGAAATGAGCTATGGAAGCTCGGAGAAGCCGAGCTACGGGAAGCTCGGGGGAGCCGAGCTACGGGAAGCTTAGGGAAGCCGAGCTACGGGAAGCTCGGGGACATCATGGCGGGCGAAGGGATGGGGTCGGTCTTAGCCTCCTCGCACGAATATTGATGCAATGACAATTTTACCCCCCAATAAGTTGCAATGCCGAAGATGCGTACAGTTATAATAAACAAATGTGGATGAAAGGCCGGACTGGCAGCTCATCCAAAACCACCGGCAGCCATTAATCATCCATTAAAAAATAATACAAATTCAAAAAATGCGAGAAAAAAATAGGTGGTATATGAAAATTTATGCTAATGTAAGTATAAATTAGGCACTCAATATATTCCCTTAAAAATCTTATTATTATAAAAAGACATTTTCTATGCTTTGAAGTCTAAGCTAGAATAGGCATATTTATAAGTCTTATTAAAATTAATTCAAAATTCAAAATTCTTGATTTTAATATATTATAGGCATAGTGTATAATATATATCTCTAATTCCTAAATCAGGACAATATATTTCTTTTTTAGTAATAAAAAAATTATGGAATTCTAGCTTGTGTACAGCTAAAATTTATCCATCCATGCAAGATATTAGAGGCAAATCCTAATGGCTGCATTTGGATGTCAAAAGTTATTCCGAGAATAGGGATACGAATTCAGTAGGAATAGCTTATTTCCTTTGTTATTCTAGATTTCTGTTTGGATAAAAATCTGGTATTCTATGTTATTCCAGTGCAATTAATGCAGTGTTATTCCAAATGATATTTGGATAACATGGGAATAAGCATGTATTCCAGTAGGAATAGATGAAAAATTTTTCTGAAATTCCAAAGATACCCCTTCTAATAAAAATGGTTTTCAATTTTTATTTTTTAAAATGACATGAATAAATTATTATTTATTAATAAATAAGTAATAAATTAATTATTTTTAATAAATAACATAAGAACATACTTAATAAATTATTTATTATAAAGAAAAAAATAACATACTTAATTTATTATTTTCTATTAATAAATTTAATTATTTTAAATTATTTTATAAATAAATTTATTTAATTTATTTAATTGAATAATTATTATTAATAAATAAGTAATAAATTAATTATTATTAATAGAATAATATAAGAACATACTTAATAAATTATTTATATTAATAAAGAAAAAAATAACATACTTAATTTATTATTTTCTATTAATAAATTTATTTAATTTTAAATTATATTATGAATAAATTTATTTAATTTATTTAATTGAATGAATTATTATTTTTAAGAAATAAGGTAATAAATTAATTATTATTAATAGCATAATATAAGAACATACTAATAAATTATTTTATATTAATAAAGAAAAAAATAACATACTTAATTTTATATTTTCTATTAATAAATTTTTTAATTTTAAATTATATTATAAATAAATTTAATTAATTAATTTAATTGAAAATTATTATTTATTAATAAATAAGGTAATAAATTAATTATTAATAAAATATATAAGAACATACTTAATAAATTTATTTCATTTTAAATTATATTATAAATAAATAAATTTAATTTATTTAAATGACATTATAAATAAATTTATTTAATATTTAATTTAATGCCATTCGTGCCCCTGGAATAGCTACAGTAGGATAGGAGCTATTCCATCCAGTACCATGGAATAAGAAATTGGAATAAGAAGGGTTGACTGAAATAGCTAATCTAGTGGGGCCCACGCACCTTTTTCCTTCTGTTTGGGGGAATAAGGGAATAAGAGCCTATTCCAGGCCTTATTCCCATCCAAACACTGCCAATAGGTATAATCAATAAATTAATTTGCCTCTTGGCATCTCAGAGGAATTTTTAGCTGCGTCATCCCATGATTTGATTAAGCTTTCGGAAATGATCTTAATACATTATGAGATTAGGAGGGACAGATTTTCAAGTGAGTAGAATGCTTTGAATAGAAATATCTTGAAAGAAAACTTGATAGCATGATGTTGCATTCGAAAAGAGTAATTTGGGGCAGAAAGGTTTGGTAAAATTATTCCATCTTTTATTAAAGTAAATTATTTATGGTTAAGCAGAATAAATAGGTTTGGCGGACAAGAAATAAAGTATTTATGATATCAATTTTTTTTATTTGGTACAAACGAACGTTTACATTCGTCTTGATTGAGTCAAACCCAATTTATCATAATACAAAATTTGAAAAAGCACAGGCGGGCATGGATCATTCGGTATCCAGCATCACGATCTAGAGTGATGGACGATCCGGATAGCAATCCAATCAGCCGCTGAATTACCTTCCCGATAAGTATGCCGAATCTGAATAGTATCAGCCTGATGAAGCATAGACCGAATGTTGCATATCATAGGGTTGATTAGAATAGGGTTGCCCAATTTCTGGCGAAGTTAGCACACTACAGTGATAAAATCATCTTCAATGATAAGCCTGCGAATATCATTTTCTTTGAAATACCCTTTCTGCTTTTTGAAAAGTAGTTTATTCCATGCGTCCAAATGAATGGCTGAAAGAAGGTGGAATAAGTGGATTAATAGACATTTATTCCTCCTTATTCCACTTCAAAGGACAACTTGAGAATTATTAAGCTATGTTATAATTTGTGGTACGTCCTCTTCAAAGCTGGTTAAGTAGAAACGATATCACCTTTAAATGGCTAAATATATACCATCTCCATTATGAAATTTAGAAGGGAGTTCACTAAAATAGTTTGATTGATTGCTATAACGTATAACTTTGTCCTCCAGTTGAAGAAGGTCAGTAATCAGGCATGGTAGTCCACAATAAAATATCATGGTATTTTATGACAGTTTCTTCAAAATTCACCACTAATTGCTGGCTTTTGTTTTTCCAAATTCCATTTCCTTTACTCTGTTCCATTTTAGCCATTTTCATAAGAGAGAAACTTAAGACTAATGGATTTTTCAATACCAATGATATGACTGATCCCAGAGTCATCAAAAGGTAACGGGGTTCACTGTCATTTCCCCACCCCCGGGACCCCCTCGGGGTCGGGGGGTGGGGCCATCATTTCTTAACCCCGGGGCCCCCACCGGCCTCGGGGTTCACTATCATTTCCCCACCCCCGGGACCCCCTCGGGGTCGGGGGGTGGGGCCATCATTTCTTAACCCCGGGGCCCCCATCGGCCTCGGGGTTCACTGTCATTTCCCCACCCCCGGGACCCTCTCGGGTCGGGGGGTGGGGCCATCATTTCTTAACCCCGGGGCCCCCACCGGCCTCGGGGTTCACTGTCATTTCCCCAACCCGGGACCCCCTCGGGGTCGGGGGGTGGGGCCATCATTTCTTAACCCCGGGGCCCCCATCGGCCTCGGGGTTCACGGTCATTTCCCCACCCCCGGGACCCCCTTGGGGTCGGGGCGTGGGACCATCATTTCTTAACCCCGGGGCCCCCACCGGCCTCGGGGTTCACTGTCATTTCCCTACCCCCGGGACCCCCTCGGGGTCAGGGGGTGGGACCATCATTTCTTAACCCCGGGGCCCCCACCGGCCTCGGGGTTCACTATCATTTCCCCACCCCGGGACCCCTAGGGGTCGGGGGGTGGGGCCATCATTTCTTAACCCCGAGGCCCCGACCAGCCTCGGGGTTCACTGTCATTTTCCCACCCCCGGGACCCCCTCGGGGTCGGGGGGTGGGGCCATCATTTCTTAACCCCGGGGCCCCCACCGGCCTCGGGGTTCACTGTCATTTCCCACCCCGGGACCCCCTCGGGGTCGGGGGTGGGGCCATCATTTCTTAACCCCGGGGCCCCCACCGGCCTCGGGGTTCACTGTCATTTCCCCACCCCCGGGACCCCCTCGGGGTCGGGGGGTGGGGCCATCATTTCTTAACCCCGGGGCCCCACCGGCCTCGGGGTTCACTGTCATTTCCCCACCCCCGGGACCCCCTCGGGGTCGGGGGGTGGGGCCATCATTTCTTAACCCTGGGGCCCCCACCAGCCTCTGGGTCCACTATCATCTCCCCGTTCCCAAGACCCCCTCTGGGTCAGGGGGCGGGACCGCTATCATAGAATTCCTCGAGATGTTCTAGCACTCGCTCCCTTGAGACCCTCCCCGGTCTCAGTGGGGAAGCTGTCGGCAATAGGCATGCAACTTAGCCGTCGAGGGGATGACGGCCACAGGCCGCATGGTACTTCCACATGATTCTCAGTACGTCCGTGATTGCACCCCGTTACGGAGGGCCATGCCTCATAAACGACGTATGGGGCATTGCATGTCCCTGTACATGGCCATACCTTACTGCGGCGTACGGCACACTACTGCTTACAACTGTGCTTGGTCCCATCAGCTGGCGGCGCGCACCGCATGCCTTCGCGGTTGCCGGACACGTAAAATATCATATCCATAAAGGGTACGGGGATGTCTCCGGCACGTACGGCTATAGTACGAGGGCAATCTCCTCAGATTGTAGGATAAGGTATTCAGGCCAATATAAGGACGGGAGCTAGCGCTGTAAGTGGATCTGAACTCTGGTTTTTCTGAGCTTTCTTCCTCCCAGCAAAAACCCTAACCGCCTCAGCTCCTCTTCGCTGGAGCGGTTCCTTGTCTGAACCCAAGCCACTAACTTGATCGTCGGAGGGTCCCCACCGGTGCCACGGTCCCCGGGGACTTTTCTTGCAGGATTTCCAGGAGCGAGATGTCTGTTTTCCCCGACGTTCGAAGAAGGTGATTTGGCGTCATCAGATTGGCGCGCCAGGAAGGGGGGTGCAAGAAAGACATCGAACCAGCTGCCTTCTTCTTTCTCTGCCTTCAAGACTTTGAAGCCATGGTGACTACTCGAACGAAGGGAGTTTCAACCGGTCGCGCTGGGGGGCAGCACTGCGGGGCTGGTCCACCCGCGGAAGCCCCCCCGGCTCTCACATCCATCTATCCAGAGCCTCCGAATCTCCAGGGGGCAGGGCCTTCTGCTCCATCAAAGGACGCCCCGCGCTGCTTCGCAGCGGCTCCAGGAGGATCGACTCGCAGCCTTGGCCACGCAGGTCCAGTCGTTGACTGCGATGATTCAGGTCTGCAGCACAGCAGGCGGCTCTGCAGCAGCCGGAGCCGAACCCGTCCGTCCCAGGGGTGGTGCAGCCTAGCCAGCACTCCACCCGCCGAGGTCGCCCGTTCCTGCAGATCATCACCGCCGATCCCCGGCCAAGCCACATCCCCGAAGCATCCAAAAGGCCCCGGTCTCCCTCTCGCCACGCCAGCGTCTCTCCTAAGCGGCGGCACGGAAAGGAGGCGGAGCGCACGCGCCGGCATCGCCGCCCCCGCTCTTCTTCTGAGTCTTCGGGGGAGGGCTCCTTTGATGGCCGGATGCCTCGTCGAGCTGAGCGTCGACTCGAGGAGTGCAACCAGAAGCTGGAGGAGCTCAGCCGTCGGATCACTCACCTGCCGGAGACTGATTATGACAGTCGGCCTCCTCTGTCTCGCCGCATCATGGAGAGCCTATCTCCACCAGGTTTCGCCTTCCTCAACTGGACCCTTACGACGGGACCACGGACCCCCTAGACCATTTGGAGAGCTATAAGGTACTCATGCAAGTTCAGGGGGCCACTGACTCGCTCATGTGTGTTGCTTTCCCGGCTACCCTGAAAAAAGCTGCCCGGGCTTGGTATTCACGTCTGCCGCCACGAAGCATCGACTCCTTCCGCCAGTTGGAGAGGGCTTTTCTGGCCCACTTTGATGCCTGCCGGAAGATTCCAAGGGTGGCAGACAGCCTGTTTGCCGTGCAGCAGAAGAACGGCGAACCCCTACGGGACTACGTTGCCCGGTTCAAGGAGGCCGCCTTGGAAGTCTACAACCTGGAGGACTCGGTGGCAACCCTGGCTTTGAAGCGGGGGCTTCGCCCTTCCCGCTTCGCATATTCTCTTGACAAGAAGCCGCCGGGCTCCTACTCCGAACTTTTGATCCGCGCCCAAAAGTACATCCGGGCGGACGAAGCTGACTTTTCCCGGCGTGAAGCCGGCGGGAGTATACCCGGAAGCCAACCCAGCCAGAACCTGCGGAAGCCCGCCCCAGGAGGCCCGAGCCTCCTCGCCGACCAGACAACCGTCCTCGACCTCCTGCACCGAGAGACGGGCCTTACACCCCGCTGCTTGCTCCAATATCCCAGATCCTGCTCGAGATCGAAGGGGAGCCTTATCTACAACGCCCTCCTCCTATCAACCCGAAGATCCCCAGGAACAAAAACCTCTACTGCCGCTACCACCGGGACCATGGCCACAACACCGACGACTGCCGGCAGCTGAAGAAGGCCATTGAAGACCTTATTCAACAAGGCCATCTGAGGAAGTTTGTTCAAAGGAATAACCCGGGAGCTCCTGGCCCCTCAGCACCCGTGCCACCGGTGATCGACAACGCCCCGACGGAGAAGACAGTGGCAATGATTTCCTGGGGGGCAGGAGGCCCGGCAAAGAAGCCAAGAGGAGAGGAAGGGGTAGATGCTGTAATTCCTTTTTTCAAAAGGGACTTGGAGGGAGTTGTAAATAAAGATGATGATAGCGTCGTCGTATCCATGACGATTGCTAAGCACCCTGTAAAAAGAATCTTAGTCGACAGTGGAAGCTCTGTAGATGTTTTGAATTACGACGCCTTTGTCCGCATGAACCTGTCGCATGATTTACTTCGACCTGTCACCACACCTTTGATGGGGTTCACAGGAGATTCCGTGAGGGTCGAGGGGGAAATTACTCTCCCCGTGACGGCCGGGACGGCTCCGTGCCAAAGCACTGTCCTTATAAAATTTCTGGTGGTACGAGTGCCCCTGGCGTACAACGCAATTCTTGGGCGGCCCGGGCTCAACCTCTTGGACGCCGTCATATCGACCAAGAGGCTCCTTGTGAGATTCCCGACCGGCAGGGGGTCGGCGAGATGCGAGGAGAGCAGGGCCTACCGGCACTTTGCTATCATTTGGCCCCCAGTCCCCAGGAGGCGGCACCTGCACAGCCATCTGCAACACCCGAGGCCCTTGACCCACGAGACCTGGAGAGGAGGGGGGAACCGGCCGAGCAGCTACTCACCTTCCCCCTCGGGGAGGACCCTGTGCGACGGTCCGTGTTGGGGCCTTGCTTCCGGACGAGGCTCGGGACCGGCTCCTTGCGTTTCTGCGGGCCAACATCGACGTCTTCGCATGGTCTGCGTCCGACATGCCCGGGATCCCGGAGGAGGTGATTACACATCAGCTCAACATTCGACCGGAGTGCCGGCCCATCAGACAGAAGAAAAGGAGTTTTGCCCCGGACCGGCAGAAGGCTTAGACGAGGAGGTGCGGAAGCTGCTGGCGGCGGGCCACATTCGCGAGGTGCGATACCCCGACTGGTTGGCAAACGTCGTGATGGTTCGCAAGGCCAGCGGAAGCTGGAGAATGTGCGTGGACTTCACCGACCTCAATAAGGCGTGCCCCAAGGACAGCTTTCCGCTCCCCCGAATCGACCAGCTGGTGGACGCCACCTCCGGGCATGGGACGCTCAGCTTCATGGATGCGTTCTCGGGGTATAATCAAATCAGAATGAGCCCAGCGGATGAAGAAGCAACCTCCTTCGTCACGGAGAAGGGGATCTACTGCTACAGGGTGATGCCCTTTGGACTGAAAAACGCCGGGGCTACTTATCAAAGATTAATGAATAAGATTTTTGAAGACCAGCTGGGGCGCAACATGGAGGTATATGTGGATGACATGCTGACCAAGAGCACCAATGTAGAAGACCATGTAACCGACCTCGAGGAAACTTTCAACAATCTGCGCCGATACCGGATGAAGCTCAACCCCCACAAATGCGCCTTCGGAGTAGCAGCTGGCAAGTTCCTGGGTTTCATGGTGACCCAGCGCGGGATCGAAGCCAACCCCGACAAGATCAGAGCCATCCTGGAGATGCGGCCTCCGGTCAGCAAGAAGGAGGTGCAACGCCTGACGGGGAGGGTGGCGGCCTTGAGTCGTTTCATGTCAAGGTCGGCGGAGAGGTGCCTGCCCTTCTTCAAGGCGCTGCGCAAGATTAATGGCTTCGAGTGGACGAAAGAGTGTCAGGGCTCCTTTGAAGAATTGAAGCAGTTTCTCTCCACTCCTCCGCTACTGTCCAAGCCTAGGTGGGGAGGAGCTCTTTTTATATCTGGCTGCTTCCCCCGAGGCCGTTAGCTCCGTGCTTGTGCGCATGGGTACCGACGGAGTCCAGAGGCCAATCTATTATACCAGCAAAGTGCTCCATGATGCCGAGATCAGGTATTCAAAAACCGAGAAGATTATTTTTGCCTTGGTGGTCTCCGCTCAACGCCTTCGGCCCTACTTTCAAGCCCATCCCATCGTGGTGCTCACGGACCAGCCCCTGCGAGCCATCCTGTCTCGCCCCGACACCTCCGGCCGACTGGCTAAATGGGCCATCAAGCTAAGCGAGTTCGACCTGTCCATCCGGCCCAGATCAGCCATGAAGTCCCAAGTGTTGGCAGATTTCCTAGTCGAGTGCTCCTGGACCGAGAAGGACGTGGAGGAGGCGCCTGGAGGAGCCTATGGACTCTCCCCCATCGGGAGAGGCGGAGGACTGGATCCTGCATGTAGATGGAGCGGCAAACTCTCAAGGGAGTGGAGCCGGACTCATTCTTGCGAGCCCGGAGGGGGACGTGATGGAGTATGCCCTCAGATTCCAGTTCCCAGCGACCAATAATCAGGCGGAATACGAAGCCTTACTGGCGGGGATGAGATTAGCTAAGGAGCTAGGCGCGGGGCGCTTGAGGGCCTTCATAGACTCTCAACTCATTTCTGGACAAATCACCGGAGAGTACGAGGCTAGGGACCCGACCATGTCCCGCTACTTGAGCAAGGTGCAATCCCAGGCGTCTCATTTTTCTTACTTCCGTGTCAGCTATATCCCCAGGGCAGAGAATGCCAGGGCTGACTCGCTGTCCCGCTTGGCCACTTCGGTCGACGGGACGTTAGGGAGAACATACGTGGAGCATCTACAAGTCCCAAGCATTGAGGCCGCGGATGAAGCATTACCAGTGGAGCCGGAGCCCTCCTGGATGGATGCCTACATCCGATACTTGACCGACGGTACTCTCCCAGGGGACCCGGCGGAGGCCAAGCAGCTCAGGCGAAGGGCCCCGAGATTCTTGATGATGGACGGGAAGCTTTATCGGAGATCATTCTCATATCCGGTCCTTAGGTGTGTGGGGCCAGCAGAATCAGATTATATCCTTAGGGAGATCCACGAGGGTGTATGCGGGAGTCACCTGGGGGGCAGAGCCCTAGCATACAAGGCCCTACGCCAAGGGTATTTCTGGTTGACAATGAAGGAGGATGCGGCCGAGCTTGTCAAGAAGTGCGATAGCTGCCAACGTCATGCCAATATTCAGCGACAGCCAACGTCTCACCTGACTCCTCTGGTGGCACCCTGGCCCTTCGCCCAGTGGGGTATGGATATCTTAGGTCCATTTCCCCCGGCCTCCGGGCAGCGGAAGTTTCTCCTGGTGGCGGTGGATCACTTCACCAAGTGGGTTGAAGCTGAGGCTCTGGCCAAGATTACCGAGAGTAAAGTGAGATCTTTCTTCTGGAAGTCAATCATATGTCGGTTTGGGCTGCCACGCACTCTAGTCACTGATAATGGCCGGCAGTTTGACAACGCACCTTTCCGGGAGTTCTGCTCCGAGCTGGGCATCTGTCAGAGGTTTACCTCCGTCGGGCATCCTCAAACCAACGGGGCAGCTGAAGTGACTAACCGGATCATCCTCCAGGGACTAAAGACTCGACTGGATGGCTGCAAGGGACGATGGGTAGAAGAACTCTCCAACGTGCTATGGGCTTATCATACAACGCCACGAACCCCCACCGGCGAAACGCCATTCAGCTTGGTCTTTGGCTCTGAGGCTGTTATTCCTGTGGAGGTCGGTGCGCCCAGCCTCGGGTAGAAGCCTACAGTGAGGAAGATAACCCAGACCAACTGCGAGCCAATCTCGACCTGGTGGAGGAGACGCGAGATCGGGCGCGGCTTCGAATGGCAGCCTATCGGCAACGGGCCGCAAAATACTACAACGCTCGTGCGCCCCCGGACGTTCCTACCAGGAGACCTAATCCTTCGACGGGCTGAAGTCTCAAAACCAACTGAGGGAGGCAAGCTAGCCCCTAACTGGGAGGGACCCTACCGGATCACCGAGGCACCGCGTCATGGAGCTTACAAAATTGAAGAACTGATGGGACACCACTCCCTAGGACGTGGAATGCGGATAACCTTCGCCGGTATTATCAGTAATGTATTCCTTCTTTCATGATTGAGCATCATCCCTGTATTTGTTGGGTTTTACCCCTATTTAAAACTAACAAGATTCAATTTTAGCTATCTGAATCCCTACAAAAGCCCGGCACCCCGTCGGCACTCAAAGCCCTGCACTAGCCAGGCACAAAGCCCAGTGTACCACTGGCAGAGCAGTGTGCCACGGCTCTCAACAACAAAAGCCCGGCACCCCGTCGGCACTCAAAGCCCTGCACTAGCCAGGCACAAAGCCCAGTGTACCACTGGCAGAGCAGTGTACCACGGCTCTCAACAACAAAAGCCCGGCACCCCGTCGGCACTCAAAGCCCTGCACCAGCCAGGCATAAGCCCAGTGTACCACTGGCAGAGCGGTGTACCACCGGCTCTCAACAACAAAAGCCCGGCACCCCGTCGGCACTCAAAGCCCTGCACCAGCCAGGCATAAGCCCAGTGTACCACTGGCAGAGCAGTGTACCACGGCTCTCAACAACAAAAGCCCGGCACCCCGTCGGCACTCAAAGCCCTGCACTAGCCAGGCACAAAGCCCAGTGTACCACTGGCAGAGCAGTGTGCCACTGGCTCTCAACAACAAAAGCCCGGCACCCCGTCGGCACTCAAAGCCCTGCACTAGCCAGGCACAAAGCCCAGTGTACCACTGGCAGAGCAGTGTGCCACTGGCTCTCAACAACAAAAGCCCGGCACCCCGTCGGCACTCAAAGCCCTGCACTAGCCAGGCACAAAGCCCAGTGTACCACTGGCAGAGCAGTGTACCACTGGCTCTCAACAACAAAAGCCCGGCACCCCGTCGGCACTCAAAGCCCTGCACTAGCCAGGCACAAAGCCCAGTGTACCACTGGCAGAGCAGTGTGCCACTGGCTCTCAACAACAAAAGCCCGGCACCCCGTCGGCACTCAAAGCCCTGCACTAGCCAGGCACAAAGCCCAGTGTACCACTGGCAGAGCAGTGTGCCACTGGCTCTCAACAACAAAAGCCCGGCACCCGTCGGCACTCAAAGCCCTGCACTAGCCAGGCACAAAGCCCAGTGTACCACTGGCAGAGCAGTGTACCACTGGCTCTCAACAACAAAAGCCCGGCACCCCGTCGGCACTCAAAGCCCTGCACAGCCAGGCACAAAGCCCAGTGTACCACTGGCAGAGCAGTGTACCACTGGCTCTCAACAACAAAAGCCCGGCACCCGTCGGCACTCAAAGCCCTGCACAGCCAGGCACAAAGCCCAGTGTACCACTGGCAGAGCAGTGTGCCACTGGCTCTCAACAACAAAAGCCCGGCACCCCGTCGGCACTCAAAGCCCTGCACTAGCCAGGCACAAAGCCCAGTGTACCACTGGCAGAGCAGTGTGCCACTGGCTCTCAACAACAAAAGCCCGGCGCCCCGTCGGCACTCAAAGCCCTGCGCTAATCAGGCATAAAGCCCGGCTAACCGCCGGCGGAGCGGTGCACCAACGATTCTTCGCAGTCAAGACCCGACACCCTGCCGGTCAAACCAAAGCTAAGTCCCGCGGGCATCAAGCTGCGCGCCAGACCAACACCAGGTCCAATACTTGACCGGGCGTTACGCCTATAGCTCCGAGGGAGCCTACCGGCCTAATCCCCGACCAGCGGTGCCCCGCTCCCAAGATTCAACCCTACCTAGCTCTAACTCGCGGGTTCATGTAACTAAGGCGGAGTGGCGTAGGTGGGAAGGTGTCCCCCAGAATCGTCGGGACGAATAGAGTCGTGGGGCCACATATCAATCAACAAAGTCAACAGTTCAAAAATCGTTGAGAAAGGTATTTTCATTAATAGAAGGATTACAAAACTCCGACATAGTCGGGCTTACAGAAGCAAGAAAAGACAGCAAGATAACGGGCGCAAACTCAGGCTCCGCCGGTGCGGGCTCGTCATCGGAAGGGGCCAGGTCCGACGATTGCTCTAGCTCGACCTCCAGGCGCGGGGGAAATTTAGATCCTTGGCCACCCTCTCCTTGGCATACTGGAACCCGTCGAGGAACGCGGCGGCTGAAGCTTCGGCCAGGTCGTCTGTGAAACGCTCAGACGACCTGTATTCTTCGACAAGCCCGGCAGCTCGAGCTTTCTCCGCAGCGAGGGCCTCCGCCGCGGCCCTTTCAGCTTCTCTGGCGCGACCTGTCTCTTCCTTATACTCGGCCGGCCTCCTCTTTTGCCACTCGGCCTCTTCCCTCGCCACTCTGGCCTCCTCCGACGCCGCTCCCGCCCGTTCCTCAGCCTCCCGAAGAGCCGAGGTCAGCTCCGAGATATGAATATCCCTCGCCATGACCGCGCTCTCGGACTCCATCATCTGGGAGATCGCTGCGCGCGCGCGGTTGGCCTCGATCTCCGCCCTGCTCTCGGCGGCTCTCACCTCGTTAGCGCAGGACTCTTTGACCTTCTCCAGCGCCCTTTCTGCTGCTTCCGCGCGGTCCTGCGCCTCCCGGAGAAGTTCTTTCCCCCGCGGATCACCTCCCTAGCGGCCTTTAGGGAGTGCACAATCTGCATGCACAAGCCCCCAAGTCAGTAAAGTATGTGTATACATGAACAATAAAGGGTAAAGGGCAAGAAGGTCGCTTACCCTGAACGCAGCGGCATAAGATTCCCTGAAGAACTCGCCCGTCTTCTGACGACCAAGCCTTCGGTGATCCTAGGATCCAGAACCGAGCCCAGGACCCGCTCGGCCCATAGCCATCGCCCAGGAAGTCCAGGGGCGACCTGGGATGCGTCCCCACTTCCCTCTGCCGCCTCTGACCTCCCCGGCCTGTGGGCGGGTCGCCCCTAACCGGCCCCTCGGGGGCTGGACTGGCGGGACCGGATGGCCCCTCACCCCAGTCCCGGCTGGCACCAAATGAAGTCGCTCCCTCGGAGACCGGGAGCCCTCCGGTCGGCGCGGGCTCCCCCGCACCGACTCCTGGCGGTAGCTCCCGCTGCGGCTCCAGCCTCCGGTGGAGTGTCGGCCGTAAGGTCGACCTCCGCGATGACAGGGATGTGTTGCGGATCCCGGGAGGGGAGGCCAGTGCTGGAGGAGGAGGCCCGGATCACCAAGCGCTTCGGGGCCGGGGCTTGCTGCCCCCCGGATGATCCTTCCCGACCCCTTTCTTGATGACCTTTAACAATTTCGCCCTCGGAACTTCATTGCTGCACAATGCAAGTCAGTTTTCAGAAAAAAAAAAAAAAAAAAAAAGAAGAAGAAAGAAAGAAGAGCAGATTTTAGCTAAGTGCGAAGAGGACTTACCCCGATGGGAGACTAGGCCCGCCAACTCGAAGTTCTCCTCCCTAGCAGTAGGGTGTACCGGGGAATCTCGGCAGTCAGCAACCCCATCGCTTCCCGGTCCCCAGGCTGGACGGTCGCGACGTTCCCTCGGAGGTCGGGGTTCCCCCACCGGGGCCGGACTTGATCGATATTAGCAAAAAAGAAACGGGGTTTCCACCCTTAATCGATGAAGGCAAAAGGAGCTTGATGACCCTATTGGGTCGGGGCTGAAACACCCACCATCCCTTCTGGGCCCGAAGAGAATAAAATTACGGAACAAACTGACCCTAGGGGTAATACCTAGGCGATGACAAAGGATAACAAAGGCGCTAATTACCCGACAAGAGTTCGGGACTAGCTGGGAGGGGTTAAAGAATAGAAGTCAAGGAGCGTGATAAAAAAGGGTGGAAAGGAGGACGGAGGCCTACCTGTAGGCAGACCTCGTAAGAAGGCTACGCGACCGGGTCGGGAGGAGATAACCCGGTCGTCGGGGGTCGGAAGAAATAATTGATCTCCTGAGGGATCCGATAACGGGCCCGGATCCTTTCCAGATCCGACCGTGTCATCGAGGAGGCTACCCCCCCTGGGGATTCCTCCACCCTCGAGGAGGTCCCGACCCCCGGCCGACGACCCCTCAACGGGGCTCCACCGGCGGCCCGTCGCCGGGCCAAAGGAACGTGGTCCTCTGAATCAGAGGACCACTCGACTGGAGGAGAAGGAGAAGGGTTTGGGGCCCCACAGAGGGAGGACGGTCCTCAGAACCGTCCTCCGATGTCCAAGAGGGTAGACTCATGAAAAAGAAGAATCAAGATGAAAGGCTGACCTGGAGAAAAAGAAAGTCGGACGCGAGCTTGCAGGTTGCAGGAGCACTGGGAACAGGCAGAGAGGAAGACGATGGGAGTGGTGGCCAGTTCCTTCCCCCTCGCCTGGCTTTGTGGGGTTTTCAAAACATCCCGCCATGTCCCGTCGGCCACGCGGCCCTTCACCATACGCTGGCTCGCCTCGAGGAATGCCCCAGCGCGCGGCGCGATACGCCCCCGACCGATGGTGGGGCCCCCGTTGATATCGCCGTAATGGAAGAAATCATTACGCACCTTTCCGCGCGGACTTCGAAGAGTTGATCCTCACTTTCGAGGGCGATCGTGGCTGGCGTGATACGGAAGGCCGTCTCTTTGCATCCCCGTACCGTCCGCATAAAAGGCAAGGCTAGGGATCAGCCACGTGGAGAACGCCCCTTGGGCCTCAGCGGTGGGACCCGCTTCGCCCCAGGGGCGAGGGGGCATCTGATATGACTGATCCCAAGTCGTCAAAGGTAACGGCAGTCAGTCATTTCCCCACCTCCGGCACCCCCTCGGGGTCGGGGTGGGGCATCATTTCTTAACCCCGGGGCCCCTACCGGCCTCGGGGGTCATTTCCCCACCTCCGGCACCCCCTCGGGGTCGGGGTGGGGTCATCATTTCTTAACCCCGGGGCCCCTACCGGCCTCGGGTCATTTCCCCACCCCGGCACCCCCTCGGGGTCGGGGTGGGGTCATCATTTCTTAACCCCGGGGCCCCTACCGGCCTCGGGGGTCATTTCCCCACCTCCGGCACCCCCTCGGGGTCGGGGTGGGGTCATCATTTCTTAACCCCGGGGCCCCTACCGGCCTCGGGGTGAACGGTCATTTCCCCACCTCCGGCACCCCCTCGGGGTCGGGGGGGGTCATCATTTCTTAACCCCGGGGCCCCTACCGGCCTCGGGGGTCATTTCCCCAACCCCCTCGGGTCGGGGTGGGGCCATCATTTCTTAACCCCGGGGCCCCTACCGGCCTCGGGGGTCATTTCCCCACCCCGGCACCCCCTCGGGGTCGGGGTGGGGTCATCATTTCTTAACCCCGGGGCCCCTACCGGCCTCGGGGTGAACGGTCATTTCCCCACCTCCGGCACCCCCTCGGGGTCGGGGTGGGGTCATCATTTCTTAACCCCGGGGCCCCTACCGGCCTCGGGGTCATTTCCCCACCTCCGGCACCCCCTCGGGGTCGGGGTGGGGTCATCATTTCTTAACCCCGGGGCCCCTACCGGCCTCGGGGTGAACGGTCATTTCCCCACCTCCGGCACCCCCTCGGGGTCGGGGTGGGGTCATCATTTCTTAACCCCGGGGCCCCTACCGGCCTCGGGGTGAACGGTCATTTCCCCACCTCCGGCACCCCCTCGGGGTCGGGGTGGGGTCATCATTTCTTAACCCCGGGGCCCCTACCAGCCTCGGGGTGAACTCATTCCCCCCCGGACCCCCTCGGGGTCGGGGGGGGACCGCTACAAGATGGCACGCTCACCCTTTCAACCGGCGCATGCAACTTGCCGTGGCACAGGCATGGTACTTACGTGATTTCAGTACTCCGTGTGCCCCCGTACGGAGGGCCATGCCTCATAACGATGTTTGGCGCGTTGCACCCTGTGCGCCATACCTTACTAGGATGTACACTCGCGCCTCTAGCCATACCACCGCATCCCATGACAGTACAAGAAAGGGTCCTGCACGTACGGCACGGACAGGTATTCAGACAATATCTCGCTGTAAGTGGATCTGAACTCTGGTTCTCTGAGCTTTCTTCCTCCTAGCAAAAACCCTAACTGCCCCAGCTTCTCTTCGCGGGGGTGGTTCCTTGTCTGAACCCAAGCCACTAACTTGATCGTCGGAGGGTCCCCACCGGTGCTACCGGTCCCCGGGGACTTTTCTTGCAGGATTTCCCGGAGCGAGACGTCTGTTTTCCCCGACGTTCGAAGAAGGTGACTTGGCGTCATCAACCAATACCTTTAAATCACATGGATCGTTCATTAGTTTGCATGGAGATTTGATAATCATAATATCAAACCTAGAATCATCAGTGGAATTTTTTGTCGAGCTCAAGCAAAATTTTTGGCCTCAAACCTGATTAAGTTCAAGGATGTCCAAACATGAATCTTGTTAATTATATTAAGATGGCATTTGGTTCAAGAAATTGTGATATTTACTATTGATAATTAATTTTTTTTAAATAAAAGATTATTATATTTCATTCATAATAACAAAATATAGTAATTCATTCACTATACTTTTAATTTTATTTGAATTGTATTATAAACTTTTTTTTGTATCTTTTAAGTGGCTTTACCTTATTTTTGCTAGAGTATGAAATATTACGGCAAAAAATAAAAATTTTTGTATACTAATTTTAGAAATATTTTATATTTAAATATTATGAATATTAAATATAAATATAATGTTAAATATTTAAAAAAAATTTAATGTAAATAAAATATTTAAACAAATTAAGTATCATTAAATATTATATAAAAGTGAAAAGTGTAATTTAAGGTTATTAGATTTTTTTTTTGATTTTAAATACTTAATTTTTAAATAGGAATTCGATTACTATAATTTGACATGATCTTAGATTATAAAGAATTAAATATTATCACTCAAATTATCATATTTAATTATCAAATATGATAATCTATAAGATAATCTTAGATTAATAAGACAAATTATTATGAATCAAACGGCTCCTAACTTGGTTTCTAGGCTTTATCATGAGATTGCCAGGTTGAACAATAAACTATGAGAAGTGAATCATGCTTTGTAGGATATAATAACAAAGAGTTAACAAACCCTAGTCTATATTCGACCATAGAATTTAACTCACCAATAAATCTCACAGCAGTGCCTTCTTCTTTTGTCTCTTCCTCTCGGTCTCCTGGAACCAGATGGGTGGGACCTTCGCAGTACTCAGCTAAAGTAAGATGGGTATTGTTGCCGTCGAGGTCTGTCCTCCGACTCAGGCGCGGTCGATCTCCGGGAAGAGGAGGGCGGACCTGCAAAAGAAGTCCACACACGGGGGGACGCTGGGGGTGGTCCTCCGCGGAAGACCCTCCGATGCTCAAGTCAGTGGAGAAGAAATCGGCGATCAACCAGACAGTGGGGAGGTGGATCTCTCCGGGAGACCTCTTCGGGGGCGGCCAATCGGAAGCTCCAGAGGGCAGGAGCGCCGATGAGCTGCCGGGGAGAGCAGTGAGGTGCCCAGGGAGAGAGAAAGAGTGCGTCCAGAGTCGCGTACCTGGAGGAATCTATGGGTCTGATATTTATAGACTGTCACTTGGGTCTTGAGCGCCTTCTGAAAGGTTCGGATGTTGTTACGACACGAAGATGGACAGAATCAGGCCGTTGTGGGGCCGTTAGGATCCGTACCCTGTTTGTTCGGGTATCGACGGCTGGGAGAGCTCCTTGATGTCTCAAGATCTGGTCGAGTAGGCCTGGGGCGGTTACGATATGTTTTAGGCCACGTCCCGACATGATTCTTTGTCTATGATGCCGTTCTGGTAGGCTCGGGCTCTCCCGCGTTAGATTTCGCGGAGGTAAGTATTAGGTTGTGGATCGCTCGATGAAGCCGAGCTACAGAAGCTCGGAAGGGCCGAGCTACGGGAGCCCGGGGGAGCCGAGCTACGGAAGCCTGGGGGAGCCGAGCTATGGAAGCCCGGACGGGTCGAGCTAGGGAAGCCCGGAAGGGCTGAGCTACGGAAGCCCGGGGAAACCGAGCTACGGAAGCTCGGAAGGGCTGAGCTATGGAAGCCCGGAAGGGCCGAGCTAGGGAAGCCCGGGGGAACCGAGCTACGAAAGCCCGGGGGAGCCGAGCTACGGAAGCCCGGAAGGGCCGAGCTACGGAAGCCCGGAAGGGCCGAGCTAGGGAAGCCCGGAAGGGCCGAGCTAGGGAAGCCCGGGGGAGCCGAGCTACGGAAGCCCGAAAGGGTCGAGCTAGGGAAGCCCGGAAGGGCCGAGCTACGGAAGCCCGAACGGGACAAAGGGAGGAGGTTAGCCTTAGCCGCCTCGCACGGATATTAACATAATGATGATTTTACCCCTCAACACATGCCCTCCACTCCCTAGTTCGAAGCGTAGGTTCGGGCGTAGGGAGTACAAGTTCGAATGGCGTATCCCGGATGGGACGTCTTGGTTTAGACAGCTCGCGCAATGATGCCCTAATTAATGCGACATGGCCACCCAGCCTTCGGGGCTAAGGCTCCTCCACGAGCGATGGTTAGGATTGCGCCACGCTACGAAACCTGATCGATCGGGCGTTTGTCGAGGCGATTCCGGACGCCTGGGATGAGATGCCCCGCCTCTTCAGGGCGGCTTCCTTGGCAGAGAAGCGAAGTGACAGCCGTATTGTACATATATATATATACATGCGCGCGTGCTCTCGGCGTCTTCTTGTCTTGCTTTCAGAAGAGTTCTGGCCTTCCATCTTCTTCGACGCTTATCGTTTTCGTTTGATATCTCCTTCAATGGCGATGAGCCCTGGCGATGTGGCCTCAGAAATCATTGCCGAGGATTTGGGGAGAATACACCAGCGATATGGCTTGCCTTTGGATGTCGTCCTACGGGCGCCGGAATCCGGAGATAGAGTTACCCGGGATATAGAGTCTGGGGTCTTCATTTACGAAGATAGTTTGAAGGCGGGTCTTCGTTTTCCTCTCCATCCCTTGGTGAAGGAGATCATGACCCACTATAACATCTGCCCATCAATGGTGGCTCCGAACAGCTGGCGAATATCATCGGATTCATCTCGATGTGTCATCAGATTCAAATTGTCGCCACTCTCCCCCTTTTCCGCACCTGCTACCACCTGATTCCTGGAAGGAAATCAGAGTGGCCCTACATCGGGCCCCGGAGATCCTTCAACGTTATTGCGGATAAGCCCTCCTCCATCAATGGGTGGAAGAGTCGGTTTGTTATCGCGGAGGGGAACGTTGGTTCTGATTTCCCTCAGAGATGGGGGGATGTTGCAAGGGACGCGGAGACGCATCCGACTTTGTTGGCGCAGGAGGAGAAGGATTTGGATGTTCTTCATAACGGACAGGTGTTTTCGGCTAATGATCTGCTATCAGAGGGGGCCCTCTTTGCAGCCGGGCTCAGCCCCCTGGACCCGCAAGGTGAGTCTCTTTCGTGCTGTGTATTTTTCTCGATTAATGTGCTGGGATCTGAGTATGTGTGTTCTGGTCTGACAGCCGCAAGGTCGGCGTTGTCGAACCTCTCTAAGAGGAAGAGAGGAAAACGCCCAGGGGAAGGAAGCGGCACGGATAGTGGTTGGCCCGAAAAAAGGGCTCACACTTCCGCAAGAAGCCCGCCGGATGCCAGGGCAGTCATGGCAGAAGCGCCGGGGGCGAAGGAGAGCCCGGGGAGGGTGGTTATGGCCTCCGATCCTCTCGTGTTAGAGATATCGGACAGCTCGGATGAGGCTCCGATGGCTCATCCGACCGCGTCCCCCTGAAAGAGGAGACAGCGGTGGATTTGGAAGAGGGGATTGTTGCTGAGGAGACTACCGTCCCTGCAGGATCGCCACCGGCTCCAGCAGGAGAGGAAGAAGTGGCAGCCGCAGCCGGGGAGGTTCAAGGGGAGCCCTCTCTTGGTCCCTCCGCAGGGGGTTCGGTAGTAGTGAGGCAGGTTAGACTGAGGCCTCGGGGGAGCCTGCGAAGGAGACGCAAGCGGTAGAATAGGCTGAGACCTCGGGGGGTCCGGTGGCGGAGACACAGATGGTGGTAGCCGAGAAAGGGGGGTCGAAGGAGGAGACGCGGCAAGGCGGGAGCTCCGCATTGGGAGCTTCTTCGAAAAAAGTTTTGGGGAAGCTGGCACTTGGGCTAGCTGAATTGTCCGAAGAGGTCCAAGCCAGGGCCTTGACGGAGGAGGCTGAGAGATTGGGAGCCTCTCGGGCGGAGGTTGCCCACGTCGGTCCCTTAGGCGGGGACGGTCAGCCCAGTAGTTCGGACGCCGGCGTTGAGGAGGCGTTTTCCGCGTTGATGAGGTCGGCCCTGCACCCGGGGGCGGACCCTTCGTCGGACAGGTTTGCCGATTTAGAGTTGGTGGATGCTGCATTCGGTCAGTAGGGCGTGGCCGAGAGTATCCATCTCCTTCCCGATATTGACAACACAACCCTGATGAGGATGACTCGGGCCTATGCCTCGCGGGTGAGTTTTTTCCTGCGCGGTAGGTGTTTCCCGATTGCCCCCACCGTGAGCTCTTATTCATTTTTTGCCTTTGCAGAGCGTTTTGCTTTCCCGGGCGATATGCTGGCGCTTGAGTTTGGCGACGGGGGCCAGTGTTCAAGCCAGGAGGGCTAATGCCGAGCTTCAGTCGTGGCTGAAGGTGTCTAAGAAGTTCGAGGAACTCATGGCAATTAGCGACAGGGGCTTGCAGGGGATAAGGGCGGCATATCAAACTGCCCAGGCCGAGATATCCCAGCAGAAGCGCCGGGTGGAGGAGTTGCAGGAACTCCTGGCGAGAAATGACAATGCGTGCTTGGAGCTGGCCAGAATCGAATCGAAGCATTCGCGGAGGTGAAGGCGATGCAGAAAGAACATAGCGAGAGCATGGGTCGACTAGGGAGGGAAGCTGCCGACGAGAGGAAGCGTTTAACCAGGATGCTTGGCGAGGTGGAGGAGCGACTGAAGCGCCGCGACAGCAAATTGCCCATTAGAAGGAGGGCACTAAGTGGCAACAAGGGGTGATAGCTCGGGTGAACAACGAGCTAACCCAAGCTCAGGAGGCAATCGGAGCCAAGCAGTTGAAGATCAGCAATCTGCAGGAGAGAGTTGAGCTGGTCGGGGCTGATAGGACAAGAGCCAGACATGAGGCTAAGGAGTTGGCCAAGAGGTTGGCCAAACGAGAGGAGGAGGTACGACCTCATTCTCCCCCCCCCCCCCCCCTTTTAGCTTTTTCTATGGTTTCTTGTGACGCCGACCTATTTCGGCTTTCTCAGATGGCGGAGTTGGGACTGGAGGTTCGGGCTCTTCAAAGCGAGCTTGTGTCCAGCCGCAATAAGAGCTCAGAATTCGAGACGCGGGCCGGCGAGTTCGAGGAGCAAAATATCATTTTGCAGGCCCAAGTCGCAGAGGCCGAGAAACGGGCCGCCGAGGCCAATACGCAGCTCGTCATACTTAAGGGGAGGCAAGACGCTATGAGCGTAGACGCGTTCCACCACGGGATGGAAGAGTGCAAATAGAGGATACTCAGTGGGCACCCGGAATGGGATCTTTCTTTCCTGAGTGTTGAAAGCCCCGAAGATGGCGAGTCTGAAGAAGAAGATGAAGATGAATATGTTGATGTTTCTGATGCCGAACTTGGCGGCGTCCCTGGTCCCAGCAAAGCCGCAGCTTCTGAGGGACGATCGCAAACTGCCGCAGAGGGGGCGAAAATATTGGAGAAGGGTGAACCTAGTCACGCTTCCGCAGATGTGGCTGAAGGCTTTTCTAAAGCTGGTGCGGCTCCCTGTCCTTAGGAGTCGTCCTTGTATCCCATCTTTTAGACGTTAGTCAGACGTTTCTTAATAAATGGATTTTCCGTTTCCACTTAGGTGTTTTCCTTGTGCGACCTCGTTGTCGTTTCCGCCTCGATTGTGAGCGACTTATGGTTTACTGACGCTCTTTGGTCACTCTTATCTCGAGATTGAAGGAAACGCACCGGCTAAGGCCGATGGGCAAACCGGGTCGGCCTGGGCCGACAAGAAAGTAGGTCGATTGGGGCCGACAAACGAGATAGGTCGGCTGGGGCCGACAGGCAAAAATAGGTCGGCTGGGGCTGACAGAAAAAGTAGGTCGACTGGGGCCGACGAGCAAAAATAGGTCGGCTGGGGTCGACAGGCAAAAATAGGTCGGCTGGGGCCGACAGGAAAAGTAGGTCGGCTGGGGCCGACGAGCAAAGTAGGTCGGCTGGGCCGACAGGCAAAATAGGTCGGCTGGGGCCGACAGGCAAAATAGGTCGGCTGGGGCCGACGAGCAAAAATAGGTCGGCTAGGGCCGACGAGCTAAAATAGGTCGGATGGGGCCGATAGGCAAAAATAGGTCGGCTGGGGCTGACAGGAAAAGTAGGTCGACTGGGGCCGACGAGCAAAAATAGGTCGGTTGGGGCCGACAGGCAAAAATAGATCGGCTGGGGCCGACAGGAAAAGTAGATCGGCTGGGGCCGACAGGCAAAATAGGTCGGCTGGGGCCGACAGGCAAAAATAGGTCGGCTGGGGCCGATGAGCAAAAAATAGGTCGGCTGGGGCCGACAAGCTAAATAGGTCGGATGGGGCCGACAGGCAAAAATAGGTCGGCTGGGGCCGACAGGAAAAGTAGGTCGGCTGGGGCCGACAGGCAAAAATAGGTCGGCTGGGGCCGATGAGCAAAAAGGCCTTCGCGCTTTCTGCTATTCTGTCAATTGTCCTGCTGTTCCGCAGGTGATTCGGTTTTTATTTCACCAGAATTGATGATACGGCGCAGTGGGGGTCATAAAGCTTCATCAGAGCTTTTCGGAAGGTGCTCTTTTCCCATGCGGATCACTTCGTCGTGCACGCGATCGCTTACCATTAGAGGACGTCACTTTCGAAGGACGATATTCTGAGCCCGCCAGTTTTCGAGGCGTTGGCCGGTGATCCTCCGCATTAAATGACCGTAACTCAGGATCAAGAAGAGATCCCCATACATGTCATAACTCAGGCGGTGGGCATGGCACGCAGTGGGGCGCCACGTCTATCCTGAGGGACCACGTGGAGGCGTGGGCCAGGTGTTCGAATCTCGGGACTTTCAGCTTTGATAGCTTGTTCCCGGTTCTTTTCTGCCTATAAAAAGGGGAGAGGGGGCATGTTTGGTTATCCCCAAAGTGTCTTTTCCATCAGAGCTTCCATTATGCTCACCTCTCCGCTGCTACGAGTGGGAGGACCGATTTTTCCTCTCATAGGCTCCTTGCCGCCGGATAGCTGGGGCGACGGGGAGCTGCTGAAGAATGGCTCGTCCTTAGGGGATGAGTCCCGGAGATCACATGGAGAGCGCACATGGGAGGCGCAAAGATCACACAAGGAGCGCACATATACTCTTCCCGTGTGACCTTTGCGGATTCCCTTCGGGGACGCACGGTAGGAAGTGCACGCGGACCTCCCATGGGTTGTGTGAATTTCGCCTCCTCCCTTGGTTCGGATTCCCGGGCCCAGCCGCCTAGGGAACCTTTTACCACCTGGGAAGGGGGCGAAAGAGCCTCGCCCGCCGACTCATTGTCCTTGAGACTTTGGGAAGGCGTGGCGGTACACACTTGGTTTGGGAGCGCGTTCCGACGCTGGGGTCCGCTGGCCTCCTGCTAGCTCGTCGAGGGGTCCCTCGGTTGGGTGGTCTGGGATGGCCATCCAGATATCTCAGTTGGGCCATCGAGATATCACTACCACTTGAAGCCAGTTGCAACAATTGGTCCATGTCGACCGGCTATTATCAGCCCGAACTGACTGGACGCGATTCGTCTGGCTAACGATCGGATGCTGGAGCATCTTAGATAGGTTAGGTCTGTTTTGGAGCAGTTGCCCGAGTTTTGTATTTACCTATATTTTATGCATTTCAACGCTCTTGTAACGCCTGTGAGGCATTTGTAACTGGTCATGATCGGCAATAAAGAGAGTTATGTTTTATTTTTCAATCTCTGTCTTTTTGTGCCGAGCTTGTTGTTATTGCTGTTTGTGGGGTACAAAGGCATCCCGCTCGTCCTTAGACGAGGATCTTGTTGGCCCAGATGGCAACCCAAGAGGGGGGGGTGAATTGGGTTCTTTAAAAATTAGCCCTTTTTCAAATAGTTTGCTTGAGATTAATGAAGGCAAATGCAAGATAACTATAAAGTGCAGTGAATAAGATAGAGATAGAGAAAGAGACAATGAGACACTGCAAACACAAAAGATTTTATAGTGGTTCGGTGCAACCAGCACCTACGTCCACTCCCAAGATTCACTTGGGTCCACACTATAATCTTTCTAGATTACAGCCGAGTTGTTTTACAAGCTCACAACTCAAACTTGTTGTTTTTCCGGGATCACAACGAACCCAGCCGGTTTTACACGGGCTCACCAGCACAAAACCCTACACGTTGTTTTTCACGGGCTCACAACTAACCCAAGCTTAAACAAGCTTAAACCGAGGTAAAACTACCTCCTCTAGTTCAATCCCCCAGATTGAACTAGGCAAAAACAAGATAAGTATTGTGTGTGAATACAAAGCTCCTCAATGAGCAAATATACAAATTAAGAATAACAAGGTTTAGAAAAGCCTGATTTGAAGATAGGTTGGCTTTTGATCTTTTCTTCTTTTCTTCTTTTCTTCTTCTCCTTGCTGGATTGAATCAAGCCTCAGCTCCGATTCTTCGTGGTTGAAGCAGTTGAGAAGGGTTGAAAAGCAAGAAATGAATCTCCTTTCTCCAAGTTGGGAAATCCGCCAAGACTTCGATTTGAACGCTTTGGATTCCTCTTGAGCCTTTTTGGAGTGGAGTGGATTTGAGCTAGAAGGTTTTCCTCTCAAGATTCAAGCTCACGGATTTTTGAAATGGGATTTGTCTATCTCAGATTTTCTCTCTTTTTCTTTCTATTTTTTCGTTCTTCTTTTTTGAACAATAGACTCCCCTTTTTATAGATTTCTTTTACACCATTTTTAGAAGAAAACTATCCGTTGGAGTGTACCTTGTATCAAAATATATCCGTTAGAAATGAGGTAAAATAGAAATATTACCGTTAGAGCTGATCTGGCAACTTTATTTTTCGTTCCAGGTGGGTTGGAGTCGACTCTAACTTTTCTGGAGTCGGCTCTAGCTCGAGGCGTTTTAAAATGATATTTTCGGAGTCGTCTCTGGCTTTTCTGGGGTCGACAAGAAACTTTTTCGGAGTCGACTCTAACTTACCCGGAGTCGACTCTAGGTCGGGGCCAGAAAAATCAACTTTCTGCTCTTCTGTGAGAGTCGACTCTAACAGTCTCGGAGTCGACTCTAATGACCGTGCCAGTTCCGGAGTCGGCTCTGTGATTCTCGGAGTCGACTCTAATGTCTGCAATTCTTACCTAGACATTAGATTCGATCCAGAACCCTATGTAACTCCTGATTTTGATCTTTCAATAGTCTTATAGGCTGAAACACTAAATCAAAATCATCAGAGCCTTCAAAAATTATACTCAATAGTTTTGTTAATCATCAAAATCATCAATTGGGTCAACAATCTCCCCTTTTTGATGATAACAAAAACTTTGAGTATATGCATTCAAAAATTCAATCAAACTAAGGATTATAGTCATTTTAACTTTAAACCATTGAAATTAAGGTTTTGATGCCAATGTTCAATGTAAACTTTAAAATTGTACATGAGTTCAATATAATCCATCAATATTGAATTGTTAAACTTAATGTGCATAAAATTGCAAATGAGCTTTTTGTTAAGCTCCCCCTGCATTGAGTAGCTCCTCTTATATATAAACATCAAATTGTAACTGATAATCATTTCAATTCATTTTGCATAAACAATTAATTCTCCCCCTTTCTTTCTTTCTTTATGCATATATTATTCAATATTCCTATTCAATCTTTCTTTCTTTGCATATACACAACTATCTCTCCCCCTTTTTTGTTATTAGCAATAAGGAGAGTATAAAAAAATTATATCTCAATAAAGCATAGGAATCCAATCAATCAAAATTTGAAAATGTAAATTGCATTTCATAAGCAAGAACCATTACATCAGTTGATTCATATACATTTCAAAATGAAATACATTAGATATTCAAAAACTTCCTAAGTACAAACTATCAAACTCAAAAACAAGGTCAGATGTGCTTGAATACAATTTTCTTTAGATGACCTATATTTCCATTACATCATCCTTTTGTGATTTCTTAAAGTTTTCAAGGCAGGCTTCGATTTGAGAGACTGCAAGGTCAATATCCTTCTTCAATTGACCCGTTGCATGAACATATGATCCTGATCCATCGGCAATGCCTTCCATCCTTTCGAAGATCTTGTGAAGCTCAGCTCCAAAGGATTCTACAGAATTGCCTAAGGTAAAGGATAGCATGTCCAGTCTCGAATTTAGTTCTTCCTTCAACTGATTAAAGTCTTCTTTCAATTGATTAATTTCATTTGACCTGTGACTGTCATACTCAGCAAGTAAGCTTCTTAACTGATCAAGTTGTTCATTAGAAAATCCTCCAGAATTTGTTATAGGCTGATGTGGAGGTGATGGAATAGAACTCGGTCCGGCCTCCGAAGGTCCAGCAGACGAAGGTCCCGCAAAAGATGAATCAGGACTGATGGTCCCGCAGTAGATGGTCCCGGGATTTCTTCTAGTCTGGTTCCCTCTGCACCATCCCTATCTGTTCTTTCCTCTCTCCTCATCCAAACACCATTTACTTTCTTAAATCCCATTCTATGAATAGTAGAAATGCTGTAATAATCAGTGTGTCTCAGTTTTCTTAAAGGTTCATTTCCATTATGAGCACACCCTGGCTTCTAAAAACTAAGTGTCAGAATCATTCCGTAGGGCAGTGTTGATCTTTTCTTAGTAGCTGCCTCTGCCATGTATCCTATCATCATGCCAGCTAAATTGACTGGCCTTCCAGTTATTATGCAGTCCATCATCAGAACGTCTCGCTCCGAGACATACTCAAATCGACCTATTTTTGGAAATAAGATTCTACCACAGATATTATGCAATAATCTGAGTTCTAGGTTTAACTGATTTGCAAAGATTCTTCGAACTCAGTCACATCTCTTCCTAGCATCCTTGATAGTGCACCACTTCTGTCATTAAGTTGACATTCCATAAACCAACAGTGGGCATTTCTAATAGGGTTCCAAGAATCTCAGTTGTTACCATAACCCTAGTTCCTCTTACTGTGCTTATCAATCCTCCTTCTCCTCTGCTTAATCCATTATAAAACTCCCTTACCAATGCTGGATATGTGGGTAAATCTAGTGAGCACACTTTCTCCCATCCCATATCCCTTAAATTTCTTCCAATAGAAAAACCCTCCGATTCAAATAAATCAAAATTAACTTTTCTCCCAGTGGTAATGGTCTTACCAGCTAATTGATCAACCTTAGGAGATGAGGGTGAAGGTGGAGAATCCTCTTGAGTGGCCGAAGAGGAAGAAGGCGATGGTTGCCTCCGAACGGTGCGTCTCTTCGTTGGAACGGATGCTCCACCGACGAATCCGCGCCTCTTTGGTGCCATTGAGAAGATTGGAAGATTAATCAAGATTTTGAGTGGATTTTGGAAGTTGGAAAGGCTTTGGAGTTCTTTTTGGAGAGGTTTAGGAGACGATTGAATGATTGGGGGTCGACTCCGCCTTTTTATTTTTGACCTAACTCGACTTAGAGTCGACTCCCGAAAACTGGGTGTCGGCTCCGAGCCAGAAAGTCTGTCAGCGCTCGTATTAGAGTCGGCTCCACAAAAGCCAGAGTCGGCTCTAATCACTTAGACAGAACATCAAAAACTCAGGTGTCGACTCCGCAAACTGTCAGAGTCGACTCTAACAGTTTCAGAGATAAAAAATTAAGTTTCAAGATTTGAAACTATTCAAATAATCATCAAATTATAGATTAAGTTCTTTAGCAATTGGGGAAACAATGAATCAAGATCTAGATAGATTTCCTTATTGAAATATCAAGATTTTTCAAGAAAATGATGAAATCTAGATAGATGTCCTTAAGAGTTTCAGAAAACTATTCCAAAGGATCACAAACTCCTAATTCTCCTCTAAGATAACAAAATCTCTCTTCACTTAAGGGTTTTGTTAATATATCTGCAAGTTGTTCTTCAGTATTCACATAATCAAGACAAATTTCATTATTGGCTACATGTTCTCTTATAAAGTGATATCTTATTTCAATGTGCTTTGTTCTTGAATGTTGAATTGGATTTTTAGTTAGATTTATTGCACTTGTATTATCACATCTTATGGGTGTCTTATCAAGTGTGATACCATAGTCTTCAAGTTGTCTCTTAATCCATAGGATTTGAGCACAGCAACTTCCAGCTGCAACATATTCTGCTTCCGCAGTAGATAATGCAACCGAATTTTGCTTTTTGCTAAACCATGAGATTAAGTTACTTCCTAAAAATTGGCATGCACCACTTGTGCTTTTTCTATCTAATTTGCATCCGGCATAATCAGAATCTGAATATGCAATTAGATTTAATGTGGAGTCTCTAGAATACCATAAACCTACATTTTTTGTTCCACTTAAGTATCTTAGTATTCTTTTAACAGCTATTAAGTGTGATTCTTTAGGTTCTGATTGAAATCTAGCACATAAACATACAGAAAACATAATATCTGGTCTACTTGCTGTTAAATAAAGAAGGGATCCGATTATACCTCGATAATACTTTTGATCAACCTTTTTACCTTCTTCATCTTTGTCCAGCTTGCATGAAGGACTCATTGGTGTTCCGAGGGGTTTAATTGATTCCATACCAAATTTCTTTAGAATCTCTCTTGTGTACTTTGTTTGGTTGATAAAGATACCCTCTTTGCTTTGTTTGATTTGAAGTCCAAGGAAGAAGTTGAGTTCTCCCATCATGCTCATCTCGAATTCTCCCTGCATTAACTTGGCAAATTCTTGACATAGAGAATCGTTAGTAGCACCAAAAACAATGTCATCAACGTATATTTGTACTACAAGTAAATCTTTACTTTTTCTTTTCAAAAATAATGTTTTATCAACATTTCCTCTTGTGAAATCATTTTCAATTAAGAATTTACTTAACCTATCATACCAAGCTCTAGGTGCTTGTTTCAAACCATATAAGCTTTGTGCAATTTAAAAACGTGATTTGAAAATTCGTGATCTATAAAACCAGGTGGTTGTTCTACATATACTTCTTCATTTATAAATCCATTTAAAAATGCGCTTTTAACATCCATTTGAAATAAATTAATGTTCATGTGACATGCAAATGCTAGTAATAGCCTAATAGCTTCTAATCTAGCTACAGGTGCAAAAGTTTCATCAAAATCAATACCTTCTTCTTGATTATATCCTTTTGCAACTAATCTAGCTTTGTTTCTAATTACTATGCCATTTTCATCTAGTTTATTTCTAAAAACCCATTTTGATCCTATTACAGAATGATTTTTAGGTCTTTCAACTAAGTCCATACATTATTTCTGTAAATTGATTTAATTCTTCTTGCATGCTAACATCCAATTATTATCTTTTTCAGCTTCTTCAATAGTTTTAGGTTCAATTTGTGAAACAAATGCAAGATGATTACTAATATTTCTCATATATGATCTAGTTCTTATTCCTTGAGATGGATCACCTATAATCAATTCCTTGGGATGACTATGAGCATATCTCCAGTCTCTTGGAAGATCTATATCATTATGATCAATATTGACATCATCGTCCTTATGTGATCATCATCTTTAGCTTCTTGCTCATGATCTGAAGATACTTCAATATTAAGTTTTTCAAGATCTTTTTCAATTATGTTTGTATCTTCCTCATCATCAATCTTTTCAGATCCAGTTGCTAAAGATTCATCAAAACTACATGTATGGATTCTTCAACTATTAAGGTTTTCTTGTTAAATATTCTATAAGCTTTACTAGATGTTGAATATCCTAAAAAATTCCTTCATCAGATTTAGCATCAAATTTTCCTAAGTTGTTTTTACCATTATTATGAATGAAACATTTACATCCAAATGTATGAAAGTATTTTATATTGGGTTTTCTTTCATTCCATAATTCATAAGGTGTTTTCTTTAAGATTGGTCTTATTAGGGCTCGATTTAAGATGTAGCATGCTGTGTTAATAGCTTCCGCCCAAAAGTACTTTGGTAGGTTACTTTCGCATAGCATGGTACGGGCCATGTCTTCTAGAGTCCTATTTTTCCTTTCAACTACACCATTTTGCTGTGGAGTCCTAGGGGCTGAAAAATTATGATTAATACCATTTTCAGTGCAAAAACTTTCAAATAAGTGATTTTCAAATTCTGTTCCATGATCACTTCTTAGAGATACTATGGTAGTGTTTTTCTCATTTGTGACTTTCTTGAAGAATTTCAGAAATATCGAGAAAGTCTCATCTTTGTGAGCTAAAAACATTACCCAAGTATATCTAGAATAATCATCTACAATCACTAGACCATATTTCTTTCCTCCTAGACTTGTGGTTCTAGTTGGTCCAAAAAGGTCCATGTGAAGTAGCTCCAATGCCCTAGAAGTTGAAACAACATTTTTAGATTTGAAAGAACTTCTAGTTTGTTTTCCAAATTGACATGCATCACATATTTTGTTGTTTTCAAAATCTAGTTTAGGTAAGCCTTTAACTAAATCCATTTTAATTAATTTTGAAATAAGGTGTGTGCTTGCATGACCTAATCTACGATGCCACACCAACTAATTTCATTTATATTAGCATTGTCAGCAATTAAGCAATGATCACTCAAAGATAATTTTCTAGATCAACCAAGTAAACATTGCCATGTCTATAACCAGTAAATACAATGCTATCATCAATAGAATTAGTTACAGTGCATAATGAAGATTTAAATGAAACATTAAAGTTTTTATCACAATTGGCTTATACTAATTAGATTATGCTTCAAACCATCAACATAAAGTACATTATCAATAAATGTAGATGGAGTTATACGAACTTTACCAAGGCCCATAATTTGACCTTTACCGTTATCGCCAAACGTAACAACTCCACCTTTCTTTTCTTCTAGGGTGATGAATTCATCTTTGTCACCCGTCATATGTCTTGAGCAGCCACTATCAAGGTACCACTTTTTCTTTGATCTTTTGGCTACAAGACATTCCTGCAACATAATTTAAACTTTATGTTTAGGTACCCAAGCTTTCTTGGGTCCTTCATGGTTAGTAGCAACAAAAATTGTTCCTTTCGGAACCCAAATTTTCTTTCCTTTAATGTTTAATTTTTCATTATTACTTATTGTTTTGCATTCAAAAAATTTATGTCCTTTTTGATTACATTTAAAACAAGTATATTGCTTTGATTAGATTTTACAAAAATATTTTTCAATGATTTTTGTTTTCTAAATATGTTATACCCTAAACCAGCTTTGTCAAAAACTGCTTTTTGACTATCTAAAATCATATTTAGTTTGTTGAGCTTAGAGTAAATTTTTCAACAATGTCTTTATACTTTTTAACATCTTTCTTAAGAAAATCATTTTCATTAGAGATTGATTCTTTTTCTTTAATTAGTTTTTTATTTTCAGATTTTATCAATTCAAACTTATGAACACAATCATTCTTTTCATTAAAAAGTGTTTCCTTTTGTCTTTTAAATCTTAACTACAAGATTTAATTCATTTTTCATTGATTAAATTTAAGTTTTCAGTTTTCAAAGATTTTTGTTTCTTTTTCAAAGCTTTGAAATCAATCATCAATTCATTGAAGCTTCAAACATTTCATCAAATGTAAATTCATCATCGGGGGTTTCGGTACTTACCTCATTGTCGTTGTCGTCGTTGTTGGCCATGAAACAGATATTGGCAACTTCCTTTTGTTCTTCTTCTTCTGACAAGGAAGATTCATCAGACCATGTTGCCATGTATGCTTTCTTCTTTTTCTTGTAGGCCTTTTTCAGCAAAGGACAATCATATCTAAAGTGCCCTGGCTTTTTACACTCATAACATACTAAGGGCTCTTTCTCTTTTTCTTTCTCCTTGTCCTTTTCTTATCCTTTTCTCCATCAATTCTTGCTCCAAACTTCTTTTTATGGAAGGGCCTTTTTCTCATAAACTTTCTGAATTTTTTGGCAAGAGAGCAGTTTGATCATCATCTTCATCATTACTTTCACTGCTGCTCTCTTCCATTTCTGCACTTTTGAGGGCAAGTGTTTTCTTTTTTTTTGTTTCCTCCTCAACATGCTGCTTCATTGTCAGCTCGTGGGTCATTAGGGATCCTAGAAGCTCCTCTAAAGGTAATGCATTGAGGTCCTTTGCTTCTTGGATTGCAGTAACTTTTGCTTCCCACGATCTTGGTAGTGACCTAAGAATTTTGCGCACAAGGTCAGCATTAGAATAAATTCTACCAAGACTCTTTAAACCATTCACAATATCAGTGAATCTAGTGAACATGCATGTGATGGTTTCAGTTTGTTCCATTGTAAACAATTCATATTTATGAACCAAAATGTTTATTTTTGATTCCTTAACTTGGTTTGTTCCTTCATGCGTTATTTCCAACCTATCCCAAATTTCTTTTGTGGAATTACATGTTGAGATTCGGTTGAATTCATTAGAGTCTAAGGAACAATATAAAATGTTAATGGCTTTAGCATTTAATTGAGCCATTCTTCTATCATTATCATTCCAATCCCTTTCGGCTTAGGAACAATAGTGCCATCTACTAAGTGTGTGGGTGTACTAGGTCCATTTATTATAACTCCCCACAATTCATAGTCAGAAGCTTGAATGAATATTCTCATTCTAGCTTTCCAATATGAATAGTTGGTTCCATTAAATAAAGGAGGTCTATTCGTAGAATGACCTTCAGCAAAACATGAACCACTTTGTGTTGCCATAAGGATCTTTAACCCTTGATCGTGAGATCAAATTCTAAATGAGCACTTGCTCTGATACCAATTGTTGGCCCAGATGGCAACCCAAGAGGGGGGGTGAATTGGGTTCTTTAAAAATTAGCCCTTTTTCAAATAGTTGCTTGAGATTAATGAAGGCAAATGCAAGATAACTATAAAGTGCAGTGAATAAGATAGAGATAGAGAAAGAGACAATGAGACACTACAAATACAAAAGATTTTATAGTGGTTCGGTGCAACCAGCACCTACGTCCACTCCCAAGATTCACTTGGGTCCACACTATAATCTTTCTAGATTACAGCCGAGTTGTTTTACAAGCTCACAACTCAAACTTGTTGTTTTTCCGGGATCACAACGAACCCAGTCGATTTTACACGGGCTCACCAGCACAAAACCCTACACGTTGTTTTTCACGGGCTCACAACTAACCCAAGCTTAAACAAGCTTAAACCGAGGTAAAACTACCTCCTCTAGTTCAATCCCCCAGATTGAACTAGGCAAAAACAAGATAAGTATTGTGTGTGAATACAAAGCTCCTCAATGAGCAAATATAAATTAAGAATAACAAGGTTTAGAAAAGCTTGATTTGAAGATAGGTTGGCTTTTGATCTTTTCTTCTTTTCTTCTTTTCTTCTTCTCCTTGCTGGATTGAATCAACCCTCAGCTCCGATTCTTCATGGTTGAAGCAGTTGAGAAGGGTTGAAAAGCAAGAAATGAATCTCCTTTCTCCAAGTTGGGAAATCCGCCAAGACTTCGATTTGAACGCTTTGGATTCCTCTTGAGCCTTTTGGAGTGGAGTGGATTTGAGCTAGAAGATTTTCCTCTCAAGATTCAAGCTCACGGATTTTTGAAATGGGATTTGTGTATCTCAGATTTTCTCTCTTTTTCTTTCTATTTTTCTGTTCTTCTTTTTTTGAACAATAGACTCCCCTTTTTATAGATTTCTTTTACACCATTTTTAGAAGAAAACTATCCGTTGGAGTGTACCTTGTATCAAAATATATCCGTTAGAAATAAGGTAAAATAGAAATATTACCGTTAGAGCTGATCTGGCAACTTTATTTTTCGTTCCAGGTGGGTTGGAGTCGACTCTAACTTTTTTGGAGTCGGCTTTAGCTCGAGGCGTTTTAAAATGATATTTTCGGAGTCGTCTCTGGCTTTTCTGGGGTCGACAAGAAACTTTTCCGGAGTCGACTCTAACTTACCCGGAGTCGACTCTAGGTCGGGGCTAGAAAAATCAACTTTCTGCTTCTTCTATGAGAGTCGACTCTAATAGTCTTGGAGTCGACTCTAATGACCGTGCCAGTTTCGGAGTTGGCTCTGTGATTCTCGGAGTCGACTCTAATGTCTGCAATTCTTACCTAGACATTAGATTCGATCCAGAACCCTATGTACATCCTGATTTTGATCTTTCAATAGTCTTATAGGCTGAAACACTAAATCAAAATCATCAGAGCCTTCAAAAATTATACTCAAATAGTTTTGTTAATCATCAAAATCATCAATTGGGTCAACAGATCTCACGCCGCCCGAACTAATCGAGGTTCATGTGTGGCGGTTCAGAGATTGTTTGGCGAAATATGCCTCTTGCTCTGATCAGAAGTTTGATATTTTCATGCTCCGCTTTTACCGGAGCTCGGATTATCGCGGGCTGGCCTTGGCCGAAGTTCAGGGAATCCATACTTTTTCCCATCATGGTTTAGGGAACCTGTCGCTCGGGCCGGCCGAGTTTCAGAGATATTTATCTTGGTCCTGCCAAGGTTCGGAGATTCTGTAGCTCGGCCCTGCTGAGGTTCGGAGAACGTTTACTTGGCCCTGCCAAGGTTCGGAGATTCTGTAGCTCGGCCCTGCCGAGGTTCGGAGATTCAGTAGCTCGGCCCTGTCGAGGTTCGGAGATTCAGTCACTCGGCCCAGCCGAGGCTCGGAGACATTTGACTTGGCCCTGCCAAGGTTCGGAGATAATCGACTTGGCCCTGCCAAGGTTCGGAGATTCGGGCTCAAGGGAGCGATTCACTTGCCATTGCAGACCACAGCGTTAGGTCCATGTGGCGCTTGATAAGGGGCGCCAGAGCGGAACGGGCAGTATATGGTCACGCTCTTATTGGTGACGCCACTCTTCCCGAGGGGATAGGTTATTGGCCGAATGTTGGACTTCTGCATTTCCCGAAAAAGAGACCAGCATTAAGAGGCTCGGGGAAGCGCCGAATGCATTTATTGCGAGGGCCGACAGATCGGAAAATGTTTGCTTGGGGAATTCCCGAACAACCCGTTCGCGCTTACCGATCCCG
The DNA here is from genome assembly GCA_900491605.1 of Calamus simplicifolius. Taxonomy (NCBI): domain Eukaryota; kingdom Viridiplantae; phylum Streptophyta; class Magnoliopsida; order Arecales; family Arecaceae; genus Calamus; species Calamus simplicifolius. The sequence continues at coordinate 674,605 of UESW01004397.1, read as the reverse complement.
CTCGGGATGGGGCGTGACACCTCGGATTTCGCAAGCATTGAAATGGCGATGCGTGGCAAGCTCTTATGGGTCGGTGGTTACGGCGCGACCGATAGAGATACCTTCTTGAGGAGTATAAATACGACCGAGGGGCATCGGTTTCGGCCATCCCTCGACTTAAGTTCAAGAATATGGCCTCTCCAGGACGGTCATCAGTCGGGTCGCGTTCCTCACTTGACAGTCTGCCGCGTTCGGAGGGGAGGCGTACCTTCGTCACTGTTGACAGAGAGGGCCTAGCGTCGGCCTTTGCGGACAATGAGCAGCTCGCGAGGACCACCGAAGAATACTTGGGCGTGTCGGTCAGGGAGGCGGAGGCCTCATGCCGGTTGATGGACGGCAGAGGGAGGAGATTGCGTCCCTCCATCAGCAAGTGGCTGACTTGACGGAGCGCCTGGAGGAGCTGCTGGCCTCCGGGAGTGACTCCGGATTCTGATTCGGAGCCCTTCTCCTTGTTTTTTCTTTTACAGCATTTTTGTAATCCTCTTTATAAATGAAAGATGGATCTTGTTTTTGAAGTCCTTTTCTTCAAGAGTTTATGGCCTTGACCCGTGTGATGAATTAGGGTGTTGGCATGGCCCATTGTTTTTGAGCGTTAATGTAGGCGCTTTTGAACGAGGGGCATCACCCAAAAAGGTTTTCAGTAGCAGAGAGGGGGATCTCCTAGCTCTGCTTGGGGCCTCTGGCCGATCATGCGGGGCTTAATGGCCCTTTAGGGGGGTTCTGCCAATGGTGGCCTTCCCTCGTGTGCCGATGATTTTTTGTTTATTGCTCATTTTCAAACCGGACGAAGTCCCTTGGGGACCATTTGAAATTTGCCTAGCTTTAATTGGAGCCTGTGAACTTTGGCTTTTTCGCTGGGGTTTTAGCTCGAATGACTTTTACCCGATCTTGCCATAGCCAGGAGGATTCGTTGCTCGGCCCTACCGAGGTTCGGAGAATATTTTACTTGGCCCTGCCAAGGTTCGGAGATTTGTTGCTCGGCCCTGCCGAGGTTCGGAGAATATTTTACTTGGCCCTGCCAAGGTTCGGAGATTTGTTGCTCAGCCCTGCCGAGGTTCAGAGAATATTTTACTTGGCCCTGCCAAGGTTCAGAGATTTGTTGCTCGGCCCTGCCGAGGTTCGGAGAATATTTTACTTGGCCCTGCCAAGGTTCGGAGATTTGTTGCTCGGCCCTGCCGAGGTTCGGAGAATATTTTACTTGGCCCTGCCAAGGTTCGGAGATTTGTTGCTCGGCCCTACCGAGGTTCGGAGAATATTTTACTTGGCCCTGCCAAGGTTCGGAGATTTGTTGCTCGGCCCTGCCGAGGTTCGGAGAATATTTTACTTGGCCCTGCCAAGGTTCGGAGATTTGTTGCTCGGCCCTGCTGAGGTTCGGAGAATATTTTACTTGGCCCTGCCAAGGTTCGGAGATTTGTTGCTTGGCCCTGCCGAGGTTCGGAGAATATTTTACTTGGCCCTGCCAAGGTTCGGAGATTTGTTGCTCGGCCCTGCCGAGGTTCGGAGAATATTTTACTTGGCCCTGCCAAGGTTCAGAGATTTGTTGCTCGGCCCTGCCGAGGTTCGGAGAATATTTTACTTGGCCCTGCCAAGGTTCGGAGATTTGTTGCTCGGCCCTGCCGAGGTTCGGAGAATATTTTACTTGGCCCTGCCGAGGTTCGGAGATTTGTTGCTCGGCCCTGCCGAGGTTCAAAGAATATTTTACTTGGCCCTGCCAAGGTTCGGAGATTTGTTGCTCGGCCCTGCCGAGGTTCGGAGAATATTTTACTTGGCCCTGCCAAGGTTCGGAGATTCCTGTTCAAACAGAGAGCTCGGTTGCGCCGAGGATTGGTAAGCAGTATCTGTTTCTTCTTGCGATTTATAGCAATATAGGGCATAATGATTCACGCGACAGGTTTTGAAGAAACAGATAAGCATGCATGTGTAGTGAGGCATGTGGAGATGAATTCAGAGAGGACATACCCTATTGATAATATTTACGAAGTGTGTCTGCGTTCCAAGTCCGGGGAATGGACTTCCCATTCAGATCCTGCAGCTTGTAGGTTCCCGGTCCAATAATCTCCGCTACCTGGTACGGGCCCTCCTAGTTTGGCACCAGCTTTCCTTGCTCCAGCGGTTTGGAAACTGAGGCCTTTCGGAGGACAAGGTCGCCGGGCAGGAAGGTCTTCCCTTTAACTCTGGAGGCGTGGTAACGGGCCACCCTTTGTTGGTAGGCAGCCGCTCTGATCCGGGCCTTCTCTCTGATTTCTCTATCAGGTCGAGGTTGGTGCGGAGTTGTTCGTTGCTAGCCTCCTCCGAGTAGCTCTCCACCCACAATGATGGGAGACCGACTTCCACAGGGATAACGGCCTCTGTACCGAAGGCCATTCGGAACGGGGTCTCGTCTGTCGGGATTCTTGGGGTTGTGCGGTAGGCCCATAAGACATGGTTTAGCTCATCTGCCCACCTGCCTTGGGCTCTAGAGAGACGAGCTTTAATTCCCTGGAGGAGGGTTCTATTAGTTACCTCGGCCGCCCCGTTGGCCTGCGGGTGCCCGACCGAAGTAAGGTGATGCGAATTCCATGCTCCTCGCAGAACTGACGAAATTTGGAGTTGTCGAACTGCTTGCCATTATCGGTGATTATAGTATGGGGGAGGCCGAATCGGCAGATGATGGACCTCCACACAAAGTCTTGAGCCCGTGCCTCGGTAATTTGCGCGACTGCCTCTGCTTCGACCCATTTGGTGAAGTAGTCGATGGCGACAAATAAGAATTTCTGTTGTCCTGTTGCAAGCGGGAATGGGCCGAGGATGTCCATCCCCCATTTGGCAAAGGGCCAGGCGGAGGATATAGAAACTAGCTTGGCGGAAGGGAGTCTTTGGATGTTTGAATGCCTTTGGCAGGGGTCGCAGGCGCGGACCAGATCGTCCGCATCTTTCTGCATGGTCGGCCAGTAATAGCCTTGTCGCAGCACCTTGTGGCAGAGGGACCGGCTTCCCAAATGGTTGCCGCAAATCCCTTCATGTACCTCGCGCAGAGCGTAGTCCGCCTCCGATGGGCGAAGGCACCTAAGCAGCGGCATGGAAAATGACCGCTTGTACAGTTGGTTGTCAATCAAAACGTAGTGGATGGCCTGCAGCTTCAGCTTCCTAGCCTCTCTTCGGTCGGACGGGAGCGACCCTTCTTTGAGATATTTGAGGATAGGGTCGAACCAGGATGGTTCGGCATCAACTTGCATCACGCGGCTGGCTTCCGTGATGCTCGGCTTTTCCAGAGTCTCCAGGTGGAATTTTTGCTCGGCATCCATTGTCTCCGTGGTTGCCAGTCGGGAGAGTAGGTCGGCACGGGCGTTCTCAGATCTGGGAATCTGAACGATTTCAAATTCGGAAAAATGGGGGAGCAAGTTACGCACCTCCTGGAGATATCGAATCATATTTGGCTCCCAAGCTTCGAACTCTCTCCAAACATGACCGGCTACCAGCTGAGAGTCGGTGAAGGCATTGAGTTTTTCACCTTCAGATTGTGGGCGATCCGGAGACCGGCCAACAGAGCTTCGTACTTGGCTTCGTTATTGGAAGCCGGGAAGGAGAATCGGACATCATACTCGAAGGTCATCCCCTCAGGACTAGTGAGAACTAGACCCGCACCGGAGTGATGGGCATTGGATGACCCGTCGACGTGGAGGAGCCACCGGGCTCCAGACTTTGGCTCTTCAAGAGAGTCTGGGGTAGAACCGTCCTCCGGGATGGTGCACTCGAGGAGGAAGTCGGCCAGTACTTGGGCTTTGATGGCTGGGCGAGGCTGAAAATGTATGTCATGCTCGCTTAGCTCGACGGCCCATTTGGTCATTCTTCCTGATGTCTCGGGATGGTGGACTACCGTCTTGATGGGTTGGTCAGTCAGGACCATTACGGAATGCGCTTGGAAATACGGTTGTAGCTTTCAAACTGAGGTGATCAAGGCCAACACCATCTTTTCAATCCTGCTGTACCTCGTCTCTGCATCGCGGAGCAGCCTGCTCACATAGTAGATCGGCTTCTGGATCTTGCCTTCTTCTTTGACTAGCACCGAACAAACCGCGCTCTCCGAGACAGCCAGATACAAAAACAGGGTCTCCCAGGGCTGGACTACTGAGAAGCGAAGGCGAGCCGAGGTACTTCTTGAGATCTTCGAAATGACTTCTGGCATTTGGGAGTCCACTGGAAGTTTTTGCCGATCGGAGAGTTTTGAAGAAGGGGAGGCATCTCTCGGCCGACCGCGCCACAAAACGGTTAAGGGCCGCTATCCTCCCGGTTAGGCGCTGGACTTCTTTAATAGATGCGGGGGCACCATTTGTTGGAGAGCTTGAATCTTCTGGGGGTTAGCTTCGATACCTCGCTGGAGACCATGAAGCCGAGGAACTTCCCCGAGTTGACGCCGAAGGTGCACTTGGTCGGGTTGAGTTTCATCCATATTTGTGCAACGTTGCAAAGCTCTCCGAGAGGTCCTCGACATGCTGTGACGCCTCCTTGCTTTTAACCAGCATGTCATCCATGTATACCTCCATGTTCCGGCCGATTTGTTCTTTGAACACCTTGTTAACTAGCCGCTGGTAGGTTGCCCCTGCATTCTTAAGACCAAAAGGCATAACACGGTAACAATAGGTACCTCGATCGGTTATGAAGGCGGTCTTTTCTTCATCTTCGGGGGCCATTCGGATCTGATTATAGCCGGAATAGGCGTCCATGAATGACAGCATCTGGTGGCCTGAGGTGGCGTCCACGAGCTGATCGATCCAAGGAAGGGGGAAGCTATCCTTCGGCAGGCTTTGTTGAGGTCGGTGAAGTCGATGCAGATCCTCCATTTGCCGTTTGACTTTTTCACCATGACGACATTTGACAGCCAGTTCAGATAATTTACCTCTCGGACGAAGTTGGCCTTTATGAGTTTGTCGACCTCTTCTTCAATGGCTTTTTGCCGCTCTAGGGCGAAGCTTCTTTTCTTCTGCTTAATAGGCCTGTGCCTCTCGTCCACATTGAGATGGTGGACGAGGACCTCGGGGTTGATTCCTGGCATGTCAGAGGCGGTCCAAGCGAAGATGTCGGCATTGCTTTGGAGGAACCTGATCAACCTGTGGCGAGACTCTCCTTTGAGCAGCGACCCGATCCTTGTGGTTCGGTCGGGCTGAGATTCGCCCAATGGTACTTCCTCCAATTCCTCCACCGGTTCTCCCCGTTGTTCGGCGAAGTCTTCGCGAGCGTCTAACCCGTCAACTTCGGGCATCCTAGACTGAAGGCTCGTAACGAAACATTGCGAGCCATGGCTTGACTTCCCCGAACCACGCCAACTCCTTGCTCGGTGGGGAACTTCATGGACAGATGCGGAATGGAGACCACTGCCTTGAGGGACATTAAACCAGGCCTGCCGAATATGGTGTTATATGGGGACCTAAGGTTGGTCACTAGGAAATCGGTCTGTACAATAGTCACAAGAGATCAGGTTCCCGCGCGGACCGTCAGGGTGACGATCCTTCCGGGACAATGACGTCGCCGGTGAATCCCATCAAGGCGGAATCCACGGCTCGAAGGTTTTCCATGAGCAATTTCATCCTGGCAAACACACCGAGGTACAAAACATTTACCGAGCTTCCACTATCAACGAGGATTCGGCTTACATCATAATTGTTCAAATTGAGGGATACAACTAGCGCATCATCGTGGGGGAGTTGTATTCCCAGAAGATCGTCGTCGGAGAAGGAGAGTTCGCCCATCCTTGCCTTCTTTTGTGCCGGTTCTTCACCGCCGCTCCTGGGGCTCGATCCGCTGGCCTCTTCAATCATGTTGATGCGGCCAATCACGGGCGGATTGGGCGGAGGAGGAAGTTATTGGAGCTCGAGCTGACGGTCGCCTCCTTGTTGCTGTGGCTCGGGCGCCCTCCTGAACTGATCCAGCCATCCCCGCCGAATCAACCTCTCTATTTCATTCTTCAGCTGCCAACATTCTTCAGTGTCATGGCCGTGTTCCCTATGGTAGCGGCAGTACTTGGCAGGATCTCTTCGGGTTGGGTTCCCTTGGAGAGGCACCGGCCAGGGAAGTTGACGCTCTATCTCCATAAGGATTGTGCTCGAGGCACAGTCAGCGGAGTATAGCGGTCGAATCGCCTGGGAGGACTCCGGGAGCGATTCCTTGGCGGTGGTGGAGGGACTCTCTGGCGGCGAGGCGGACTTGGTCGACGGACGGGACGGTGCCTGTCAGGGACCTTGGGCTCTTGCTTCTTCTTTGCTTGCTCAGCGCAGGCCACTCTCCGCGACTCCTCGACCCTAGCGTACTTGTCCACAAGGGCCATCATATCAGAGAGACATGGGGGGTAGCTGACCTCCATTGCCAGGTAGAAGTCGCTCTCCTTCGAGACTCCCCCCGCCAGGGCGGACATGGCCACCTCATGATTAAGGTGGTCCACCTCTAACATGGCCTTGTTGAAACGGCCAAGGTAATTTCTCAAGGACTCCCCCTCTCTCTGCTTAACTTCGGAGAGGGAGTCGGATCTTCATCGATGGCGGTGGCTGCTGACGAACTGGCCAATAAAAAGGCGGCTCAGCTCGTCGAATGAATCAATGGAACCCGGTTTCAAGGCGTTGAACCAGGTTCGGGCGGATCCTCTGAGGGTGGAGGGGAAGGCGCGGTAGAGGACCGCATCAGATGCTCCGTGGAACATCATTATTGACCGGAAGCTACTGAGATGGTCGTCCGGGTCGGTGGAGCCATGATAGGGTTCGACGGCTGGCAGTTTGACGTGGGAGGGAATCACTTCCTCCATGATTCCCTTAGAGAAAGGGATGCCCTGCTCCGTCTTGGCTTGGGGCAGATGGGTTTGCTTGGCGGCGTTCAGCTCCTGACGCATCTCCTGGATCTGACGGCGGATCTCCTCTTCACCGGTTAGAAGAGGAGCTGGGCGCGAGAATCGCAAGGATGGCATGGAATCATGGTGAGATGTCGCCGGGGAGAGGGAGCGGGCTTGCCGAGATCTGAGAGGATCTCTATCATAACCGGCTCGCGGGACGGCTTTGTCCCCCTTGGGGCGATGTGGGGGATCCGCTGATTCGTGCGGATTAGAGGAGGAGGTCACCGGCGAAGAAGAAATCGCCGCCTCCTTCTGGGGATGCGAAGCAGGAGGAGCTACAAGGCATTCCTGTACCAGGTGGGTAAGGGCCTGGACCTGTTGGACCAGTGTGGCGAACTGGTCTTGGGTCACCGAAATAGCAGGCGGCGACGGAGTTTCGACCGGTGGGGGTTGCGGTGCCGTAGCGCCAGTCGGATCAGGCCTCTGGGAAGCGACCTGATCTTGGGCCTCAGAGGTTGCTCTCCTCCGGTTGGCCATTGGAGAGGTTCTTCTCCGGATTTAGATCCTTGTCTCCTTTCTTCAAGTTTTAATGGGACTTGAGGCCCTTCCTCTAGCGCCAATCTGTTGCCGCCACGGTCCATCCTCCGACTCAGGCGCGGTCGATCTCCGAGAAGAGGGGGGCGGACCTATAAAAGAAGTCCACACGCGGGGGAACGCTGGGGGTGGTCCTCCGTGGAAGACCCTCCGACGCTCAAGTCAGTGGAGAAGAAATCGATGATCAACCAGACAGTGGGGATGTGGATCTCTCTGGGAGACCTCTCCGGGGGCGGCCAATCGGAAGCTCCAGAGGGCAGGAGCGCCGATGAGCTACCGGGGAGAGCAGTGAGGTGCCCAGGGAGAGAGAAAGAGTGCGTCCAGAGTCGCTTACCTGGAGGAATCTGTGGGTCTGATATTTATAGACTGTCACTTGGGTCTTGAGCACCTTCTGGAAGGTTCGGAGGTTGTTACGATACGGAGACGGATAGAATCAGGCCATTGTGGGGCCGTTAGGATCCGTACCCTGTTTGTTCAGGTATCGACGGCTGGGAGAGCTCCTTGATGTCTCAAGATCTGGTTGAGTAGGCCTGGGGCGGTTACGATAGGTTTTAGGCCACGTCCCGACATGATTCTTTGTCTAGGATGTCGTTCTGGTAGGCTCGGGCTCTCCCGCGTCAGATTCCGCGGAGGTAAGTATTAGGTTGTGGATCGCTCGATGAAGCCGAGCTACAGAAGCCCGGAAGGGCCGAGCTACGGGAGCCGGGGGAGCCGAGCTACGGAAGCCCGGGGGAGCCGAGCTATGGAAGCCCGGACGGGTCGAGCTAGGGAAGCCCGGAAGGGCCGAGCTACGGAAGCCCGGGGGAACCGAGCTACGGAAGCCCGGAAGGGCCGAGCTATGGAAGCCCGGACGGGTCGAGCTAGGGAAGCCCGGAAGGGCCGAGCTACGGAAGCCCGAGGGAACCGAGCTACGGAAGCCCGGAAGGGCCGAGCTATGGAAGCCCGGAAGGGCCGAGCTAGGGAAGCCCGGGGGAACCGAGCTACGGAAGCCCGGGGGAGCCGAGCTACGGAAGCCCGGAAGGGTCGAGCTAGGGAAGCCCGGAAGGGCCGAGCTACGGAAGCCCGGACGGGACAAAGGGAGGAGGTTAGCCTTAGCCGCATCGCACGGATATTAACGTAATGACGATTTTACCCCTCAACAGGTATCCTTGTTTAAACTATTTATATATTAGTCTCTTAAATCTTTTCAATGTATAGATTATCTTTTTTCATATTAATTCCTACATTGGATAATCTATTGCATGCAAGTCCTATTTTTTTTTTCTCACTCTTTTTAAAAGCAATATAATGGTTATATACCACCACTCTAGATTGAATTTTAATATCTCCTCTGCCAATAAGCTACGCAAATGGCTGTTATCTTATTTAATCATACTTATATTGATAATTTTGCCTCTAAATTATTTATCAATTTTTATTTATTATTAATTCATAAAATCTTGATTGCATATTAATTCCTGATGCTTTGAAACTTGCATCTCAATACGTGAAACATGCATCATTTGTATATATATTCTCAAGTTAATTATGATAGAGATGAATAATCCTATTGTCTTTTGGTTGAAATCCTCTTCGTCCTTGAGAAATTTAAATCTTTATTATTGATCAAGTATAAAAACTTAAATTCCTTAAAGTATACAACAAAAGTGTTACTTTTCTGTCTTCCAGGATACATGGTGCTTTAAAGGTAAATATTGAAGCTTTTTAGAGGGACTGAAAACAACTATTAGTCATGACCTAGTGTCTCTCAAACATGAAACTGACTCCCATGCAGCTGAAATCATTTTGGAAGCTCATTTTTTAGCAACCAAACTTATCTAAGTTTTGAGTTTGGGGACTGCAATATAGCCTTATTATCTATGGATCATATGCAAATAAAAAAAAATGTTAGGCCCTTATATGCAAAAGAGAGTTCAAGACCTATCTTTTACCATGACAAAGAATACTGCCCTTAAACCTTTGTAAATATCCAACATTTCAACAATTTTTCTTAATACAGCCAACTATTTGTAGGCTGTTGAGTTGTTAGTTAAATATGATAAAGAGCTAGTTCTAATGCATTTAGTACCTTGGATTAGAAGGATGGTAGATTTTTTTTAATCCTTTCTCACATGTACTTTTATAAAAAAAAATTATTCCACAAGATTGCTAATTCCGTTGAAGATGGATAACTTATCTCATTGAAATAGATATTTTTATTTTTATCTCTTTGGGATCTATTTTATTTTAATTTTAAAAATTTATCTTACAAGATGGCTAATCTCGTTGAAGAGGAATAACTTATCCCATCAAGATAGATATTTTTATTTGTATTCTGTTCGACTCTTTTTTTATTATACTTATTCTTGGTAATGATATAATTATCCTCTTTGGTTTGTTATTTTATCATCCATCAAATGCGAAAATAATTTTTATTGTATTTTATTATTTTTATCATATTTTGTGGACCATATATAGTCCAATGAAATTAAATCTTGAAACAGCTACCGAAGGTCAATAGCAACTTTTTTTTTTCTCTCTCTTTCTACTTGGTTTTTGAACCAACAACTTAGACCTTGGGTTGGATTGGATTAGATTACATTGATTTAGGAGAGAAGAAAAGAAAGTTATATTAGAAATCCTATTAAAATATTAATTTAATACTCTAAAGAAATTAAACTATGAAATTTAAAAATAATTTTAAATTATAAAATAGCAAACTAATTGCTTCCCAATCCAAGGTGAGCATCAAATGCGCCCTTGGAATAAACTTGGAAGACCGTCCACTGGGAGGGCTCGCAAGAGCTGCCTCATTTTGTAAGGATCCCCGCACAAATAGCACCTTTTACCCGTGCGGTTCATCCGGCAAAGTGCTTTGTTCCTTAACCCTAGAACCTCGGGTTTTCTCTCTGCCCCCACAGGCTATATATATAATAACCTGCTCCACTAAGCTATGATTTATGCTCCCACGGGCTGCTTACAACCTACCCCACTGGCCATGTTAAGCGTGCACTCACCCCTGATTCTGGAGTTCATCGTACGATCGAATCGCAAGGAGGTGCCGGCTCAATAGTAGTGTGCAATGCTCATGCTACAGCACAGTATAAAGGATGATCAGCCCCATAGCTGTCTGATGCTTAGTATGATACATACATCAAAATATGCCATTTGTAAAGTTTTATCATGTAAATATGCCATGTATGCGTCAACCATCCCCTCATTGAGACTCATGCTTATGTCTTTATGCTTAAAACTCATGCTCAAAACTAATGCTTATTTCTTTATGCTTAAAACTCATGCTCAAAACTCATGTATCATAATATCATGTACTAGGTTCTCATTTCTCAGATTTAAAACATATATAATACTCTACTAGACATAACATACCATAACTAGGTATTTATCTCATTATACTAGCTCAAATTAATTTCTCATTGCTAGATGAGAAACCCACTCACCTTAGCAGGTTACTCCTCAACTGGTACTCAACTCCAGTATTCCAGCTTTCTGAAATAACCCTCTTAACCTACGTCAACATACAGATACGATAGCTATTAGGATTACCTTCACACGAGGTTTTTCCATGAAACCATGCATGCATACATGATCTATACTCTAATATCTCATTATTTTCTTCCATCATTTCTCTACTCAAGATTACTTTTACTATTGCCTCAAAATATAAGAGTCTAAGAAAATTTAAAGTCATGCAAGATCTAGGGAAGCTATAGCTTACCTGAAGCCAAGACAAACCCCAAGCTTTTCTTTCCTTTCCTCTTTCTTTCTCCTTTTCTTTTTCTTCCTCTTCCTCTCTTTTCTTTCCTTCTTTCTCTCTTTCTTTCTTTCTTTCTTTTCTCTGGCTGAACCCATGTTTCACTTTTTCTCTAATGACTTGGGGACCAAGTCATGGGTAACTTAGAAGCTAAGGCATGCCAAATTCTTATTTTACCCTCAAATACTCTTAATGCACACTTTTTGAAAAACACGTGCCTCACTTATAACCATGATATTTTGCCCTTATATTTTCTTTCCCAAATTACCCTTAGCATAATTAGCAATTGACATCGAAGCCTTTTTCCAATTTGCCCCTGATATAGCAATTTTTTTAATCAATTTATAGTCCAGATTATCATTTTTATTTAAATTGATGCTTTTATATAACATTTCTAAGAAAAACCTTACCAACTTGAAGAGCTCGATTTTAGAAATCCAACGGTTTAAACGGCACTCAAATCAAACTTAAAACGGAATAAATATGAAAATTTTAAGATTTAACCTAGAAAATTTGTCGTCTTAGAGTCGGCTCTAACAGATTTAGAGTCAGTAGCTCCCACAAAAATTAGAGTCGGCTTCGCAGAGATTAGAGTTGGCTCTATGAGGCAGAAATGCTAACCTTCTATTTTTTTCAATAGAGTCGACTCCTCCTTCTGCAAGAGCCAACTCTAAAGCGTACCGAAAGTTTAAAATCGTGCCAGAGTCGACTCCACTCCAATTAGAGTCGACTCTAATTACTAAAAACATCACTTCAGGATAAAACTCAAACTAAACTTAATTTTTCTTGTGATTTAAGCCTATTAAAACTTAAATCTCTCAATTTCTTAAATCAAACTCAGTACCACTCAAAAATATACTTATTTACTCCAAAATTTCTTTTTTTTATATTTATCAATTGGTCAACACACCCATACTTCATTGAAACCCTCCGACTTTCATTTCAAATGAAAAATGCCATTAATATTATCAATAAATTACAAGATTTTCAGGATGTTATAGGCGGTGCTTTGCACCCTTTCCTTTGCTCGGACCACCATAATCGACCTCGAGCATTTCTTTTATCTGAGCCCCGAACTCGGACTTGATTGCTGCAGCACATGAACCATTAGATGGTCATGTTGACCCCAGATTGATTTTGATGATTACAAAACAGTTAGGCAACTCTAAGCTTGATACAGGAAAGTTCGGTCGCCTTGCAAGTAAGTATCTGCGTGCAAAATTTCATTGGTAAGCAAGTACTTCATTTAATTGGCTTTGAATATTTTTTATTAGCTTGAGAGTTAACTGGTTAGCTAGCTTGTTATTCCATTTAGCTAACTGGCATAACTTTCAGCTAACTGGGAAACATTCTCAGTGCTTGGGCCGAACGTCATTGCATTTTAGCTAGCTGGTTAGCTAGCTGGAGATCCTTCATCTAACTAATCTTCACGTCACTATAAGTTGGCCGAACACTCTCCTTTTCTAGCTAACTGGTTAGCTAGCTGTGGTGCCCTGATAGCTAACTGAATTTGCTTTTAGTTGCCTGGCCAAACTGCCTTAAATTCTAGTTAACTGCTGAGCTAGCTGCCATGTCTTCTAGCTAGCTGACAGTTCCTTTAGCTAACTGCTTAGCTAACTATTTTATCTGGAGCTAACTGGTTAGTTAACTATTCTTCTCTGTTAGCGTGTGGCCGTGTGTTTTGAAATTTTAGTTAGCTGAAGAGCTAACTCCCTCTCTCCACTGGCCGTTTGCTTTCTCTGCTTAGCTAACTAGAAAGCTAGCTATCTTTTCGTTAGCTAACTGGGAAGCTAGCTATCTTTTCGTTAGTTAGCTGGAGAGCTAACTAAGCTGGGCGGTTCCTTACTGTTTTTGAATTTAGTTAGCTTGTGAGCTAACTGGCTATCTTTTAGTTAACTGAAGAGCTAACTCCCCATCTCCTGTTATTCCTGCAGCCGAGAGGTTCTCCTTTTTAGTTAGCTGGGGAGCTAACTGGCATTCAACGGCACTTTCTCCTGACCTTTTTGTTTTGCCTGTTAGTTAGCTGGAGAGCTAACTATCCATTGTTTAGTTAGCTGGTGAGCTAACTAAGTGTTCTGAACTTTTTTGTCCTGGCCATTGCTTTTTATGTTAGTTAGCTGGAGAGCTAACTAGCAACTTGTTTAGCTAACTACTGAGCTGCCTCTGAACATGCTTTTTCACCTTGGCCTCTCTTGTGAGCTATCTGACTAGCTAGCTGGGGACTTTTGCTTAAGCCTTGGCCGAATGGTTTCTTGCTTCAGCTGCCTGGAGTTATTCTTTCAGCCAACTACCACCTGAGTTCTTGAGTTTGCTTTTCCTCTCTTACTCTCTCTCTATTGCTATTTTAAGCTACACTTAACTTTTGGATTTTTGAATTTTTGCAGTGCTCTTCCTTCCTCAAATGGAGATCAGCATTCAATGCTTAAGGGAAACATTTATAACGGTTATATTTTCTTCCCGTTTTTATTTTCATTTTTCCTAATGTATCTAACGGATCTTTTCTTGTTGGATGATTATAAAAAGGTGGGATTTGAAGCACACTATGATGATTCGGAAAAAGAGTTTTTAAAGAGAAAGAAAATTCAAGAAAAGAGCTCATATTGCATATTGTTGAATGGTTGTTGCTATGCATTCAAGTTCATTCATTGCTCCAAAAAGTCGTCCGGATCTTTGAAGCTTTTCAAGCAATCAAGACTTCAGCTACTTCGACCTCGTTCATTTATTGCTGATTTATTGCTTCAAAATTATAAAGTATACTCTGAATATTTGCTCATTGTGGGAGCTTCTCTTTATCATTCCTTGATCATTTTTGTAAAAGGGTTAGTGTTAACCCTGATTATTTTGGGCTTCCTTGTGCCTTGAAACAAGAGGACTAGCCTAGGTTTGGCTAGGGGTTTTGGCTTCCTTGTGCCGTGAAACAAGAGGACTAGCCTGGTGTGGCTAGGGGTTTTTGGCTACCTTGTGCCGTATAAACAAGAGGGCTAGCCTAGTTTGGCTAGAGGTTGTAATCGTTGTGATACGATTAGTGGAATTCCCAAAGATTTTGGGGAGTGGATGTAGGTGCTGAGTTTGGCACCGAACCACTATAAACTTTTGTGTGTTTGTGGTTGTTTGATTCTCTTCTGTTATCATTCTGTGCACTCCACTACACCGCTGCAAATCAAGATTAGGGTTTAAGCACATGCTTGCATAGTAATCAATTTGTTTTTAATAACCCAATTCACCCCCCTCTTGGGTTGCTACTCTGGGCAACAAGTGGTATCAGAGCCAAGTGCTCTTGATTCCTATAGCTTTGATTAGCTTGGAGCCAAAGATCAGTAGTAATCCCAATGAGTTCTATGTTGACTGAAGGACAATCAACTAATAGACCACCTTTGTTCAATGGAACAAATTACACATATTGGAAAGCACGAATCAAAATCTTTATTCAAGCACTAGATTATGATTTATGGGGAATCATAATTAATGGACCACACACACCCACTATTATGATTGAAAATGTTAATATTGCAAAGCTTGAATCTGAATGGGATGAGCAAGACAAAAAATTAGCTCAATTAAATGCTAAGGCTATGAATGTTCTTTATTGCTCTCTTGATGCAAATGAGTTTAACCGTATATCTACATGCATGTCTGCTAAAGAGATTTGAGATAAACTTGAAGTCACCCATGAGGGTATTAATCAAGTCAAGGAATCCAAAATTAATATGCTTGTTCATAAGTATGAATTATTTAAGATGGATCCTGCTAAAAATATTACTGATATGTTTACAAGATTTACTGATATTATTAATGGATTAAAAGTCTTGGAAAATCTTATGCTAACAGTGATCTTGTTAGAAAAATCTTAAGATCTTTACCTAGGACATGGGAAGCAAAAGTCACTGCAATTCAAGAAGCAAAAGATCTCAACAATTTATCACTTGAAGAGTTTGTCAGTTCTTTGATGACTCATGAGCTTCAGCAATGACAACATATCGATGAAGATGAATCAAAGAAGAAAAGGACTATGGCTTTGAAGAGTATAACTCAAGAAGATGAAAGTGAAGAAACCACTAGTGACAGTGAGAAAGATGATGAAATGGCACTTATTTCAAGGAAATTTAAAAGGTTCATGAAGAGAAAGAAATTTGGAAAAAGAAAACAATTTATCAAAGAAGACCATAGCAAAGATAAGAGTGAACCTCCTACATGCTATGAGTGCAAGAAGCCTGGATACATCAGACCAGATTGTCCACTATTAAAGAAAGGATCTAAAAGAATAAAGAAGAAGGCAATGATGGCCACTTGGAGCGATAGTGAAGCAACAAGTTCAGAAGATGAAGAGAAAACTGAAGTTGCAAATGTTTGCTTCATGGCTGATAATGATGAGGTAAGCTCTAACTTTTTAGATGACTTTACCTTTGATGAATTACAATGTGCATTTTATGAACTTATTGATGATTTTGCAAATTTAAGTTCAAAAAGCAAAGAATTAAAAAATGAAATCAAAAATCTTACTCTTGAAAAAGAAAGAATTTCAAAGGATAATGAATCATTGTTAAAGGAAAACCAAGATTTGAAAAATGAAGTGGATAAATTAAAACCAATTGTTGATAGATTTAGTCTAAGTTTAGAAAAATTAGAAATGATTTTAAATAGTCAAAGAGCTGTTTATAATAGAGCTGGTCTTGGATACAATACTTTTAAAAGACAAAAATTTTTGAAAAATATTTATGAGCATGCTGATGATTCTACTAAGATTACATGTTTTAAATGTGGAAAAATTGGACACAAAGCTTATATTTGTCAAACACAAAAGATAAGAAAAATATGGGATTCCAAAAGGAACCATCTTGACTAACCCCAAAGGACCCAAGAAAGCTTGGGTACCTAAAAACAAAAATTGAAATTATGTATGCAGGTGTGTCTTGCAACCCGAGCAATTAAAAGACAATGGTACTTGGATAGCGGGTGCTCAAGACACATGACCGGTGATGAATCGCAATTCATCACTTTGGAAGCAAAAGATGGAGGTGCTGTTACTTTCGGTGATAATGGCCAAGAAAAAATAATTGGCATTGGAAAAATAGATATCATACCTCATGCTTATATTGATAATGTTTTGCTTGTGAAAGGACTGAAACACATTTACTTAGCATTAGTCAACTATGTGACAAAGGATTTAATGTTACTTTTAAATCATCTCTATGCATTGTTAAAAATCCTGCAAATGAAAATATGTTTTAAAAGAAAAAACCCTTTTATTTCTCTTGTGTAATATTTTTTAATTTCTATCAAGCCTATAGCAATAATTAAAATTAAGAAAACTTTCTAACAATTATTGGAGAAAAACTAGTCCTTATTGGAACAAGAGTCTAAAAACAAGTTAAAATACAAATAATCTAATTTTTAAACAAAAAATATAAAAAAAAAATAAATAAAAATCTTACCTAAATCGAGGTATCTTACCTAAATAGATTATAGTTGATCTATTTTTAAGATACATTGATCCGAATCTTCTAACAATTCTTTCAGATGTTTAAAAATAAAATTAAAAATAACAAAGTAATAAGAGGCCCTTTCTTTTTAAAGCAGACTCTTGGTAAGATAGAGATTTATAGAATAAATAGGCGTAGAATGCTAAGTTCCATTAACCCCTCAACGGCTCAATATTTATGGCCTACAAACTTTTTATTTTTATTTATTTTTTAAAAACACAAGCATCGAAACTTTGAAGTAGAAAAGGATCTCAATTGTCTTGCCAATCATCCTACTTCTTTCATCCAAAATACATTGACCTGCACTGAAAGCATTTCGATGCTACTATGGACATCGACACAGCTAAAATATCCGTAGACATAACAGGATATTAATTTCCATCACTCTTCCACCAAGCTAATACATCTAGACTCTCTATTTGATCTTCATCATATGCAGAATGAAGATCATTTTGTAAATAAAATTCTAGTTCACTATTTAAAGATGAAGAAGATGAAGATGCATATGTGTGCCTTTTTTTTGTAATGAATAAAAAAAAAGATGACGAACAAGAACTAGAAAAAGTAGAGCTTTGTGCAGGTATTCTAGATCCATGAATTTTTTCATCATATAAAGCATAAATATCATTAAAAAGTCATGTTACCTCATCTTTAGCAGGTTAAGGATTTTTAACCATGTTTTCACAATATACATCAATTAAAATGTCCATGCTAGCTTGAACAGAAAGATTTAATATATGACATGCACATCTAATATGAAATAATTGTTCATTTAAAATGGGATGCAATGAGTCATTTAATAATACAATAATAAAATTATTATTAAATGCATTATCAAAAGTAATAGATATTATTTTATCATTAATTATATGAGCATGCAGTTTGATAAATAGCATTTGAAATTTATTACCCCGAATGCATAAAATCAAAAGCACGAAAAGCAAGAATTCAATTATTTAGTTGTCAATTATCATCAATATAATGACCAGCAATAGCAATACAACAATTAGTACCTACACATGCCGACCAAATATTAGAAGTTAAAGAAACTATGGCATTTAAATTTAAGAGTGTTTAATTAAACTTTGTTTCATTGCTAAAAAGTTTGTCATAGCTACTCTTCTAAATGTACGCCTACTAGTTCTTCTATAAGCAATTGTAAGCCTTAATTGAACATATTGTTCAAAATTATAAGATTCATAAACTAAAAGGTAATTCATCCTGAACTATCCAACTTACAAGTAATTTTCTTTTTTTTTATGATTATATGCAAAAGTACCTGCAAGTGATTCCCTTGTATATTAAGGGTACTTTGCTTACGAAAATCTTGCATTCTATGAGTCGCTTGATGTCTTTTTAAATGCTCTATTCCTCAGTACTAGTACAACTATAAAGTTTTGCACATTTTCTATATTTTGCTTTCATGACTCTATCAACCATAATTCTATCAAAATTATTTCCAACATCACTAGTCCTCTTATGAGAAGAGGTTTGATTTTCACTCTGTTCACTGACACTGGCTCTAGAGGGAACTTGGGGATTGGTTTTCTCTCCCTCAGAAGCAGGGGACATGCCAAATTGACTTTCGTCAAAATATGCCATATCTAAAATTTTAAATTAATGAATGCAAAAAAAAAAACTAACAACAAGAAGGAATTGAGAAGATGACTAGAGGTGGAGGCATGGAGCCGAGATTTGTGAGCTTCCTCTTGTGCTCTGCCTCTAACAAGAAGTAACCTCCTTTCTTTTGTACTTCAAAGTTTTCAACAAGAACCTCCTTTGTGTAGTACTTGAACACTTGCTAGAGCACTTGCCACGTGTCAGAAACTTGCAAACTAAAAATTAAATTGTTAGAACACTTGTAGAAGAGAGAAATAATAGTAGTAGAGAATGAGAGAAGAGTTGGTTTGGTATGGTGAGAATGAGGAAGGAATGAGCTATTTATAGAAGTCTAATTTTTTTTCAAAAATATCCTTTAATATAGCTTTAGAAGGTTAAAATGATAAAAAATTCTTCCAAAGCCGTTTCTAGGAAAAACGGTTAGAAGAAGCTCTAAATGGGTGCCCATGGATGGGACACGGCTCATTAAGAGCCGATAGGGGCTGTGCCGGCATGGCCCACCATAAGCCCCTTGTGGGTCGTGCTAGTGATGAGCCATGGTTCGAGTCCTCTGATGGGCTGTGCCAGTTAAGCCATGATTCGAGTCATATTGTACCTGATATGGTCCAATCAAAATGACCGCGGCCATGCTGGACGAACAAAATTGTTTAACGAACCATGTTCAGCATGGCTCATTTTTTCTCACCCATCTAATAGTCTTGGGCTGTACCGTACCCCGCGCTCGCGCTGGGCGCCTTCGGAGCCGGCCGCGAGAGCCGAGAGTTCCACGTAATTTAAAAAATCTCGAGGCTTTCACGGATTTCAAAATTTAAATTTTTTCCGCTTTCTTTTTTTTTATTATTTTTTGAAAAACCGGCCAACATTCGAAAGAAGGGAAACAGACAAATATGTACGGGTTTAGGTGGAAAAATGAGTGGGAGGTCGCAGGTCAAAAGCCGGGGAACAAAGCGGTGGACGATGCTAGAAGCGAATTTGAGTTGCAATGCCGAAGATGCGTACAGTTATAATAAACAAATGTGGATGGAAGGCCGGACTGGCAGCTCATCCAAAACCACCGGCAGCCATTAATCATCCATTAAAAAATAATACAAATTCAAAACATACGAGAAAAAAATAGGTGGTATATGAAAATTTATGCTAATATTAGTAGAAATTAGGCACTCAATATATTCCCTTAAAATCTTATTATTATAAAAAAGACATTTTCTATGCTTTGAAGTCATCTTTATAAGTCTTATTAAAATTAATTCAAAATTCAAAATTCTTAATTTTAATATATTATAGGCATAGTGTATAATATATATCTCTAATTCCTAAATCAGGACAATATATTTCTTTTTTAGTAAAAAAAATATTATGGCATTCTAGCTTGTGTACAGCTAAAATTTATCCATCCATGCAAGATATTAGAGGCAAATCCTAATAGGTATAATCAATAAATTAATTTGCCTCTTGGCACCTCAGACGAATTTTTAGCTGCGTCATCCCATGATTTGATTAAGCTTTCGGAAATGATCTTAATACATTATGAGATTAGGAGGGACAGATTTTCAAGTGAGTAGAATGCTTTGAGTAGAAATATCTTGAAAGAAAACTTGATAGCATAAGGTTGCTTTCGAAAAGAGTAATTTGGGGCAGAAAAGGTTTTGGTAAAATTATTCCATTTTTTATTAAAGTAAATTATTTATGGTTAAGCAGAATAAATAGGTTTGGCGATCAAGAAATAAAGTATTTATGATATCAATTTTTTTTATTTGGTACAAATGAACGATTACATCCGTCTTAGTTGAGTCAAACCCAATTTATCATAATACAAAATTTGAAAAAGCACAGGTGGGCACAGATCATTCGGTATCCAGCATCACGATCCAGAGTGATGGGCGATCCGGACAGCAATCCAATCAGCCGCTGAATTACCTTCCCGATAAGTATGCCGAATCTGGACAGTAGCAGCCTTATGAAGCATAGACCGAATGTTGATATCATAGGGTTGATCAGAATAGGGTTGCCCAGTTTTGGACGAAGTCAGCGCACCACTGTAATAAAATCACCTTCAATGATAAGCCTGCGAATATCATTTTCTTTGAAATACCCTTTCTACTTTTTGAAAAGTAGTTTATTCCATGTCCAAATGAATGGCTGAAAGAAGGTGGAATAAGTGGATTAATAGACATTTATTCCTCCTTATTCCACTTCAAAGGACAACTTGAGAATTATTAAGCTATGTTATAATTTGTGGTACGTCCTCTTCAAAGCTGGTTAAGTAGAAACGATATCACCTTTAAATGGCTAAATATGTACCATCCCCATTATGAAATTTAGAAGGGAGTTCACTAAAATAGTTTGATTGATTGCTATAACGTATAACTTTGTCCTCCAGTTGAAGAAGGTCAGTAATCAGGCATGGTAGTCCACAATAAAATATCATGGTATTTTATGACAGTTTCTTCAAAATTCACCACTAATTGCTGGCTTTTGTTTTTCCAAATTCCATTTCCTTTATTCTGTTCCATTTTAGCCATTTTCATAAGAGAGAAACTTAAGACTAATGGATTTTCCAATACCAATACCTTTAAATCACATGGATCGTTCATTAGTTTGCATGGAGATTTGATAATCATAATATCAAACCTAGAATCATCAGTGGAATTTTTTGTCGAGCTCAAGCAAAATTTTTGGCCTCAAACCTGATTAAGTTCAAGGATGTCCAAACATGAATCTTGTTAATTATATTAAGATGGCATTTGGTTCAAGAAATTGTGATATTTACTATTGATAATTAATTTTTTTTAAATAAAAGATTATTATATTTCATTCATAATAACAAAATATAGTAATTCATTCACTATACTTTTAATTTTATTTGAATTGTATTATAAACTTTTTTTTGTATCTTTTAAGTGGCTTTACCTTATTTTTGCTAGAGTATGAAATATTACGGCAAAAAATAAAAATTTTTGTATACTAATTTTAGAAATATTTTATATTTAAATATTATGAATATTAAATATAAATATAATGTTAAATATTTATATTGCCATCGGGATCCGTCCTTCGACTCGGGCGCGGTCGATCTCCAGGAAGAGGGGACGGACCTGCACAAGAAGTCCACACACGGGGGACGCTGGGGGTGGTCCTCCGCGGAAGACCCTCCGACGCTCAAGTCAGTGGAGAAGAAATCGGCGATCAATCAGACAATGGGGAGGTGGATCTCTTCGGGAAGCCTCTCCAGGGACGGCCAATCGGAAGCTCCAAAGGGCAGGAGCGCCGACGAGCTGCCGAGAGAGAGAGAGAGCAGTGGGGGTACCCATGCAAGAAGATGTGTGTATAGAGAGAGGCACCTGCGTACCTGAGGGAATCTATGAGTCTGATATTTATAGACTGTCACCTGAGTCTTGAGCGTCTTCTGAAAGGTTCAAAGGTTGTTACGATATGGAGGCGGATAGAATCAGGCCGTTGTGGGGCCGTTAGAATCCATATCCCGTTTGTTGAGGGATCGACGGCTGGGAGAGCTCCTTGATGTCTCGAGATCTGGTTGAGTACGCATGGGGCGGTTATGATAGGTTTTAGGCCACGTCGCGACATGATTCCTTGTCTAGGATGCCGTTCTGGTAGGCTTGGGATCTCCCGCGTCAGGTTTCGCGGAGGTAGGTGTTGGATCGCTCGATGAAGCCGAGCTATGGAGACTCGGAAGGGCCGAGCTATGGAAACCCGGAAGGGCCGGGCTATGGAAGCCCGGAAGGGCCGAGCTATGGAAGCCCGGAAGGGCCAAGCTACGGAAGCCCGGAAGGGCCGAGCTACAGAAGCCCGGAAGGGCCGAGCTACGGAAGCCCGGGGGAGACGGAGGGAGGAGGTTAGCCTTAGCCGTCTCGCACGGATATTAATGCAATGACGATTTTACCCCCCAACACATGCCCTCCACTCCCTAGTTCGAAGCGTAGGTTCGGGCATAGGGAGTACAAGTCCAAATGGCGTGTCCTGGATGGGACGTCTTGGTTTAGACAGCTCGCGCAATGATGCCCTAATTAATGCGATAGAGCCATCCCGCCTTCGGGGCTAAGGCTCCTCCACGAGCGACGGTTGGGATTGCGCCACGCTACGAATCCCGATCGATCGGGCGTTTGTCGAGGCGATTCCGGATGCCTGGGATGAGACGCCCCACCTCCTCAGGGCAGCTTCCTTGGCGGGGAAGCGAAGTGACAGCCGCATTGTATATATATGTGCGCATGCTCTCAGCATCCTCTCGTCTTGCTTTCAGAAGAGTTCCGGTCTTTCATCTTCTTCGACGCTCATCATTTTCGCTTGGTACTTCTTTCAATCGAGATGGCGATGAGCCCCGACGATGTGGCTTCAGAAATCGTTGCCGAGGATTTGGGGAGGATTCACCAGTGGTATGGCATGCCCTCGGATGTCGTTCTGCGGGCGCCGGAATCTGGAGACAGAGTTACTCGGGATTTAGAGTCTGGGGTTTTTGTCTATGAAGATAGTTTGAAGGCGGGTCTCCGTTTTCCTCTCCACCCCTTGGTGAAGGAAATCATGACCCACTATAATATCTGCCCGTCAATGGTGGCTCCAAACAGCTGGCGGAACATTGTCGGATTCATCTCGATGTGCCATCAGATTCAAATCGTCGCTACTCTTCCCCTTTTCCGCACCTGCTACCACTTGATTCCTAGGAGGAAATCAGAGTGGCCCTACATCGGACCCCGGAGATCTTTCAACGTCATTGCGGATAAGCCATCTTCCATCAAGGGGTGGAAGAGTCGGTTCATTATCACGGAGGGGAACATCGGTTCCGGCTTCCCTCGGAGATGGGGGGATTTTGCGAGGGATGCGGAGACGCACCCGGTTTTGTCGGCACAGGAGGAGAGGGACTTGGACGTCCTTCGTAATGGACAGGTGTTTTCGGCCAACAACTTGCTATCGAAGGGGGCCCTTTTCGCAGCAGGGCTCAGCCTCCTGGACCCGCAAGGTGAATCTCCTCTTTTAAATTTTTCGCTGTGCATTTTCTCGATGAATGTGCTTGGATCTAATCGTGTATATTTTGTTCCTTCAGCCCAGAGGTCGGCTTTGACAAGCCTCTCCAAGAGGAAGAGAGGAAAGCACCCCGGGAAAAGCAGTGGCGCGGATAGTGGCAGACCCGAGAAAAGGGCTCACATCTCCGCAGGAAGCCCGCCAGGTGCCGGTGTAGTCACGGCAGAAGCGCCGGGGGCGAAGGAGGATCCGGGGAGAGCGGTTGTTGCTGAGGAGACTGCCGTCCCCACGGGATCGCCACCGGCTCCAGCAGGAGAGGGAGATGGGGCAGCTGTAGCCGAGGAGGTTCAGGGAGAGCCCTCTCTTGGTCTTTCTGCAGGGGAGTTCGGTAGTAGTGAGGTAGGTCAGATCGAGGCTTCGGGGAGTCTGCGGGGGAGATGCAAGTGGTAGGACGGGCTGAGACCCCGGAGGGCCCAGTGGCGGAGACACAGATGGTGGTAACCGGAAAAGGTGCGTTGAAGGAGGGGACGCAGCAAGGCGGGAGCCCCGCATTGGGAGCTCCTTCAAAAAAGGTTTTGGGGAGGCTGGCGCTTGGGCTAGCCGAATTATCCGAAGAAGTCCAAGCCAGGGCCTTGACAGAGGAGGCTGGGAAATTGGGGGCCTCTCAGGCGGAGGTTGCCCAGGTCGGTCCCTCAGGCGGGGATGGTCAGCCCAGTAGTTCGAGCGCTGGTGTTGAGGAGGTGTTTTCTGCCTTAATGAGGTCGGCCTTGCACCCAGGTGCAGACCCTTCGGCGGACAAGTTCGCGGACTTGGAGCTGGTCGATGCCGCGTTCGGTCAGCAAGGCATGGCCGATAGTATCCATCTCCTTCCCGACATCGATAATACGACCCTGATGAGGATGACTCGGGCCTATGCCTCGCGGGTAAGTTATTTCTTTTGTGCGGTAGATGTCTCCTGAGTGACCCCATCATGGGTTTTTATTCATCTTTTGTCTCGTAGAGCGTTTTGCTTTCTCGGGCGATGTGCTGGCGTCTGAGTTTGGCGACGGGGGCCAGCATTCAGGCCAGGAAGGATAATGCCGAGCTTCGATCACGACTGAAAGTGTCTGAGAAGTTCGAAGAGCTTATGGATATGACAGATAGGAGCCTGAAGGGAATAAGGGCGGCACACCAGGTCGCTCTGGCCGAGGTGTCCAAGCAGAAGCGTAGGGTGGAGGAGTTGCAGGAACTCCTGGCGAAGAATGACAACGCGTGCTTGGAGCTAGCCAGAATCGAGTTGAAACATTCCGCGGAGGTGAAGGCGATGCGGAGAGAACATAGCGAGAGTATGGATCGGCTGGGGAAGGAAGCTGCCGATGAGAGGAAGCGTTTGGTTAGGATGCTCGAGGAGGTGGAGGATCAACTGAAGCGCCGCGACAGCGAAATTGCTCATTTGAGGGAGGGCGCTAAATGGCAACAAGGGGTGATAGCTCGAGTGAACGACGAGATGTCCCAAGCCCAGGAGGTAACGGAGCTAAGCAGTTGAGGATCAACAATTTTGGCTTTCTCAGATGGTGAAATTGGAGTTAGAGGTTCGGGCTCTTCAAGGCGAGCTTGTGTCCAGCCGCAACAAGAGCTCAGAATTCGAGACGCGGGCCAGCGAGTTCGAGGAGAAAAATATCATTCTGCGGGCCCAAGTCGCGGAGGCTGAGAAACAGGCCGCCGAGGCCAACATGCAGCTCGCCATACTCAAGGGGAGGCAGGATGCTATCAGTGTTGGCGCCTTCCAACTCGGGCAGCAGGAATGCAAAGAGAAGATATCCAGCGAGCATCCGGAATGGGATATCTCTTTCCTGGATGCTGAAACTCCTGATGAGGGTGAGTCCGAGGAGGAAGAAGAGGACGAATATGTCGACGTCTCAGACACTGATCCTGGTGCTGTCCCGGGTCCCAGCGAGGCCGCAATTTCTGGGGGACAGTCGCAAACTGCCGCTGAGGGGACAAAAGCATTAGAGAAGGGCGAGTCTAACCACGCTTCTGTAGATGTAACCAAAGTCGGCCAGAGCTGATGTGGTTCCTAACCCTTAGGGGCCACTCTTGTATTTCGTTTTTCAGAAGTCTGTCTGACGTTTCTTAATGAATGAATTTCCCATTTTCACTTAAGTGTTTTCCTTGCATGACCTTGTTGTCGTTTCCGCCTTGATTGTGAGCGACCTATGGCTCACTGACGCTCTTAGGTCATCCTTATCTCGGGATTGAAGGAAACGTACTGGCTAGGGCCGATGGGCAAAACAGGTCGGCTTGGGCCGACGAAGAAGGTAGGTCGGCTAGGGCCGATAAGAAAAGTAGGTCGACTGGGGCCGACGAATAGAATAGGTCGGCGGGGGCCGACAAGCGAAATAGGTCGGCTGGGGCCAATAGGCAAAGTAGGTCGGCTGGGGCTGACAGGCGAAATAGGTCGGCTAGGGCCGACAAGCGAAATAGGTCGGCTGGGGCCGACAAGAAAAGTAGGTCGGCTGGGGCCGACGAGCAAAATAGGTCGGCTGGGGCCGACGAGCAAAGTAGGTCTTCTGCTTTCTGCTATTCTGCCAACGCCCTGCTGTCCTGCAGGTGATTCGGTTTTTATTTCACCAGAGTTGATGATACGGCGTAGTGGGGAACATAAAGCTGTAGCAAAGCTTTTCGGAAGGTGCTCTTTTCCCATGCAGATCACTTTGTCGTGCACGCAATCGTTTACCATTGGTGGACGTCACTTTCGAAGGACGATATTCTGCACCCGCCAGTTTTTGAAGTGCCAGTGGACGATTTCCTGCATTTAATGACTGTGATTCAGGATCAGAAAGGGATCTCCGTACACGTCATAACTAAGGCGGTGGGCTTGGCGCACAGTGGGGCCCGCTCATCCTGAGGGGCCACGTGGAGGTATGGGCCAAATGTTCGAATCTCGGGACTTTCAGCTTGGTAGCTTTTCTTGGCTTATTTCTGCCTATAAAAAGGGGAGAAAGGGGGTCATGTTTGGTTATCCCCAAGGTGTCTTTCCCATCAGAGCTTCCATTATGCTCATTTTTCTGCTGTTACAAGTGGGAGGACCGATGTTTCCTCTCATAGGCTCCTTGCCACCGGATAGCTGGGGCGACCGGGGAGCTATCGAAGAATGGCTCACCCTTAGGGGATGAGTCCCGGAGATCATATGGAGAGCGCATAAGGAGGGCGCAGAGATCACACGGAGAGCGCACAATAACTCTTCCAGTGTGGCCTTTGCGGTTCCCCTTCGGGGACGCATGGTAGGAAGTGCACGCGGGCCTCTCATGACTTACTTGAACTTCTCCTCCTTCCCCGATTTAGATTCCTGGGCTCGGCCGCCTGGGGAATCTTTTACCACACGGGAAGGGGGTGAAGGTGCGTCGCCCACCGACTCCTTGTCCTTGAGACTTGGCAAGGCATGGTGGTACACACTTGGTTTGGGAGAGCGTTCTGACGCCAGGGTCTGCTGGCCTCCTGCCTGCTCATCGAGGGGTTCCTCGGGTGGGTGGTCTGGGATGGCCATCCAGATATCTCGGTTGGGTCATCGAGATATCGCTACCAACTGAAGCCAGTCGCAACTATTGGTCCATGTCGACCGGCTACCATCAGCTCGAGCTGTCTGGATGCGACCTATCTAGTTCGGCGGTCGGACGCTGGAGCATCACGATTGCCTAGGTCTGCCTTGGAGCAGTTGCCCGAGTTTTGTATTTGCCTTTATTTTACGCATTTCAATGCTCTTGTAATGCCTGTAAGGCATTTGTAACTGATCTTGATTGGCAATAAAGAGAGTTATATTCTGTTTTTCAATCTCTATTTTTGTGCCGAGCTTGTTGTCATTGTTGTGTGTGGGGTGCAAAGGTGTTCCGCTCGTCAGATGAGGATCCCATGCCGCCCGAACCGCGCGGCGGTTTAGAGACCATTCGGCGAAACATGCTCCTTACTCTGGTCAGAAGCCTGATATTTTGTGCTTCGCTTTTACCGGAGCTCGGTTTATCGTGGGTCAGCTTTGGCCGAAGTTCAGGGAATCCGTTCTTTTTCCCTTCATGGTTCAGGGAACCTGTCACTCGGGCCAGCCGAGTTTCGGAGATATTTGACTTGGCCCTGCCAAGGTTCGGAGATTCAGTCGCTCGGCCCAGCCGAGGTTCGAGATTCAATCACTCGGCCCAGCCGAGGTTCGGAGATAATTGACTTGGCCCTGCCAAGGTTTGGAGATTCAGTCACTCGGCCCAGCTGAGGTTCGGAGATAATTAACTTGGCCCTACCAAGGTTCGGAGATTCAGTCACTCGGCCCAGCCGAGGTTCGGAGATAATTGACTTGGCCCTGCCAAGGTTCGGAGATTCAGTCACTCGGCCCAGCCGAGGTTCGGAGATAATTAACTTGGCCCTGCCAAGGTTCGGAGATTCAGTCACTCGGTCCAGCCGAGGTTCGGAGATAATTGACTTGGCCCTGCCAAGGTTTGGAGATTCAGTCACTCGGCCCAGCCGAGGTTCGGAGATAATTGACTTGGCCCTGCCAAGGTTCGGAGATTCAGTCACTCGGCCCAGCCGAGGTTCAGAGATAATTAACTTGGCCCTGCCAAGGTTCGGAGATTCAGTCACTCGGCCCAGCCGAGGTTCGGAGATAATTAACTTGGCCCTGCCAAGGTTCAAAGATTCAGTCACTCGGCCCAGCCGAGGTTCAGAGATAATTGACTTGGCCCTGCCAAGGTTCGGAGATTTGGGCTCAAGGGAGCGACTCAGTTGTGAATGTGGGCCACAGTGTCAGGCCCACAGCGCTTGGTAAGGGGCGCCAGGGCGGAACGAGCGATATATCGTCACGCTTTTTCATTGGTGTCGCTACTCTTCCCGAGGGGACAGGTTATTGGCCGAATGCCGGACTTCCGCGTTTCCCGAAGAAGAGGCCAGCATTAAGAGGCTTGGGGAAGCGCCGAATGCATTTATTGCAAGGGCCGACAGATCGGAAAATGTTCTGCTTGGGGAATTCCCGAACAAACTGCTCGTGCTTACCGATCTCGCTTGGGATGGGGCGCGACGCTTCGGTTTTCACAAGCACTGAAATGGCGACACATGGCAAGTTCTTATGGGTCGGTGGTTACGGCGCGACCGATAGAGATACCTGCCTGGCGAGTATAAATATGACCGAGGGGCATCGGTTTCGGTCATCCCTCGGTTTAAGTTCCAAAAAAATGGCCTATCCAGGGCGATCATCAGGCGAGTTGCGTTCCTCGCTCGACAACCTGCTGCATTCGGAGGGGAGGCGTACCTCCGTCACTGTTGACGGACTAGGCCTAGCGTCGGCCCTTGCGAGTAATCAGCAGCTTGCGAGGATCGCCGAGGAGTATATGGACGTGACGGTCAAGGAGGCGGAGGCCCTATGCCGGGTGGTGGACCGGCAAAGGGAGGAGATCGCGTCCCTTCGTCAGCAAGTGGCTGACCTGACGGAGCGCCTGGAGGAGCTGCTAGCCTCCGAGAGTGACTCCGGATTCTGATTTAGGGCCTCTCTTCCTGTTTTTGTTTTTTTACTCTCTTTTGTAGTCCTCTTTTTCTAAATGAAAAATGGACCTTGCTTTGGAAGTCCTCTTCTTCAAGAATTTTATGGCCTTGATCCGTGTGATGAATTAGGGTGTTGGCATGGCCCCATCGTTTTTGTGCATTGATATAGACGCTTTGAACGACGGGTTATAGGGGCATTACCCAAAGGTTTTCAGTAGCAGAGGGGGATCTCCTAGCTCTGCTTGGGGCCTCTGGCCGATTATGCGGGGCTCAATGGCCTCTTAAAGGGGTTTGCCAATGGTGGCTTCTTTTTGTGCGTCGACGGTTTTTACTTAACGCGCTCGTTTTCAAACCGGACGAAGTCCTTCGGGGACTATTTGGAGGCTGCCCGGCTTTAGTCGGGGCCTGTGTACTTCGGTTTTTATCTAGGATTTTAGCCCGAATGATTTTTACCTGGCCCTGCCATGGCTCGGAGGATTCGTTGCTCGGCCTGGCCGAGGTTCGGAGAATATTTTACTTGGCCTTGCCAAGGTTCGGAGATTTTGTTGCTCGGCCCAGCCGAGGTCCGGAGAATATTTTACTTGGCCCTGCCAAGGTTCGGAGATTTTGCTGCTCGGCCCGGTCGAGGTTTAGAGAATATTTTACTTGGCCCTGCCAAGGTTCGGAGATTTGTTGCTCGGCCCAGCCAAGTTCAGAGAATATTTTACTTGGCCCTGCCAAGGTTCGGAGATTTTGTTGCTCGGCCCAGCCGAGGTTCGGAGAATATTTTACTTGGCCCTGCCAAGGTTCGGAGATTTTGCTGCTCGGCCCAGCCGAGGTTCGGAGAATATTTTACTTGGCCCTGCCAAGGTTCGGAGATTTTGTTGCTCGGCCCAGCCGAGGTTCGGAGAATATTTTACTTGGCCCTGCCAAGGTTCGGAGATTTTGTTGCTCGGCCCAGCCGAGGTTCGGAGAATATTTACTTGGCCCTGCCAAGGTTCGGAGATTTTGTTGCTCGGCCCAGCCGAGGTTCGGAGAATATTTTACTTGGCCCTGCCAAGGTTCGGAGATTTTGTTGCTCGGCCCGCCGAGGTTCGGAGAATATTTTACTTGGCCCTGCCAAGGTTCGGAGATTTGTTGCTCGGCCCAGCCGAGGTTCGGAGAATATTTTACTTGGCCCTGCCAAGGTTCGGAGATTTGTTGCTCGGCCAGCCGAGGTTCGGAGAATATTTTACTTGGCCCTGCAAGGTTCGGAGATTTTGTTGCTCGGCCAGCCGAGGTTCGGAGAATATTTTACTTGGCCCTGCCAAGGTTCGGAGATTTTGTTGCTCGGCCCAGCCGAGGTTCGGAGAATATTTTACTTGGCCCTGCCAAGGTTCGGAGAATTCCTGTTCAAACAGACAGCTCGGTTGTGCCGAGGATTGGTAAGCAGTATCTGTTTCTTCTTACAATTTATAGCAATGCAGTGCATAATGATTCACGCGACAGGTTTTGAGGAAACAGATAAGCAGGAACGTGTAGTGAGGCATGTGAAGATGAATTCAGAGAGGACATACCCTATTGATAATATTTACGAAGGTTGTCCGTTCCAAGTCCGGGGAATGGACTTCCCATCCAGATCCTGCAGCTTGTAGGTTCCTGGTCCAATAATCTCCGCTACCTGGTATGGGCCCTCCCAGTTTGGCGCCAGCTTTCCTTGCTCCAGCGGTTTGGAAACAGAAGCCTTTCGGAGGACAAGGTCGCCAGGCAGGAAGGCTTTTCCTTTGACCCTGGAGGCATGGTAGCGGGCCACCCTCTGCTGATAAGCAGCCGTTCTGATCCGGGCCTTCTCTCTGACCTCTTCCACTAGGTCGAGGTTGGTGCGGAGCTGTTCGTTGCTAGCTTCCTCTGAGTAACTCTCCACCCGCAATGATGGGAGGCCGACTTCCACAGGGATAACGGCCTCCGTACCAAAAGCCATTCGGAATGGGGTTTTGCCCATCGGGATCCTTGGGGTAGTGCGGTAGGCCCATAAGACATGATGCAGCTCATCCACCCACCTGCCTTGGGCTCTGGAGAGGCGAGCTTTGATTCCCTGGAGGAGGTCCTGTTGGTCACTTCGGCCGCTCCGTTGGCTTGTGGGTGCCCGACCGAAGTAAGGTGGTGACGAATTCCGTGCTCCTCACAGAACTGGTGGAACCTGGAGTTGTCGAACTGCTTACCGTTATCGGTGATTATAGTGTGGGGGAGGCCGAATCGGCAGATGATGGACCTCCAGACAAAGTCTCTGGCCGTGCCTCGGTAATTTGTGCAACCGCTTCCGCCTCGACCCATTTGGTGAAGTAGTCGATGGCGACGAATAGGAATTTCCGCTGTCCCGTGGCAAGCGGGAATGGGCCGAGGATGTCCATCCCCCATTTGGCAAAGGGCCAAGCGGAGGATATAGAAACTAGCTTGGCAGAAGGGAGCCTTTGGATGCTTGAATGTCTCTGGCAGGGGTCGCAGGCTCGGACTAGATCGTCCGCGTCTTTTTGCATGGTCGGCCAGTAATAGCCTTGTCGTAGCACCTTGTGGCATAGGGACCGGCTTCCCAAATGGTTGCCGCAAATCCCTTCATGTACCTCGCGCAGAGCGTAGTCCGCTTCTAATGGGCGAAGGCACCTAAGCAGCTGGCATGGAAAATGACCACTTGTAAAGTTGGTTGTCAATCAACACGTAGTGGTGGCCTGCAGCTTCAGCTTCCTAGCCTCTCTTCGGTCGGACGGAAGCGACCCTTCTTTGAGATATTTGAGGATAGGGTCGAACCAGGATGGTTCGGCCTCAACTTGCATCACCCGGTCGGCCTCCACGATGCTCGGCTTTTCCAGAGTCTCCAGGTGGAACTTTTGTTCGGCATCCATCGTCTCCGCGGTTGCCAATCGGGAGAGTAGGTCGGCACGGGCGTTCTCAGATCTGGGAATCTGAATAATTTCAAATTCGGAAAAATGGGGAAGTAAGTTACGCACCTCCTGGAGATATCGAATCATGTTCGGCTCTCGGGCTTCAAATTCTCCCCGAACATGGCCGGCTACCAGCTGAGAGTCGGTGAAGGCGCTGAGCTTTTCCACCTTCAGATTGCGGGCGATCCGGAGACCGGCTAACAGAGCTTCGTACTCGGCTTCGTTGGAAGCCGGGAAGGAGAATCGGATGCCATATTCGAAGATCATCCCCTCAGGGCTGGTAAGAACTAAACCCGCACCGGAGTGATGGGCATTGGATGACCCGTCGACGTGGAGGAGCCACGGGCTCCAGACTTGGACTCTTCAAGAGAGTCTGGGGTAGAACCGTCCTCCGGATGGTACACTCGAGGAGGAAGTCGGCCAGTACTTGGGCTTTGATGGCCGGACGAGGCTGAAAATGTATGTCATGCTCGCTTAGCTTGACGGCCCATTTGGTCATTCTTTCCGATGTTTCCGAACGGTGGACCACCGCCTTGATGGGTTGGTCAGTCAGGACCGTCACAGAATGTGCTTGAAAGTATGGCCGCAGCTTTCGAACCGAGGTGATCAAGGCCAACACCATCTTTTCAATCCTACTGTACCTCATCTCGTATCGCGGAGCAGTTTGCTGACATAGTAGATCGGCTTTTGGACCTTGCCTTCTTCCTTAATCAGCACCGAGCAGACTGCACCTTCCGAAACAGCCAGGTACAAGAATAGGGTCTCTCCTGGGGTTGGACTACTGAGAAGCAGAGGTGAGCCGAGGTACTTCTTGAGATCTTGAAATGACTTTTAGCATTCGGAAGTCCACTGAAAGTTTTTGGCCGATCGGAGAGTTTTGAAGAAGGGGAGGCATCTCTCGGCCGACGTGCCACAAAGCGGTTAAGGGCCGCTATCCTCCCGGTTAAGCACTGGACTTCTTTAATAGATGCCGGGGGCGCCATTTGTTGGAGAGCTTGAATCTTCTGGGGGTTAGCTTCGATACCCCGCTGGGAGACCATGAAGCCAAGAAACTTCCCGAAATTGATGCCGAAGGCGCACTTGGTCGGATTGAGCTTCATCCCATATTTGCGCAACGTGGTGAAGCTCTCTGCGAGGTCCTCAACATGTCGCGAAGCCTCCCTGCTTTTGACCAGCATGTCGTCCACGTACACCTCCATATTCCGGCCGATTTGCTCCTTGAACACTTTGTTGACCAGCCTCTGGTAGGTTGCCCCTGCATTTTAAGACCAAAAGGCATAACACGGTAACAGTAAGTACCTCGGTCGGTTATGAAGGTGGTCTTTTCTTCATCCTCAGGGGCCATTCGGATCTGATTGTAGCCGAATAGGCGTCCATGAATGACAGCATCTGGTGGCCTGAGGTGGCGTCCACGAGCTGGTCGATCCGAGGGGGGGAAACTGTCCTTCGGGCAGGCTTTGTTGAGGTCGGTGAAGTCGATGCAGATCCTCCATTTGCCGTTCGACTTTTTCACCATGACGACATTTGACAGCCAGCTTGGATAATTCACCTCTCGGACAAAATTGGCCTTGATGAGTTTGTCGACCTCTTCTTCAATGGCTTTTTGCCGCTCTGGGCGAAGCTTCTCTTCTTCTGCTTAACAGGCCTGTGCATCTCGTCCACATTGAGATGATGGACGAGGACCTCGGGGTTGATTCCTGGCATGTCGGAGGTGGTCCAGGCGAAGACGTTTGCATTGCTTTGGAGGAATCTGATCAACCTGCGCCGGGACTCTCCTTTGAGTAGCGACCCGATCCTTATGGTTCGGTCGGGCGAGCTTCGTCCAATGGTACCTCCTCCAATTCCTCTGCCGGTTCTCCCCGCTGTTCGGCGAAGTCCTCCGAGCGTCTAGCCCGTCAACCTCCGGCATTCTAGACTGAAGGCTCGTAACGAAGCATTGCCGAGCCATGGCTTGACTTTCCCGAACCACTCCAACTCCTTGCTTGGTGGGGAACTTCATAGACAGATGGGATGGAGACAACTGCCTTGAGGGACATTAAACCGGGCCTGCCAAATATGGTGTTGTATGGGGACCTGAGGTCGGTCACTAGGAAATCGGTCTGTACAATAGTCACAAGGGGCCAGGTTCCTGCGCGGACCGTCAGGGCAACGACCCCTTCCGGGATGATGACGTCGCCGGTGAATCCCATCAGGGTGGAATCCACGGCTCGAAGGTTTTCCATGAGTAATTTCATCCTGGCAAACACACCGAGGTACAAAACATTTACCGAACTTCCACTATCAACGAGGATTCGGCTTACATCATAATTGTTCAAATTGAGGGATACAACTAGTGCATCATCATGGGAGTTGTATCCCAGAAGATCATCGTCGGAGAAGGAGAGTTCGCCGTCCGTGCCTTCTTTGGCACTGATCCATCTCTGTCACCTCCGGGGCTCGATCCGCCGGCCTCTTCAATCATGTTGATACGCCGATCACGGGCGGATTTGGTGGAGGAGGAGGTTGTTAGAGCTCGGGCTGGCGGTCACCTCCTTGTTGTTGCGGCTCGGGCGCCCTCCTGAACTGATCTAGTCGTCCCCGCCGAATCAGCCTCTCAATCTCATTCTTTAGCTGCCAGCATTCTTCAGTGTCATGACCGTGCTCCCTGTGGTAGCGGCAGTACTTGGTGGAATCTCTTCGGGTCGGGTTCCCTCGGAGAGGCACTGGCCGGGGAAGTTGGCGCTCTATCTCCATGAGGATTTGCGCTCGGGGCACAGTCAGCGGAGTGTAGCGATCGAATCGCCTAGGAGGACTCCGGGAGCGATTCCTTGGCGGCAGCGGAGGGACTCTTTGGCGGCGGGGCGGACTTGGTCGACGGACGGGACGGTGCCTATCGGGGACTTTAGGCTCCTTCTTCTTTGCTTGCTCAGCGCGGGCAACTCTCCGCGACTCCTCGACCCTAGCGTACTTGTCCACAAGGGCCATCATATCAGAGAGACATGGGGGGTAGCTGACCTCCATAGCCAGATAGAAGTCGCTCTCCTTCAAGACTCCCCCCGCCAGGGCGGACATAGCCACCTCATGATTAAGGTGGTCCACCTCTAACATGGCCTTGTTGAAATGGCCAAGGTAATTCCTCAAGGACTCCCCCTCTCTCTGCTTGACTTCGGAGAGGGAGTCGGATCTTCGTCGGTGGTGGCAGCTGCTGACGAACTGCCAATAAAAAGGCGGCTCAGCTCATCGAATGAATCAATGGAACCCGGTTTCAAGGCATTGAACCAGGTTCGGGCGGATCCTCTGAGGGTGGAGGGGAAGGCGCAGCAGAAGACCGCATCAGATGCTCCATGGAACATCATTATTGACCGGAAGCTACTGAGATGGTCGTCCGGGTCGGTGGAGCCGTGATAGGGTTCGACGGCTGGCAGTTTGACATGGGAGGGAATCACTTCCTCCATGATTCCCTTAGAGAAAGGGATGCCCTGCTCCGCCTTGGGCTGGGGCAGATGGGTCTGCTTGGCGGCGTCCAGCTCCTGATGCATCTCCTGAATCTGACGGCGGATCTCTTCTTCACCGGTTAGAGGAGGAGCTGGGCGTGAGAATCGCAAGGATGGCGTGGAATCATGGTGAGATGTCGCCGGGGAGAGGGAGCGGGCTCGCCGAGATCTGGGAGGATCTATCATAACCGCCTCGTAGGACTGGTTTGTCCCTTCTGGGCGGTGTGGGGGATCCGCTGATTCGTGCGGATCAGAGGAGGAGGTCGCGGTGAAGAAGGAACCGCCGCCTCCTTCTGAAGGTGTGAAGCAGGAGGGGGCGCAAGGCGCTCTTGAACTAGGTGGGTAAGGGCCTGGACCTGTTGGACCAGCATAGCAAACTGGTCCTGGGTCATCGGGATGGCAGGCGGTGACGGGGTTTCGACTGGTGGCGGTTGCGGCGCTGTACCGCCAGTCGGATCAGGTCTCTAGGAAGCTACCTGATCTTGGGCTTCAGAGGTTGCTCTCATCCGGTTGGCCATTAAAGAGGTTCTTCTCCGGATTTAGATCCTTGTCTCCTTTCTTCAAGTTTTGATGGGACTTGAGACCCTTCCTCTAGCGCCAATCTGTTGCCGCCGGGATCCGTCCTTCGACTCGGGCGTGATCGATCTCCAGGAAGAGGGGGGCGGACCTGTACAAGAAGTCCACACGGGGGGATGGGGGTGGTCCTCCGCGAAAGACCCTCCGACGCTCAAGTCAGTGGAGAAGAAATCGGCGATCAACCAGACAATGGGGAGGTGGATCTCTCCGGGAAGCCTCTCCAGGGGCGGCCAATCAGAAGCTCCAGAGGGCAGGAGTGCCGACGAGCTGCCGGAGAGAGAGAGAGAGCAGTGGGGGTGCCCGTGCAAGAAGATGTGTGTATAGAGAGAGGCACCTGCGTACCTGAGGGAATCTGTGAGTCTAATATTTATAGACTGTCACCTGAGCCTTGAGCGTCTTCTGGAAGGTTCAAAGATTGTTACGATATGGAGGCGGACAGAATCAGGCCGTTGTGGGGCCGTTAGAATCCATATCCCATTTGTTGAGGGATCAACGGCTGGGAGAGCTCCTTGATGTCTCGAGATCTGGTTGAGTAGGCCTGGGGCGGTTATGATAGGTTTTAGACCACGTCGCGACATGATTCCTTGTCTAGGATGCCATTCTGGTAGGCTTGGGCTCTCCCGCGTCAGGTTCCGCGGAGGTAGGTGTTGGATCGCTCGATGAAGCCGAGCTATGGAGACTCGGAAGGGCCGAGCTATGGAAACCCGGAAGGGCCGAGCTATGGAAGCCCGGAGGGGCCGGGCTATGGAAGCCCGGAAGGGCCGAGCTATGGAAGCCCGGGGGAGACGGAGGGAGGAGGTTAGCCTTAGCCGTCTCGCACGGATATTAATGCAATGACGATTTTACCCCCCCAATAATTTAAAAAAAATTTTAATGCAAATAAATATTTAAACAAATTAAGTATCATTAAATATTTATATAAAAGTGAAAAGTGTAATTTAAGGTTATTAGATTTTTTTAATTTTAAATACTTAATTTTTAAATAGGAATCTGATTACTATAATTTGTCATGATCTTAGATTATAAAGAATTAAATATTATCATTCAAATTATCATATTTAATTATCAAATATGATAATCTATAAGATAATCTTAGATTAATAAGATAAATTATTATGAATCAAACGGCTCCTAACTTGGTTTCTAGGCTTTATCATGAGATTGCCAGGTTGAATAATAAACTATGAGAAGTGAATCATGCTTTGTAGGATATAATAACAAAGAGTTGACAAACCCTAGTCTATATTCGACCATAGAATTTAACTCACCAATAAATCTCACAGCAGTGCCTTCTTCTTTTGTCTCTTCCTCTAGGTCTCCTGGAACCAAGATGGGTGGGACCTTCGCAGTACTCAGCTGAAGTAAGATGGGTACCCTTGTTTAAACTATTTATATATTAGTCTCTTAAATCTTTTCAATGTATAGATTATCTTTTTTCATATTAATTCCTACATTGGATAATCTATTGCATGCAAGTCCTATTTTTTTTTCTCGCTCTTTTTAAAAGCAATATAATGGTTATATACCACCACTTGAGATTGAATTCCAATATCTCCTCTGCCAATAAGCTACGCAAATGGCTGTTGTCTTATTTAATCATACTTATATTGATAATTTTGCCTCTAAATTATTTATCATTTTTTATTTATTATTAATTCACAAAATCTTGATTGCATATTAATTCCTGATGCTTTGAAACTTGCATCTCAATACGTGAAACATGCATCATTTGTATATATATTCTCAAGTTAATTATGATCGAGATGAATAATCCTATTGTCTCTTGGTTGAAATCCTCTTCGTCCTTGAGAAATTTAAAGCTTTATTATTGATCAAGTATAAAAACTTAAATCCCTTAAAGTATTCAACAAAAGTGGTACCTTTTCTGTCTTCCAGGATGCATGGTGCTTTAAAGATAAATATTGAAGCTTTTTAGAGGGACTGAAAACAACTATTAGTCTTGACCTAGTGTCTCTCAAACATGAAACTGACTCCCATGCAGCTGAAATCATTTTGGAAGCTCATTTTTTAGCAACCAAACTTATCTAAGTTTTGAGTTTGGGGACTGCAATATAGCCTTATTATCTATGGATCATATGCAAATAAAAAAAAAAAATGTTAGGCCCTGATATGCAAAAGAGAGTTCAAGACCTATCTTTTACCATGACAAAGAATACTGCCCTTAAACCTTTGTAAATATCCAACATTTCAATAATTTTTCTTAATACAGCCAACTATTTGTAGGCTGTTGAGTTGTTAGTTAAATATGATAAAGAGCTAGTTCTAATGCGTTTAGTACCTTGGATTAGAAGGATGGTAGATTTGTTTTTAATCCTTTCTCACATGTACTTTTATAAAAAATAAAATTATTCCACAAGATTATTAATTCCATTGAAGATGGATAACTTATCTTATTAAAATAGATATTTTTATTTTTATTCTCTTGGGCATCTATTTTATTTTAATTTTAAAAATTTATCCTACAAGATGGCTAATCCCGTTGAAGAGGGATAACTTATCCCATCAAGATAGATATTTTTATTTTTATTCTGACCGGCTCTTTTTTTTTTTATTATACTTATTCTTGGCAATGATATAATTATCCTATTTGGTTTGTTATTTTATCATCCATCAAATGCGAGAATAATTTTTATTGTATTTTATTATTTTTATCATATTTTGTGGACCATATATAGTCCAATGAAATTAAATCCAAACAGCTACCGAAGGTCAATAGCAACTTTTTTTTTCTCTCCCTTTCTACTTGGTTTTTGAACCAACAACTTAGGCCTTGGGTTGGATTGGATTAGATTACATTGATTTAGGAGAGAAGAAAAGAAAGTTATATCAGAAATCCTATTAAAATATTAATTTAATTCTCTAAAGAAATTAAACTATGAAATTTAAAAATAATTTTAAATTATAAAATAGCAAACTAATTGCTTCCCAATCCAAGGTGAGCATCAAATGCGCCCTTGGAATAAACTTGGAAGACCGTCCACTGGGAGGGCTCGCAAGAGCTGCCTCATTTTGTAAGGATCCCCATACAAATAGCACCTTTTACCCGTGCGGTTCATCCGGCAAAGTGCTTTGTTCCTTAACCCTAGAACCTCGGGTTTTCTCTCTGCCCCCACAGGCTATATATATAATAACCTGCTCCACTAAGCTATGATTCATGCCCCCACGGGCTACTTACAACCTACCCCACTGGCCATGTTAAGCGTGCACTCACCCCTGATTCTGGAGTTCATCGTACGATCGAATCGCAAGGAGGTGCCGGCTCAATAGTAGTGTGCAATGCTCATGCTACAGCATAGTATAAAGGATGATCAGCCCCATAGCTGCCTGATGCTTAGTATGATACATACATCAAAATATGCCATTTGTAAAGCTTTATCATGTAAATATGCTATGTATGCGTCAACCATCCCCTCATTGAGACTCATGCTTATGTCTTTATGCTTAAAACTCATGCTCAAAACTAATGCTTATTTCCTTATGCTTAAAACTCATGCTCAAAACTCATGTATCAGAATATCATGTACTAGATTCTCATTTCTCAGATTTAAAACATATATAATACTCTACTAGACATAACATACCATAACTAGGTATTTATCTCATTATACTAGCTCAAATTAATTTCTCATTGCTAGATGAGAAACCCACTCACCTTAGCAGGTTACTCCTCAACTGGTACTCAACTCCAGTATTCCAGCTCTCTGAAATAACCCTCTTAACCTACGTCAACATACAGATACGATAGCTATTAGGATTACCTCCACACGAGGTTTTTCCATGAAACCATGCATGCATACATGATCTATACTCTAATATCTCATTATTTTCTTCCATCATTTCTCTACTCAAGATTACTTTTACTATTGCCTCAAAATATAAGAGTCTAAGAAAATTTAAAGTCATGCAAGATCTAGGGAAGCTATAGCTTACCTGAAGCCAAGACAAACCCCAAGCTTTTCTTTCCTTTCCTCTTTCTTTCTCCTTTTCTTTTTCTTCCTCTTCCTCTCTTTTCTTTCCTTCTTTCTCTCTTTGTTTCTTTCTTTCTTTTCTCTGGCTGAACCCACGTTTCACTTTTTCTCTAATGACTTGGGGACCAAGTCATGGGTAACTTAGAAGCTAAGGCATGCCAAATTCTTATTTTACCCTCAAATACTCTTAACGCATACTTTTTGAAAAAACGCGGCTCACTTATAACCATGATATTTTGCCCTTATATTTTCTTTCCCAAATTACCCTTAGCATAATTAGCAATTGACATCGGAGCCTTTTTCCAATTTGCCCCTGATATAGCAATTTTTTTATCAATTTATAGTCCAGATTATCATTTTTCATTTAAATTGATGCTTTTATATAACATTTCTAAGAAAAAACCTTACCAACTTGAAGAGCCCGATTTTAGAAATCCAACGGTTTAAACGACACTCAAATCGAACTTAAAATGGAATAAATATAAAAATTTCAAGATTTAACCCAGAAAATCTATCATCTTAGAGTCGGCTCTAACAGATTTAGAGTCAGCAGCTCCCACAAAAATTAGAGTCGGCTTCGCAGAGATTAGAGTTGGCTCTAATACGAGGGAAAAATGCTAACCTTCTATTTTTTTCAATAGAGTTGACTCCTCCTTCTGCAAGAGCCGACTCTAAAGCGTGCTGGAAGTTTAAAACCATGCCAGAGTTGACTCCACTCCAATTAGAGTCGACTCTAATTACTAAAAACATCACTTCAGGATAAATCTCAAACTAAACTTGATTTTTCTTGTGATTTAAGCCTATTAAAACTTAAATCTCTCAATTTCTTAAATCAAACTCATTAGCACTCAAAAATATATTTACTCCAAAATTTCTTTTTTATATTTATCAATTGGTCAACATGCTCAAACTTCATTGAAACCCTCGACTTTCATTTCAAATGAAAAATGCCATTAATATTATCAATAAATTATAAGGTTTTCAGGATGTTATAGCGGTGCTTTGCATCCTTTCCTTTGCTCGGACCACCATAATCGACCTCGAGCATTTCTTTTATCTGAGCCCCGAACTCGGACCTGATTGCTGCAGCACATGAACCATTAGATGGTCATGTTGACCCCAGATTGATTTTGATGATTACAAAACAGTTAGGCAACTCTAAGCTTGATACAGGGAAGTTCGGTCGCCTTGCAAGTAAGTATCTGCGTACAAAATTTCATTGGTAAGCAAGTACTTCATTTAATTGGCTTTGAATATTTTTTATTAGCTTGAGAGTTAACTGGTTAGCTAGCTTGTTATTCCATTTAGCTAACTGGCATGACTTTCAGCTAACTGGGAAACATTCTCAGTGCTTGGGCCGAACGTCATTGCATTTTAGCTAGCTGGTTAGCTAGCTGGAGATCCTTCATCTAACTAATCTTCACGTCACTATAAGTTGGCCGAACACTCTCCTTTTCTAGCTAACTGGTTAGCTAGCTCATGGTGCCCTGATAGCTAACTGAATTTGCTTTTAGTTGCCTGGCCAAACTGCCTTAAATTCTAGTTAACTGCTGAGCTAGCTGCCATGTCTTCTAGCTAGCTGGCAGTTCCTTTAGCTAACTGCTTAGCTAACTATTTTATCCTGAAGCTAACTGGTTAGTTAACTATTCTTCTCTGTTACCGTGTGGCCGTGTGTTTTGAAATTTTAGTTAGCTGAAGAGCTAACTCCCTCTCTCCACTGGCCATTTGCTTTCTCTGCTTAGCTAACTGGAAAGCTAGCTATCTTTTCGTTAGCTAACTGGGAAGCTAGCTATCTTTTCGTTAGTTAGCTGGAGAGCTAACTAAGCTGGACAGTTCCTTACTGTTTTTGAATTTAGTTAGCTTGTGAGCTAACTGGCTATCTTTTAGTTAACTGAAGAGCTAACTCCCCATCTCCTGTTATTCCTGCAGCCGAGAGGTTCTCCTTTTTAGTTAGCTGGGGAGCTAACTGGCATTCAACGGCACTTTCTCCTGACCTTTTTGTTTTGCCTGTTAGTTAGCTGGAGAGCTAACTATCCATTGTTTAGTTAGCTGGTGAGCTAACTAAGTGTTCTGAACTTTTTTGTCCTGACCATTGCTTTTTCTGTTAGTTAGCTGGAGAGCTAACTAGCAACTTGTTTAGCTAACTACTGAGCTGCCTCTGAACGTGCTTTTTCACCTTGGCCTCTCTTGTGAGCTATCTGACTAGCTAGCTGGGGACTTTTGCTTAAGCCTTGGCCGAATGGTTTCTTGCTTCAGCTGTCTGGAGTTATTCTTTCAGCCAACTACCACCTGAGTTCTTGAGTTTGCTTTTCCTCTCTTACTCTCTCTCTATTGCTATTTTAAGCTACACTTAACTTTTGGATTTTTGAATTTTTGCAGTGCTCTTCCTTCCTCAAATGGAGATCAGCATTCAATGCTTAAGGGAAA
Source organism: Calamus simplicifolius (assembly GCA_900491605.1). Lineage (NCBI taxonomy): Eukaryota > Viridiplantae > Streptophyta > Magnoliopsida > Arecales > Arecaceae > Calamus > Calamus simplicifolius. The sequence continues at coordinate 632,493 of UESW01004397.1, read as the reverse complement.
CATTTATAACGGTTATATTTTCTTTCCGTTTTTATTTTCATTTGTTCCTAATGTATCTAACGGATCTTTTCTTGTTGGATGATTATAAAAAGGTGGGATTTGAAGCACACTATGACGATTCGGAAAAAGAGTTTTTAAAGAGAAAGAAAATTCAAGAAAAGAGCTCATATTGCATATTGTTGAGTGGTTGTTGCTATGCATTCAAGTTCATTCATTGCTCCAAAAAGTCGTTCGGATCTTTGAAGCTTTTCAAGCAATCAAGATTTCAGCTACTTCGACCTCGTTCATTTATTGCTGAGTTTATTGCTTCAAAAATTGTAAAGTATACTCTGAATATTTGCTCATTGTGAGAGCTTCTCTTTATCATTCCTTGATCATTTTTGTAAAAGGGTTAGTGTTAACCCTGATTATTTTGGGCTTCCTTGTGCCTTGAAACAAGAGGACTAGCCTAGGTTTGGCTAGGGGTTTTGGCTTCCTTGTGCCGTGAAACAAGAGGACTAGCCTGGTGTGGCTAGGGGTTTTTGGCTACCTTGTGCCGTATAAACAAGAGGGCTAGCCTAGTTTGGCTAGAGGTTGTAATCGTTGTGATACGATTAGTGGAATTTCCAAAGGTTTTGGGGAGTGGATGTAGGTGCTGAGTTTGGCACCGAACCACTATAAACTTTTGTGTGTTTGTGGTTGTTTGATTCTTTCTATTATCATTCTGTGCACTCCACTACACCGCTGCAAATCAAGATTAGGGTTTAAGCACATGCTTGCATAGTAATCAATTTGTTTTTAATAACCCAATTCACTCCCCTCTTGGGTTGCTACTCTGGGCAACAAGTGATATCAGAGCCAAGTGCTCTTGATTCCTATAGCTTTGATTAGCTTGGAGCCAAAGATCAGTAGTAATCCCAATGAGTTCTATGTTGACTGAAGGACAATCAACTAATAGACCACCTTTGTTCAATGGAACAAATTACACATATTGGAAAGCATGAATGAAAATCTTTATTCAAGCACTAGATTATGATTTATGGGGAATCATAATTAATGGACCACACACACCCACTATTATGATTGAAAATGTTAATATTGCAAAGCTTGAATCTGAATGGGATGAGCAAGACAAAAAATTAGCTCAATTAAATGCTAAGGCTATGAATGTTCTTTATTGCTCTCTTGATGCAAATGAGTTTAACCGTATATCTACATGCATGTCTGCTAAAGAGATTTGAGATAAACTTGAAGTCACCCATGAGGGTATTAATCAAGTCAAGGAATCCAAAATTAATATGCTTGTTCATAAGTATGAATTATTTAAGATGGATCCTGCTAAAAATATTACTGATGTTTACAAGATTTATTGATATTATTAATGGATTGAAAAGTCTTGGAAAATCTTATGCTAACAGTGATCTTGTTAGAAAAATCTTAAGATCTTTACCTAGGACATGGGAAGCAAAAGTCACTGCAATTCAAGAAGCAAAAGATCTCAACAATTTATCACTTGAAGAGTTTGTCAGTTCTTTGATGACTCATGAGCTTCAGCAATGACAACATATCGATGAAGATGAATCAAAGAAGAAAAGGACTATGGCTTTGAAGAGTGTAACTCAAGAAGATGAAAGTGAAGAAACCACTAATGACAGTGAGAAAGATGATGAAATGACACTTATTTCAAGGAAATTTAAAAGGTTCATGAAGAGAAAGAAATTTGGAAAAAAAAACAATTTATCAAAGAAGACCATAGCAAAGATAAGAGTGAACCTCCTACATGCTATGAGTGCAAGAAGCCTGGATACATCAGACCAGATTGTCCACTATTAAAGAAAGGATCTAAAAGAATAAAGAAGAAGGCAATGATAGCCACTTGGAGCGATAGTGAAGCAACAAGTTCAGAAGATGAAGAGAAAACTGAAGTTGCAAATGTTTGCTTCATGGCTGATAATGATGAGGTAAGCTCTAACTTTTTAGATGACTTTACCTTTGATGAATTACAATGTGCATTTTATGAACTTATTGATGATTTTGCAAATTTAAGTTCAAAAAGCAAAGAATTAAAAAATGAAATCAAAAATCTTACTCTTGAAAAAGAAATAATTTCAAAGGATAATGAATCATTGTTAAAGGAAAACCAAGATTTGAAAAATGAAGTGGATAAATTAAAACCAATTGTTGATAGATTTAGTTTAAGTTTAGAAAAATTAGAAATAATTTTAAATAGTCGAAGAGCTATTTATAATAGAGCTGGTCTTGGATACAATACTTTTAAAAGACAAAAATTTTTAAAAAATATTTATGAGCATGCTGATGATTCTACTAAGATTACATGTTTTAAATGTTGAAAAATTGGACACAAAGCTTATATTTGTCAAACACAAAGATAAGAAAAATATGGGTTCCAAAAGGAACCATCTTGACTAACCCCAAAGGACCCAAGAAAGCTTGGGTACCTAAAAACAAAATTGAAATTATGTATGCAGGTGTGTCTTGCAACCCGAGCAATTAAAAGACAATGGTACTTGGATAGCGGGTGCTCAAGACACATGACAGGTGATGAATCGCAATTCATCACTTTGGAAGCAAAAGATGGAGGTGCTGTTACTTTCGGTGATAATGGCCAAGGAAAAATAATTGGCATTGGAAAAATAGATATCATACCTCATGCTTATATTGATAATGTTTTGCTTGTGAAAGGACTGAAACACAGTTTACTTAGCATTAGTCAACTATGTGACAAATGATTTAATGTTACTTTTAAATCATCTCTATGCATTGTTAAAAATCCTGCAAATGAAAATATATTTTAAAAGAAAAAACCCTTTTATTTCTCTTGTGTAATATTTTTTAATTTCTATCAAGCCTATAGCAATAATTAAAATTAAGAAAACTTTCTAACAATTATTGGAGAAAAACTAGTCCTTATTGGAACAAGAGTCTAAAAACAAGTTAAAATACAAATAATCTAATTTTTAAACAAAAAAATATAAAAATAAAAATAAATAAAAATCTTACCTAAATCGAGGTATAAAAATAAAAATAAATAAAAATCTTACCTAAATAGATTATAGTTGATCTATTTTTAAGATACATTGATCCGAATCTTCTAACAATTCTTTCATATGTTTAAAAATAAAATTAAAAATAACAAAGTAATAAGAGGCCCTTTCTTTTTAAAGTAGACTCTTGGTAAGATAGAGATTTATAGAATAAATAGGCGTAGAATGCTAAGTTCCATTAACCCCTCAACGGCTCAATATTTATGGCCTACAAACTTTTTATTTTTATTTATTTTTTAAAAACACAAGCATCGAAACTTTGAAGTAGAAAAGGATCTCAATTGTCTTGCCAATCATCCTACTTCTTTCATCCAAAATACATTGACCTGCACTGAAAGCGGATTTCGATGCTACTATGGACATCGACACAGCTAAAATATCCGTAGACATAACAGGATATTAATTTCTAACACTCTTCCACCAAGCTAATACATCTAGACTCTCTATTTGATCTTCATCATATGCAGAATGAAGATCATTTTGTAAATAAAATTCTAGTTCACTATTTAAAGATGAAGAAGATGAAGATGCATATGTGTGCCTTTTTTTTGCAATGAATAAAAAAAAAGATGACGAACAAGAACTAGAAAAAGTAGAGCTTTGTGCAGGTATTCTAGATCCATGAATTTTTTCATCATATAAAGCATAAATATCATTAAAAAGTCATGTTACCTCATCTTTAGCAGGTTAAGGATTTTTAACCATATTTTCATAATATACATCAATTAAAATGTCCATGCTACCTTGAACAGAAAGATTTAATATATGACATGCACATCTAATATGAAATAATTGTTCATTTAAAATGGGATGCAATGAGTCATTTAATAATACAACAGTAAAATTATTATTAAATGCATTATCAAAAATAATAGATATTATTTTATCATTAATATTATATGAGCATGCAGTTTGATAAATAGCATTTGAAATTTATTACCCCGAATGCATAAAATCAAAAGCACGAAAAGCAAGAATTCAATTATTTAGTTATCAATTATCATCAATATAATGACCAGCAATAGCAATACAACAATTAGTACCTACACATGCCGACCAAATATTAGAAGTTAAAGAAACTATAGCATTTAAATTTAAGAGTGTTTCAATTAAACTTTGTTTCATTGCTAAAAAGTTTGTCATAGCTACTCTTCTAAATGTACGCCTACTAGTTCTTCTATAAGCAGATTGTAAGCCTAATTGAACATATTGTTCAAAATTATAAGATTCACATAAACTAAAAGGTAATTCATCATGAACTATCCAACTTACAAGTAATTTTCTTTTATTTTTATGATTATATGCAAAAGTACCTGCAAGTGATTCCCTTATATATTAAGGGTACTTTGCTTACGAAAATCTTGCATTCCATGAGTCGCTTGATATCTTTTTAAATACTCTGTTCCCTCAGTACTAGTACAACTATAAAGTTTTGCACATTTTCTATATTTTGCTTTCATGACTCTATCAACCATAATTCTATCAAAATTATTTCCAACATCACTAGTCCTCTTATGAGAAGAGATTTGATTTTTACTCTGTTCACTGACACTGGCTCTAGAGGAAACTTGGGGATTGGTTTCCTCTCCCTCAGAAGCAGGGGACATGCCAAATTGATTTTCATCAAAATATGCCATATCTAAAATTTTAAATTAATGAATGCAAAAAAATAAAAACTAACAACAAGAAGGAATTGAGAAGATGACTAGAGGTGAAGGCGTGGAGCCGAGATTTGTGAGCTTCCTCTTGTGCTCTTGCCTCTTAACAAGAAGTAACCTCCTTTCTTTTGTATTTCAAAGTTTTCAACAAGAACCTTCTCTTGTGTAGTACTTGAACACTTACTAGAGCACTTGTCACGTGTCAGAACACTTGCAAATTAAAAATTAAATTATTAGAGCACTTGTTAGAAGAGAGAAATAATAGTAGTAGAGAATGAGAGAAGAGTTGGTTTGGTATGGTGAGAATGAGGAAGGAATAAGCTATTTATAGAAGTCTCAATTTTTTTTTTGAAAATACCCTTTAATATAGCTGTTGGGAAGGTTAAAATGGTCAAAAATTCTTCCAAAGCCGTTTCTAGGAAAACGGTTAGAAGCAGCTCTAAATGGGTGCCCATGGATGGGTCGTGCCAGACATGGCCCATTAAGAGCCGATAGGGGTTGTGTCGGCATGGCCCATCAGTAAGCCCCTTGTGGGCCGTACCAATGATGAGCCATGATTCGAGTCCTCTAATGGGCCGTGTGAGTGATGAGCCATGATATGATCCAATTCAAAATGGACCGCGGCCATGCTGGACGAACAAAATTGTTTAACGAACCATGTTCAGCATGGCTCATTTTTCTCACCGATCTAATAGTCTTGGGCTGTACCGTACCCCGCGCTCGCGCTGGGCGCCTTCGGAGCCGGCCGCGAGAGCCGAGAGTTCCACGTAATTTAAAAAGGAAAAGACTTTGTACACCGCCCCGGTGCAACAAGGCTGACGTGGGCTGCACCGCCTCTTCTAATTGGTCCACGTGGCTCCTACGTGGATTACCTGTCGGGCGGTATGGCTCTACTTTGATGTTACGTTCTGAACGTGACGGCCATTTAAAGCAGTTCACTTTTTTTTAAAATTAGCATACGGATGAAAATGCCCTTTCCCTCCATCCTAGCTCCATTTTACGTTGGATTTCATCTGTGCCAGAAGAACTCTCTTTCTTCCCGGTCGAAAGAAAATTTTTCAGCTTCGAGGCTGGAAAACCTGGCTACTGGAGTCTGTGTACAAAAACTTCTGGAGGAAATGTCATCCGCAGCACAAAGTAAAAAGTCTTTCCTCCAACTTCTTTCTAAAGCTCCTTTATTACACCAACAGTTTTTTCTGGTAAGAGTTAGTTAATGCGTGACCAAACCGTTTAATGCGTGGGTAACTTCCTTAGAACAAAATAGTTATGACATTCTGGGAGTCATAACTATTTTGTAAGCACCCCTGATATACTGTTAAGTCATACTCTTTTAACTAGGATGCCCTTTCCCCTTATTTCCTGTCCATATAGCTCTAGTATCATTGTTAAAGCTATGACACCCTTGATATACTGTTAAGACACCGTAGTTAGAAGCCTAGGACACCCGTGCTCCAAACGAAAGCTCATACGAGACACTCGTGCTTAGAACTGACCGCGCGGAGAATCCCCGCGACACCCCAGGGAGAATTGGATTTCGGTCGAAACTCCTACGAGACACCCCTGTTGAAAGCTCACGACACCCTAGCTTTAAGGCGACGACACCCGTGCTAAGAACTGATCACGGTGAAAATACCCGCGACACCCCTTATCGAATTTAGCCTAAACACCTTCGCGACACCCCAGTTGAAATCTAATGACACCCTAGCACTAATGCTACGACACCCATGCATAGAAATGACCGCACGGAGAATTCCCGCGACACCCCAGGGAGAATTGATTTCGGCCGAAACTCCTACGAGACACCCCTGTTGAAAGCTCACGACACCCTAGCTTTAAGGCGACGACACCCATGCTAAGAACTGATCATGGTGAAAATACCCGCAACACCCCTTGTCGAATTCAGCCTAAACACCTTCGCGACACCCCAGTTGAAATCTAATGACACCCTAGCACCAATGCTACGACACCCGTGCATAGAAATGACCGTGCAGAGAATCCCTGCGACACCCCAGGGAGAATTGGATTTCGGCCGAAACTCCTACGAGACACCCCTGTTGAAAGCTCACGACACCCTAGCTTTAAGGCGACGACACCCGTGCTAAGAACTGATCACAGTGAAAATACCCGCGACACCCCTTGTCGAATTCAGCCTAAACACCTTCGCGACACCCCAGTTGAAATCTAATGACACCCTAGCACCAACGCTACGACACCCATGTGTAGAAATGACCACGTGGAGAATCCCCGTGACACCCCAGGGAGAATTGGATTTTGGCTGAAACTCCTACGAGACACCCCTGTTGAAAGCTCACGACACCCTAGCTTTAAGGCGATGACACCCGTGCTAAGAACTGACCACGCGGAGAAGGCCCTCGACAACCAAGTTACTAAAATTTATTTTATTTATTAAAAAAAAAAAGTACATTAGCCCTCACTTGGGCTTCTTATCTCCTTCGGTCGCTGCGTCGGCGATCTGGCGCTGGAGGGACGCTACTTGCCCCTCTAGGTGGCTGTTGACCTGATGCAGGACCTCGATCTCTCTCGTTGAAATGGCCAGGTATTGCTCGGCCGTCTTGTTGAGTCGCTCGCTGATTGCGTGCGACTCCGCATAGACCTCCGCGTCGATGGTGACCGTTGCGCGGCGGCTGCCATGGCTGATAGTAGATCTCCCCTCGCCTCTGGAAGCCATCTTCTCAGTATCAAAAAAAGCTGAAAAGTTGATTAACGAAGGCATTCCCCCATCCATATTTAAGGTACTCCTGGCGGGTGTTTCGATTGCCACGCACCACCATCTCAGTGGGCGGTTCACAGGAATCGAATCGGTGCGCCCCCCCCCCTCGTTATGTTTCGAGGGATGGGGAACAGAAGAGAGTTTCGGGAAGCCAACCATAGTAAGTTTTACATCGTCCCAAGAGAAAATTCACGACACCCAACGATGATTTAGGTTTCGGCCGAAACTCCTTCGCGACACCCCTGTTGAAAGCTCACGACACCCTAGCTTTAAGGCGACGACACCCATGCTTAGAAATGATTACGGTGAGAATACCCGCGACACCCCTTGTCGAATTCAGCCGCAACTCCTTCGCGACACCCCAGTTGAAATCTCACGACACCATAGCTTTAAGGGGACGACACCCCTGAAAAGGTGATTAACGTGGGTTCACTGTTAATGCACGGGTGTCGTCGCATTAAAGCTAGGGTATCGTGAGGTGAAATCCAATTCTCCCTGGGGTGTCACGGGGAATGTCCGCGCGGTCAGTTCTAAGCACGGGTGTCGTAGCATTGGTGCTGGGGTGTCATGAGATTTTAACTGGGGTGTCACGAAGGAGTTTCGGCTGAATTCGACAAGGGGTGTCGTGGGTATTCTCATCGTAATCATTTTTTAAGCACGGGTGTTGTCGCCTTAAAGCTAGGGTGTCGTGAGCTTTCAACAGGGGTGTCGCAAAGGAGTTTCGGCCGAAATCCAATTCTTCCTGGGGTGTCGCGGGGATTCTCCGCGCGGTCAGTTCTAAGCACGGGTGTCGTAGCATTGGTGCTGGGGTGTCATTAGATTTCAACTGGGGTATCGCGAAGGTGTTTAGGCTGAATTTGACAAGGGGTGTCGCGGGTATTCTCACCGTGATCATTTCAAATGGCCACATTTGCACGACTGGTCAAGTAAGATGATAAATGGGGTATCGTTTTGTTTTAACCTTTGTGTCCTAAATCATAATCCTTTGTCAGCATATATTGACAACTAAATCTATGGATATCATTGTTCATGACTACGTGCCTATATTTTCACAGTTGATGCTGAAATTGTAGATCGAAAAGAAATCGATAACACTCCCGGCCGTGCACCTTCACCCATCGCTCCAAATGTAGTGGATGATATTGTAGTTCCTCAAACTGGGATGGAATTCAATTCAGCAGATGATGTATATATGTTCTACAATGGATACGTGAAACGAGTTGGTTTTGGAATCACAATAGTGTGTAGCAGGTCCAACAACAAAAAACAACTTTGCTTCAAGCACCTGGCGTGTTGGAGGCAAGAAAATCTAGAAAATCAGAGAAGAGTATGAATCATAGGGATACTGGGAAAGTTGATTGTATGGCATCCATAAAAGCAAGACTGAATGCTACAAGTGGTAAGTGGATATTGGATGAGGTTTCTCTAGAACATAACCATGGGATGTCCATAACATCAACTGGTTATCTACGGTCGCATAGGAGGATCAGCACACCAGAGAAGGCAGAGATCAGCAATTTACATGCCGTGAATGTTCCGACGACTCAGATATACTCTGCCATAGCAAGGAGAAAAGGGGGCAGAGGACAATTGGATTTCACCGAGAAGGATGCTCGTAACTTCATTTGTCGCGAACGTCAGTCTAAGCTGAAAGAAGGAGATGCTCAGTCGATGGTAATCATTTCGCCGAAATGCAACTCAGAAATTCCAATTTCTTCTATTCCTTAGACCTCAATGATAATGGTCATCTGAGGTCTGTCTTCTGGATTCATCCAAGGTCAAGATTGGCATGCACATACTTCGGTGATGTTCTAAGCTTTGACTCAACGTACTTGACAAACAGATATCAAATGCCTTTTTGTCCATTCGTTGGGGTCAACCATCATGGACAGTCCACCTTGCTTGGATGCGCATTGTTGTCTGATGAGAGTACTGAGACATATAAATGGGTTTTTCAGACTTGGCTGGATGCAAATGGTGGTCAAGCACCTATTGCCATGATTACTGACCAAGATAAGGCAATCGAGGCTGCTGTCAAAGAAGTTTTTCCTAACACATGACATCGATTTTGTCTTTGGCATATATTGAAGAAGATACCGAAAAGATTGGCCACATTTGCACGGCAAATCCAAGTTTATGGTTGATTTCGATGAGGCGATATATGATTCATTGACCATAAAGTCATTCGAGGAAAGGTGGGCACATGTTATGGACAAATATAAAGAATGCAAGTCTATAGATTGGTTCAATGTCCTTTACGAATGTCGGGAAAAATGGGTCCCAGTTTACCTAAAGGATACATTCTTCGCAGGTTTGTATGTCATTGTCTTTGGTTCATGTTCGCGTTAAATGCTTTTTTTTTTTTTGACAAAATTTTGAACAGGGATGTCATCTTCACAAAGGAGCGAGGGCATTAATCACTTCTTCGATGGGTTTATAAATTCGAAGACAACACTAACGGAGTTCATAAGTAAGTACGAAGATGCCTTGGAAAAAAGATACGAGGCCAAAAATGAGGAAGATAATAGGACGTTGCAAACGATTGCTTTCCTAAAGACATCATCACCTTTTGAGAGACAAGCTGCAGGAAGGTATACAAGGAGCATTTTCAAAAAATTCAGAATGAGATCCTTGAAATGGCTGCATCAAATAAAAAATTGATCAAGGAAGCTGGCAACATGTTTATTTCCGTAAAGTCGTATGAAAGGATTGAAGTCGATGGAATTGGCAAGGAGATGATCAAAGATTATATCGTGTCATATGATAGAAATATTGAGGATGTCCAATGCCAGTGCCGATCCTTTCAGTTCAAGGGGTACCTGTGTAGGCATGCCCTGTTGGTTCTTCATCAAAGTGACGTATTTCGTTTACCAGATAAATACTTCTTGAAGAGATGGTGCAAGGACATGAAATACCAATTCGACGAATTCGATTGCAATACTGAGGGTTATGATAAAAGCACACGAAACTCACGGTACGCAGTGACAATTTTTAATTGAAATGTCTTATATTTGTTATCGTTAATATTATGTTAATGATTGTAGATATAGTTTGCTGAGTCATCGGATGACGAAGCTCGCAGAGATAGCCTCCATGTCCGAAGATGCATTTAATGTAGTGATGGATGGACTAACACCTATATTCAAAATTGTCGTGGATGCCAACTGCGCAGCTAAACCACGTTCAGAGCTTGTAATTCAAGATCCTGAACAAATTAGGATGAAAGGTCGTCCGAGAGAGAACAGATTAAAGAGTGGAGTCGAGAAGAAGTCAAAAAGATCAAGGAAAAATCAGGTAAAGGAAAGAGCTGCTTCAAGCATCAGTCAGACTTGTTTGCAGTCTATTAATACTGAAGAGGACCTGGAGAGAATTGTTCCGCCGTCCGAAACTTTGATGGACGAATTTGATGCTTATGTATTGAGTCAACTTACACAAGAGCATATATAAAACACGGGTGTCGTAACTTTTGAATTATGGTGGCTTGGTCGCAAATGAAATGCTTTCAAAATAAGGTGTCCATTTCAGTAAAATGAAGTGCTTTTAGTACGACGACACCCCAGCTCTTGGCAAATGACACCCTAGCCTTGCGCAACGACACCCTAGCCTTGCCGGCTACACCCGAAAGGCGGAAACCTACGAGACATCCCAGTACTCGCGA
>UESW01004397.1:516236-613932 GCA_900491605.1 Calamus simplicifolius | reverse complement strand
CGAAGAGTCCCCTTACTTGGGACTCTGTGTGGGCGTTAACGAAGAGTCCCATCACATGGGACTCTGTGTGATCGTTGACCAGGCCAACAATCTCACTCGTCCACAGAAAACATAAGCCTCAATCCTCTCAACATACTATGCGGTGGGGTGTGCGACCCGACGAAACTCACACAGTGACATAGTGAATATACTGCATTAAGTAATAAATAACTAAAGCAGCGAACCTGAATGCAATCCAATCCCGTCTGTGTCCTAGATAAATCGATCACACCTTATCAAGCACTCTCAATTCCTCAAGAGATTTACCCTGAGCAGTACTTGAAAAAACACAAAATCACAATGTTTGTATCCATAATCATAGCAACTCATACACATGATGCCCGGGCAATGGATCACAAACACAGGGTGTGATCACAAATTATCTTCCTTGAACTCATACCAGTCCATTTAGTTCAGTTGACTTCCTAGGATTGTCTCATGTGGCCGAATCAATTCCATGACCTGGGAGGACAAGGCTAAGGAAGTCTTCCTGAACTTCAACTTCATGGTATAGGTTCAAGTCCAAGGACATAGCATATTTGTAAGGCTCACACGGTAATGGAGAAGGAATATATCGCATTACCCCTTACAGGGTCGACTTTAGCACATGCAACAGAATACATGCTACGATGGAGCTCCCTCTCAATAGGGTTATGTCATACTCATACATCGTACGAACACAAGACCAAGCATCACAAAGTGCTTGACTCGAGCACTCACTAATGCTCCTAGTTCGGCTACAACAGGCTTAGTACGATTTAGTTGACATATCAAAATGCATACATTATATATGCATTGTTCACCGTACTCGACTCTCCTGAGTCTCATCTCAGTCCATACTGAGGCGACTATTATTATAATCTATTCAGTTATAATATATGTAGCCCATTTTGCACTTATGCATTCTGCACTCATGCATTGCTACTTAAGCATCTATAAGGCTACATTAGTCTCATCCTGCCCACTACAAAGTGTCAGGGCGATCACCGTGTGAGTGGGCTGATCTAAGCCTGTGACATTTATACACATATGTGCCTATAAATATGAACTCATCATAATCATGAAAATAAACATTTCATAAACTTTAACACATAGTCATTGATGTCCATACAATCCCTGTCTGACAAAAAAACAGACACAAACTCTATATAAGTCTGAAACATATCACAGTCTGTCACACTCTATACAGACCTAGACCCCTCACATGAGCCTGGAACACATCCTAGGAATAGGCTTCGTCAGAGGATCAGCCAGCATCCTGCCGGTGGAGATATGTGTAGGATAACTTCTCTTGCTTGACCATGTCTCTAATGAAGTGATCTGATGTCAATATGCTTGGTCCTTCCATGGTACTTAGGATCCTTAGCATATTGTAATGCTGCCATACTGTCAGAACTGATCTGAATAGCCTCATGTGGAGTAGCAGATATCTCAAATCGCCTCAAGAACCCTTAGCCATATAGCCTATGCCTCCTGGACAGCAGCCGAACAAGCAAATATTCGGCTTCCATGGTGGACAGGGCGGTACAGCTTTGTTTCTTACTGCACCAAGTGACAGCTCCACCTCCAAAGATAAACACATATCCTGTAGTGGATCGACCTCATCTCTATCACCTGCCCAATCAGAGTCACAAAACCCTTTAATCTCAAATCTCCTCCCTGATAACATAGGGTGAGATTGGCAGTACCACGAAGGTAACGAAAAATCCTTTTAACTGCAACCCAAGAGCAAGTCCTGGATTACTTTGATATCGACTAACCAAGCCGACGCAAAGCAAATGTCAGGGCGAGTACACATCATAGCGTACATCAAGCTTCCCACTGCACTAGCATAGGGACCCTGCTCATCTTTTCACGCTCCTCATCAGTTCTAGGGCACTGATCGATGCTTAAAGTACACCCTTTTCTATTGGGTATCAACGGGTTTAGAATAGTGCATTCGGAATCGTTCTAAAGATTTTCTCAATACGTTTCTTGTGACAAACCAGAAACCTCTTAGCACGATTCCTTAGGATCCTCACTCCTAGCACAAAATTTGCCTCACCCATATCCTTCATCTCAAAGACAGAGGACAACCACTCCTTAGTGGCATTGATTACTCTAATAGAACTCCCCAGCAATTAGAAATGTCATCAACATACAACGCTAAGATCAGAAACTCATCGTCTGATTTCTTAATGTACACACAGTGGTCCTCTCATCATATCTAAGCCAATCGATGTAATGGCTTCATGAAACTTGAGTACCATTGCCTAGATGACTGCTTAGACCATATATGGTCTATTAAGGCGGCACACTTTGCCCTCCTGTCCTTTGGTCACAAAACCCAATGGTTGATCCATATAGATCTCTTCATCCAGGCATTAAGAAACGCTGTTTTAACATCCATTTGATGTAGTTCCAAATCGAAATGGGCTACAATAGCTAGGATCAAGCGAATGGAGGCAAATCTCACCACAGGAGAAAATGTCTCCTCAAAGTCTACACCCTCCATCTGGGTATAGCCCTTCGCCACAAGTCGAGCCTTGTACTTGTCAATTGACCCATCAGCCTTGCGCTTAATCTTAAGAACCACTTATTTCCTATCGATTTGCGCCCAGGCGGAAGGTCTACCAAGTCCCACACATGATTCTTGGCCATCGATACCATCTCGTCTTCCATAGCAGCTTGCCACTCACTATGAGCAGGTGAATCGAGCGCCTCTTCAACAGAAGCAGGCTCATCTGGATCCAACGGAGTGCAGAGAAACACATTCCCTTCGATTTCAAAAATATCGTCGTGGAATATGACCACGTTTGCTTCTGTAACTGTGGATCTGGACCCTGAAGACCGCTCTCAGATGGTGCATCAACCCTCATAGGTGAGCTCCTACTAGGCTCAGCAGATGGTGCATCAACCCTCATAGGTGAGCTCCTACTAGGCTCAGCTTGTGCGCTCCTTCTGTCTGGTGCGACACTCCCACTGGGCCTAGCATTCCCACTATCTGTGGCGATCTCTGAGATAGGTGGAAATCTCCTCCCTCGCCAGAGATAGTGGGAAGGTCCTCCTGTAATCATACAGGGACAGGTCCTTTCTAATTTCACCAATGCTCGGGAATTCAGTCTCTATAAACTCCACATCTCTGGACTCCATCTCAGTCATCCCTCCATCAGGATGTGCTCCATACATACATAACCCTTCGAATGCTCAGGGTACCTGATGAACACCTTTTTGCTGGCTTTAGGACCCAGCTTTCCCAACTTATGGGAGGCGTTGTGAACAAATCCTGCTGAGCCCCAAGGGCGCAAATGATCCACAGAGGGTCGCATGCCATGCCATAGCTCATATGGAGTGGAGGGTACTGATTTACTAGGCACACGGTTAAGGATGTAGGCAGCAGTCAATAATGCATCTCCCCAGAAACTAATTGGAAGATTAGCTTGCGCCATCATCGACCTAACCATGTCTAGTAAAGTCCTATTGCGACGCTCGGCTACACCATTCTGTTGCGGTGTACAGGAATGGTAAGCTGCCTGCGTATCCCCTTTTCCTCACAGAGCCGCTTGAATTGCTCGGATAGATATTCGCGACCCCTATCAGTGCGAAGAGTCTTTAAAGACCGCGCCATCTGATTTTCTACCTCTGCTAAAAATCGTCTGAAACAATCCAGCGCTTCATAGCGATGAGAGATTAGGTACACATACCCGAATCGCGAAAAATCATCTATGAATGTGAGGAAATAGGAAGCGCCATGTCGCGACTGGACACTCATGGGGTCCACAGATATCAGAGTGTACAAGCTCTAATGGATGAGAGGCCCTAGAAGCCTTACCAAAAAGGCTTTCTTGTTGCCTTTCCTGCTAGACAAGATTCACACACAGGAAGACTTATCTTGGTAAGAGGGCCTAACAGCCCAGCTGTAGTCATACGTGTCATCCTATCTGGCCCATGACCAAGTCTAGCATGCCAAAGAACACCATCATCACAGGCAGGAATAGAGGCATAAGAATAAGAAGCACACATTTCAACATCAAGTCTAAAGAAACCTTGTGACAAATATCCAAAAAAGGACAAAACACCATCCAGATAGACTGACATACGGTCACTAGAAAAACTAAAAGTATAACCAAGTGCCAACAGGGCAAGAACAGAACAAAGATTACACCGGATAGTTGGGACATACAAAACGTCGTGTAGTATCAACACATGTCCACCTCGAAGTGAAACACGATATACTCCTACACCCAAAACCGGCTCACGCAGACCATTCCCAAGAACGACAAACTGGGTATTTGCAGGTATCCGGTGAAAATCTACAAAACCAGCTCGATCTCGTACTATATGTTTGTTTGCTCCCGAATCTACAATCCAATCGGGGAGCGAGTCACAACTAATGCATAAGAACAAACATGGAGAGAGCTTAATATGGAACATACCTTTTTGGCTCAGTGCAATCACGAGCAAAGTGGCCTTTAGCCCCACAGTTGTAACACTTAAGTTTTGTTACATCTCGCTTGCCCCCTCGACGACCTCTCTTAGGTTTGGCTATATTTTTCCTTTATATCCCTGTGCACTCCTGTTATGTGCCTTTCCCTTCCTTTTGTTCGTGGGCCGCGAAGACCCACCAGAAACCACATGGGCCGAAGGGAGAGAAGTCTCAATACGCTCAGCCTCTAGCTCAAGATGACGAGCAATATCCTCAAAAGTCTTGATGTGCTCACTATGAGTCATCAAGAGTTTCATCTGACTCCACTGAGGGTCAGGCAGTGAACGAATCACTGCAAGGACCTGTTGCTCATCTGTAAGGTCAACTCCAGCAGCCTTCATATCCCTAATCATTTTCCCATCACATGAAGGTGGGTCGACATGGAATGGTCGGGATCCTTGACATACTGTATGAATCGAAGATTCAAGGCACGTAGCCGTGTGGCCGAAGTCTGACCAAACCTGATCTTGAGCTGGTTCCACATATCCTGAGCAGTCTGGAAATTCTCAAAGTTGCCAATAAGATCATTGTGCATGCTGCTCAACATAGTAAAGCGTGCACAACGATCTTTCTTGACCCAATTGTCATAGCTTCCCGATCAAGGCGATGTTGCTCAGTAGTGCCAGGGGCTGGTGGTGTCATACCAGTTGTCAAGGTCTCTAAGACTTCGAGGTCATTTAAAAGATATTGGATTTTTCTTTGCCACATTTCATAATTCTGTCATCTAGCTTTTCTCCTCTGTTGAGATCAGCAATTATGGATTTCGAGGCCATCAGACACTGTTGGTCAATCAAGGTATGGATATCAGGCACATATTATCTTTAAAGCAAGAAAATGACCAGATTGCTAATGTTCATTCTTAAAAATGAGATCAAAAATTTGCTAAGCTCATAATCATCACTCAGTTTATAAGATTGAACACAGAATCTGTTATTTTCTATAGAACATATCTATTAGGTCCATATTTAAATTTGTCAAGAATATAAATGTTCTGCATGCACTTAAGCATAAATAAAATATATCAGCAGAAAAATAGAAAAAAATGCATAAAAATATTTATACATAAAATATAATGATTATGCATTCAACAACTACTTTTCTGGCCCATCTCAGTGCCAAAAAACAGGTCCATAACAGTGTAAAAACGGCCCAACAGACCAAATGGCCCGTGACCTCATCTTCTTCTTTTATTTATTATACTGTTATGGTCAACAACCCAGGTGGCCCGACTCCTCTGGAATAGGATTAACAGCATCCTAATTCATTAGTTCTCCTCAGGACACATGAGTCCAATGGATGAACGCACCCTCCTCTCAAAAAAAACGGCAACTAATCTCCTGCCATGATTTGAGCTTCCACGGAGGAAGTGCTGATGCTAAACCGTCCGTGGAATATATATATATTATTGGATCATGACAATTAATTCACTCTCTTTGATAGACGTACATAACCGAACCTTGATCGAGGAGGAGGAGCAGGCAATGGAATGGCCGTCCCAATCTACTTGGAAAACGCCAAGCTAATAGCTGTTATTTTCTATTTAATTCTTGACTTGATTGCAAGCTCATTGCCTTCTCTAGAACGGCATCCTAGTGCAAGGCGTCATGCATGTTTGGATAGCCAACACATATTCCATCTCCGGGAATTGAGTTACCCATGGGCGGTTACATAAACAAAAGGTGGCAGCCGAAAAAAAAATGGCAACTCAGCTGATGAAGGGACCAAGGTCGGCTGCGGCACCCAAGGCCGCAGCGGAAACGGCTCTTCCTTAATATAAGAACCGGACTCAAACCAATTCCCCAACATCCTCTACCGTCGCCGAGGACAACCGATGCACCGCTCTGATACCAATTGAAAGATCCGATAATAAGGAACGTACCTTAATATGGAAACAGCGGAAGAATCAGATCGTCGGTAAACGGAGCTACCAGAGTTCCCAGGCGTCCACGCCCCTAAGCCGCAGCAACGGAGAGGAAGAGCCCTTGGCTTACCTCTTTCAGAAGACAGGAAGACCTCTGCCTCTGTTAGAAGACAGGAAGACCTCTATTCTCGTCTACTTATAGAACCAGAGAATAAATAGGATCCTGTATACCAGCGTCACAGGGATTTCCGAAGAGTCCCCTTACTTGGGACTCTGTGTGGGCGTTAACGAAGAGTCCCATCACATGGGACTCTGTGTGATCGTTGACCAGGCCAACACATATTAATTCCTGATGCTTTGAAACTTGCATCTCAATACGTGAAACATGCATCATTTGTATATATATTCTCAAGTTAATTATGATAGAGATGAATAATCCTATTGTCTCTTGGTTGAAATCCTCTTCGTCCTTGAGAAATTTAAAGCTTTATTATTGATCAAGTATAAAAACTTAAATCCCTTAAAGTATTCAACAAAAGTGCTACTTTTCTGTCTTCCAGGATACATGGTGCTTTAAAGGTAAATATTGAAGCTTTTTAAAGGGACTGAAAACAACTATTAGTCATGACCTAGTGTCTCTCAAACATGAAACTGACTCCCATGCAGCTGAAATCATTTTGGAAGCTCATTTTTTAGCAACCAAAACTTATCTAAGTTTTGAGTTTGGGGACTGCAATAGAGCCTTATTATCTATGGATCATATGCAAATAAAAAAAAAAAAATGTTAGGCCCTGATATGCAAAAGAGAGTTCAAGACCTATCTTTTACCATGACAAAGAATACTGCCCTTAAACCTTGTAAATATCCAACATTTCAACAATTTTTCTTAATACAGCCAACTATTTGTAGGCTGTTGAGTTGTTAGTTAAATATGATAAAGAACTAGTTCTAATGCGTTTAGTACCTTGGATTAGAAGGATGGTAGATTTTTTTTAAATCCTTTCTCACATGTACTTTTATAAAAAATAAAATTATTCCACAAGATTGCTAATTCCGTTGAAGATGGATAACTTATCTCATTAAAATAGATATTTTTATTTTTATTCTCTTTGGCATCTATTTTATTTTAATTTTAAAAATTTATCCTACAAGATGGCTAATCCCGTTGAAGAGGGATAACTTATCCCATCAAGATAGATATTTTTATTTTTATTATGTTTGACTTTTTTTTTTTTTATTCTTATTCTTGGCAATGATATAATTATCCTCTTTGGTTTGTTATTTCATCATCCATCAAATGCAAGAATAATTTTTATTGTATTTTATTATTTTTATCATATTTTATGGACCAAATATAGTCCAATGAAATTAAATCCAGCTTGAAACAGCTACTGGAAGGTCAATAGCATTTTTTTTTTTTTTTTGTTCTCTCTCTACTTGGTTTTTGAACCAACAGCTTAGGCCTTGGGTTGGATTGGATTAGATTACACTGATTTAGGAGAGAAGAAAAGAAAGTTATATCAGAAATCCTATTAAAATGTTAATTTAATACTCTAAAGAAATTAAACTATGAAATTTAAAAATAATTTTAAATTATAAATAGCAAACTAATTGCTTCCCACTCCAAGGTGAGCATCAAACGCGCCGTTGGAAACTTGGAATAAACTTGGAAGACCGTCCACTGGGAGGGCTCGCAAGAGCTGCCTCATTTTGTAAGGGCTGGCCCAGTAGCCGCGTCAAAGGGAGCATCGCTCCCACCGGCTCTCAATTTTTATTTTATATTTACGTGTATATTTATTCCGTTACGGTACCTATCGCCTTTTTTTCGCTTGGGGCGAGGGAGGCGGGTGTTCTCTCTTGTTTCGTCGGCTTCCAGAGCGAAAGTGGGAATATAAAAGAAGGGTGCTAGCAGTCGAAGGCGGCGGCTTTTCATGTAGCTCTCCCTTTCCCAATATCGCCATGGGATCGAATTCCCCGCGGCTAGGTTTGAATCCCAACCTCTATCTCTATAGATTGTAGTCGGATTTGTCGAAACCCTCCAAAAGAGAGAAAAAAACCTAATTATTTCTT
Organism: Calamus simplicifolius; assembly: GCA_900491605.1. Taxonomy (NCBI): domain Eukaryota; kingdom Viridiplantae; phylum Streptophyta; class Magnoliopsida; order Arecales; family Arecaceae; genus Calamus; species Calamus simplicifolius. The sequence goes on along the minus strand of UESW01004397.1, from coordinate 605,497 downwards.
AAAATCCGGCAATTTAGGTCTTCCGCAAGCTTGATTTAGATATGTTTCCTTCTCATATTCTTCGGAAATTGGGTAGATAAATGGTGTTTCTGTTTTTATCGTTCATCGAATTTGTTTCTGGAGAGCTTGACACTGAGTTACTTGATTCGTTTCCCTCATCTTGTTTTTGGATTTCCATCGTTGGGAGGTCTCTGTTTATTCTTATTAGATTGGGAACTGTATTTATACGACAAGAGTTGCTCGAGTTGATGGCGTTTGATTTGAATCCTTACATAGAGATGGAGAATTGAATTGGTTGTGTGACAGATGTGCATGACTTGGTTGGTATTTTAATTGACCGTGATCTGATTTTTGTTGTTCAAAATTCAGGTGGTCATGTTGAACTAGTTTTAGATGTGGATTGATATCGATGGGTTTAAGATACTTACATGGGGATGGCTATGATTTGATGATTCGTGTACCATTTGCATGTCTTTGATTTCTTTTTGGTGGTGATTTGTTGCATATCTTAATGATTGTGCCGTCCTTGTTCTTCTTCGATAATTTTCAAGTGACAATGGCAGATTCTGCTTTGATGATAAATTTTGGATTTTATGTTTATGGTTTGAGCTCGTTACTCCTGGTAACATTGACAAGAAAGGTGAGATCTTCTCTATTGCTTTTTGCTGGTTATGAGTTGGGGAAACTGAACAAATTTGATTCAGGATTTGTTGCTTTTTTAATTGTACTACTTCTGATGTTGGGAGAAGGAGCTTTAATCAATACCAATAATTCTTTGCTTTATTAACAATATTTTGGTGGTTTACAGCAATGCATGTGTACTAAAATTGCATGGAGGTTGGACCAACCACCATAATATTGTATCATCTGAAACAACCTAAAGCTTTTCTTAATTTGACATAGTGACATTCAATATTATCATCCTGTACTGGTTAAGACGAAGCTAAGATTTTTACCAATAAAGAAGGATTTTAAGCATTTTTTTAATTTCTGAATTATTTTACTTATATAGAAATGATTAAAATTATCGGAGGACTAATCATTCATTATGAAGCTTTAAAGTTTGCAATGTAACACCTCTTATCTATTTGATGTACATGAGATTCTTGTATATTAACTCATGAGTGCAGTAGAAACTTTAGTAAGGGGCATGCTGGAGCAAACCTACCATGGAAATGTTATGGGTCTCTTAATTACAAGCATTTGATTGTGTTAATAAGAACATTCCCTGAAATAGGGGGTTTTATGTAATGCCAGCTTATCTAGGTATATAATATTCTCTAGAAGGTCTGGGGATCTGGGGGTTATAGTAACGACTGATGATTTATTAAGTGGTCAAGTCAGTAAGGTGTAGAATGATATGTTACATTCTACCACTTTGTCAAGGTATCAGCTAATTATATTGATTAGCTTTAAGCATTCTTCTGCCATGTTTGATATGTATTAGATTTTGATACTTGTTATATGCAACTAAGACATGTGTTGGGTTTGTAGTTTTGGTAGGCTATTTTTTAAAATTCAAAAAGGCTTTGAATACTTCTTAGGTGTAGTTGAGATACATCATGGATGCCTTTTAGATTGAGAGGGAGGGCTTTTCTTTTTCTTTTTCACAATCATATGATTGTAACCTCCTAGTGATGAATGTTTAATTTTATAATGCTTCGAGCTTATTTGCAGGTTCAATTAACTTATTAACGAGCTGACCATGTGGCTCTAAAACTCGAGTGAAAGTTAATGGTGGGTAGGTGAACTTGAGTTATAAGCACATAATACTTTTCTTTTCCATTCAATGTGAGACTATTTTGGGTATTACAATCTTTCTCTCTTATAATGCGATGTTCTTATTGCACGCCTTACGCTAGCTAGGATTTACCTCAAGCTAGATCATTGGTGTTGCAAGGGTGGTTTTACGATATGGCGGGACTCTACCACTATCTCATTGGTAGCCCTTTACTCATGCCCATCAACTTTCGCACACTTGAGTCGGCTCTGATACCATTTGTAACGCTTCAAACCCTAAAACTTATTAGCGGGCTAAAATTACGTAGCTCTAAAACTCTAGTAAAAGTTAATGGATAGCAGGTGAACTTGAGTTATAAGCACATAACACTTTTCTTTTCTGTTCAATGTGGAACTATTTTGGGCATTAGAAATTTAAACTTTGTAGCATTATTATTTATTGCATATGAAATCTGGTCTATGGATTTCAATGATAACTAAATTCTAGGGTTTGTAGATGGATGTTATTCCATGAAGTTGGAATATGTTATTGTGATAGGTTATTTGCTTCATGGATGCATATATATATATATATATACATACATACAATATAGCTTTATTGCATCCTATTTCTTAAGTTTTGCGGTACTATTCCAAGTGTATCATTTCATTATCACTTCTCCATGTCCATCCTCTAAGGTTCGCATCTGAGCTTTGATACTTATAAGACTTATATATGTTCTTAAAATTGAGTCCAATTTAATGGAAAATAACTGCAAAACCCAATTTAATTTCTTTTTATCTTCTATTGTGGTCTCCAAGACACTAAATTATTGTTGGAAGTTTGTAAAATGATTTGTGTAGCCTTGAGTAAGTGGTAGTGGATAAAATAATTAGTTTAGTTTAGATTTTGTTGTATTTTCTGAACTTTTTGTAAGGTAATTTTAGTAGGTTTTAGATTCTAGTTTTAAGTAGGATAGTGCATGTTAGGTTGGATAAGTACTAAAGTCTTTTTTTGTTTTAGTTGTTTTTCTATTCAAGGTTCTATGTGATTTTCCATTATAGGAAAGATTGAGGATGTCAATGTAGAGGTTGGTTACTTGATTTTCAGGACTTGTAAAGGAAGGCTTGAAAAAAGTTATAAATGGACTCTATAGCTGGCCACAAGGGTAGGTTTGGTTGCTAGGAAAGTTGCTTGGAAGACTTTCAAGCTTTTTGCTTTTTTGTTCCCTAAGAAAATTAATAAATTTGGATTTTTTTATAAAAATATTGTAATGACTTATTTAGAGAAAATTTTCTTTTTCATGGAAAAACCCTAATTTCCTTTTTCCTTTTCCATGAATTTCCTTGCAACTAAACATACCCTAGGGCACATTTTGCCCTAGACAATACCACCACCATGGTGGATAGTGCTTTCCAAGCTTTGGGCAAGTGCCTAGATTGACACCTAGCTGAGTGCTTGGTTACACCTAGCTGAGTGCTTGGTCACTTATGGGCCATCCTTATTTGGAGCAGTTGCCTTGTTCCTTGGATTATTAAATGAGTCAACATTTTAAACTAATTCTGATGTTACTCTCAATTGTGATTAGGGACCTTACATTGATAACAACAAAGAAGGTGGGTTATTGGTGAATAATTTTAGGGAATGGAGGGAATTGAGCTTTCCAAACAATGGCACCCCTTTGAGAATGGGACATAGTCTAAATCCATACCTAATCCAACCTGAACCCAATATCTACCCAACCTGATCATACCTGAACCTTTTCCTATCCCATTCTTGGATGGGTAGTGTTGACGTCGAGTCACCTTCCTTGAACGTCAGAAAAATGAAGGTCCTCCTTGTCGGACTCCTGCAAGAAAAGTCTCCGGAGACCGAATGTTTCGGTGGGGACCCTCCGACGCTTAAGTCAGTCACTCGGGAACAGACAAGAGTTAGCTAGCAGAAGAAAGCTAGAGAGTTAGGGTTTAGGATCCTTTCATCGTCGTAAATGTGAGCTTTTATACCTGTTCAAAGATCTTCCTCTCTCCATGCTTCCAAAAGGTTACCGATTTCATGATATATCCGTCTGATAACGGACAAAAAGGAGGGGCTGACAATGATAGGCCGTATCGTTACTGTGCGTTAGAGGTGTCCTGCCTAATTTGCCATCCGTCAATACGGTCTTACAAGTGTCGGGCAGTCGCGACTGTATTAGGTACGCGTCGTTAAGAGGTATGGCCGCATGCAGCCGCAGGCGAGTGGTGAGTCGTACGCCGTAACGGGATATGGCCATACATAGTCGCAGGCGAGTAGTGGGTTGCATGCCGTAGTGGGATATAGCCACGTACTGTTATGGACGCGTGATGGACCATACGCCTTAATGAGGCATGGCGACGCATCGTAGCAGGCGAGTAGCGGGCCGTGTTGGCATGCTAGGTGGCCCGTTGCTATAAGCTACTAGGTCCCAAGGGCCAGATCATGGCGGATGCCCTGGAGGCCAAAGCAGGCCTCGGAGGTTGGCCTCGGAGGTGGGCCTTGGAGGTTGGCCTCGGAGGTTGGCCTCGGAGATTAAATGATGCCCCGAAGGCCAAAGCGGGACGCCGTCAGTCTCCTTTACCGTTAACCCTGACGGTGCTGGATCAGCCATATCAGATGCCTCCTCACCCCTAAGACGAAGCGGGTCCATCTTGGCGAAGCGAAAGGGGTGTCACCTCTCTAGTGGCTGATCCCCGTCCGCTGCCAACTGCTTCCGGACACGTGTCTTTGGATGCTGCGATAACTTAACGCGGGCGATTTGAGGGATGTGAAGGGGCAGCTGCTACTGTCAGTCCAATCTGCCGCGATTGCCCTCGAGGCGGGGTTGTCCTTTTGAAATTCGTGAAAAGCGGTCACCATTATTACCATTATGGCGCTGACGTCAGCGGTGTCCCATCATTAGCTGGAGGCGGTTTGTTCCATGCGTCGGACGCCTGCTGAGGCGGCCCAGCCTATAGCAGGAGTTCGCGTGGCTGGCAAATCGAGGCAGAACGATTTGAAACTTGACAAAACCCGGGCGAAGGCTGAATACTCGTCATTTTACTTCAGTTATCTTCTTCCTCTGGTCCTCTGCTCCCTCTGCAACCTGAGAATCGCCCCCCGCCATTTCTTTCTCCAGGTTAGCCTTCTGTCCTTCCCCGTCCTTCCTTCTTCTTTCCCAAACTTTTGTCATGGCCTCCTCACCATCCTGGACTTCTTCTTCTCCCTATGATAACCGTATTTCTCCCTCGAGGCTTCGTGCTTCTTCATCTCCTTCTTCTTCATGGTCCTCTGATCCGGAGGACCGCCTTCCCTTATCCCAATGATTGGCTGCTGACAGAGCTCCTGCAAGAGGACTTTCAGCGGCGGTCGGCTGGGCTCCAGCGAGGAGGCGCCAGGCAGCGGCTGGCGCCTCTTTGAGGGCAGGGGCGGAATCCTCGGAGGGGACCGCCTCCACAGTAACGGGTCAAGACTTAGCCAAAATTAAGGCCCGTTACCAAGTACCCCGAGATGTCGGGCTTTTCCTTCCGACCCCCGATGACAGGGTGGTCTCCTTCGGCCTGGCAGAGTGGCCGTTTACGAGATTTCCCTTAGGTTAGGCCTTCGTCTATCCTTTCATCCCTTTTTATTAACCTTTTGGACTATTACTTTTTGACTCCTGCTCAACTGGTCCCAAACTCCCTTCGGACAGTTTACGCCTTTCTTATCCTTTGCCACCACCTCCAAATCACCCCCCGACTCTCTCTCTCTTTTGATGCTTTTACACCCTCAGGCAGCAGAGGGGTTGGTGGCTATTCCAGCCCCGACCCGGTCGGGTTCTCAAGCTTCTTCTCCCTACCTCGGTCAAGGGATGGAAATCCCGTTTCTTTTTTGTTGACCTTGATCAAGTTAAGTCCTGGTGGGGGGATTCCGACCTCCGACCCAACATGAACTCCATCATCCTCCCAGGAGATCAAGAAGCGCTGGGGCAACTGTTGATTGCCAACATCCCCAGATACAACTTGCTTCTGTTGGAGCACGACCTCCAGTTGGCGGGCCTCGCCACACAGAGTGGTGAGTAATAGACGCCCCAGCACTTAGCCAAATTGCCATTTCCTTCTCTTTTCTCTTCTTTCCTCTCTTTCTTCTTTTTTTTTACTGACTCCAACTGATGCTGTGCAACAATGAAGCCTCCGACTGCCATGGTCAAGAAGGCCGCAGTCAAGAGGATGAGGGCCCGGGGCGGCCCGAGTGAGGGGCAGCATGCGTTGGCCCCCAAGCGCCTTATTGTGAGGGCGTCTCCGCCGGCCGAGCGACACGAGCCTCCACCAGCCCCGGAGATGGACCTGATGGTTGACACCCCGCCAGAGGGGGCAGCGGCCGAGGGGCGACGATGGAGGAGCCGGCGACAATGGAGGAGCCGGCGACAATGGAGGAGCTGGCGGCGATGGAGGAACCCCAAGCTCCTAATGAACCTGCCCCAGCCGAAGTAGACAAGAGTTGGGGGGAAGGGCCATCAGGGGCGGCAAGCCCGTCCCCCGAACAGATGCCGGCGAGCAGCCTCCACACGCCGACCGAAGTACTTCGGGACCGCCGAGGGGAACAGGGCCGGGCCGATCCCTCGCGGTTTTTCTTTGATAAACGACGGGCGCCGGGCTAAACAACTCATGTCCTACATCGTTCAGCCTGATATTCAAGAGGAGCTCCGAACCCTGGGGGCGAATAGGTTCTTTCGGAAGATCTTCTCAGCTCTCGTTCGAGTAAGTATTTTTTCTTCTTGCCCTTAGTTTAGTGCACTTAAGCAATTTGTATAGCTGACACTCTGAGTGCAGGTGACCAACTCCGTCGTGCTCGCTCGGGAGGCCATCGGCGATGGGGATGCTGTTGCCCACCAAGTCCAGCAGGATGCTGAGGACGCCCAGGCCCGGGCCGAGGCTGCGGAGAAGGCCTTGGAATTGGCAAGGGCTAAGTTCGCCGATAAAATAAAGGAGGCTGAGAATAGAGCCGAGACCGACCGACGGCGAGCGGTGCTCAACCAGCTCATAGAGGCTGAGGGCGCGATTGAAGCCCGAAACCTCCATATAGCCGACTTGAACTCGGCCATTCAGGAGGCCGAGGATCGGGCGAAGCGGGCCAAGGAAGAGGTGAAGGCCATGGAGGCCGAGAGGGCGGCAGCAGCCTCTCTGGCGGCGGAGGAGGAGGCCCAAGTCGTTGAGGTGGACGCTGCTGCCGAGGCCAGGGTTGTCGCGGCCGTGGAGGAGTTCAAGGCATCTGAGCACTTCACCCACAAGCTGGTTGAAGCTAATGCAGATTTCTATGTCCAGGGGTTTGACGATGCCAAGAAGAAAGTTGCCCGAGTTTTGAACCTCCCCTAGGTCATGGACATCGAGCCAGACCAAGAGTCCGATGAGGCCTCGGATGGCGAGCCTGCGACCGGACCTTGATTTTGTAGTTCATTTTTGTTTTTGTACTAAGTCCAACTTGGTCGGTATTTTGTATATACTAATGTTAATGAAGTCTAATTTTTCCATCAATGAAACTTCTAACTGTGATATCTTCTCTGAGTCTTTGGGTTGCTGACGTGGGACTCTTGAGGGCTTCGTCAGCACCGAGGGGCAGCTTTTATTTTTCATGCATCTTCAACTTAGTCATATAGGGCAGGGCCCTTCTGGGAGAGCTAAGGGAGACGGGTCGTGTCCGCCCCTCGGGGACTCGGGCTTCCGAGCATTGATGAAGCATCGATCTTGGGCCGCCGAGAATGACTCGGACTTCTTGAATCCGATGGTACATCGGATCTTCGATGCCAATGGTACATTGGGCTTTTTGTTGAAAGTCGATGGTACATCGGTCTGCCAGTGGTACACTGGGCTTTCCACGCCGAGTCTGGCCTCGGGCTTTTGAATTCGATGGTACATCGGGTCTTCATTGCCAATGGTACATTGTGCTTTTTTTGTTGAGAGCCGATGGTACATCGGTCTACCAGTGGTACACTGAGCTTTCCATGCCGAGTCTGGCCTCGGGCTTTTTGAATCCGATGGTACATCGGGTCTTCGTTGCCAATGGTACATTGGGCTTTTTTGTTGAGAGCTGATGGTGCATCGGTCTGCCGGTGGTATACTGGGCCTTCCACGCCGAGTCTGGCCTCGGGCTTTTGAATCCGATGGTACATCGGGTCTTCGTTGCCAATGATATATTGGGCTTTTTTGTTGAGAGCCGATGGTACATCGATATGCCAGTGGTACACTTTCCATGCCGAGTCTGGCCTCGGGCTTTTTGAATCCGATGGTACATCGGGTCTTCGTTGCCAATGGTACATTGGGCTTTTTGTTGAGAGCCGATAGTACATCGGTCTGCCAGTGGTACATTGGGCTTTCCATGCTAAGTCTGGCTTCGGGCTTTTGAATCCGATGGTACATCGGGTCTTCGTTGCCAATGGTACATTGGGCTTTTTTGTTGAGAGCTGATGGTACATTGGTCTGCTAGTGGTACACTGAGCTTTCCATGCCGAGTCTGGCCTCAGGCTTTTTGAATCCGATGGTACATCGGGTCTTCGTTGTCAATGGTACATTGGGCTTTTTTGTTGAGAGCCGATGGTACATCGGTCTGTCAGTGGTACACTAGGCTTTCTATGCCGAGTCTGGCCTCGGGCTTTTTGAATCCGATGGTACATCGGGTCTTTGTTGCCAATGGTACATTGAGCTTTTTTATTGAGAGCCGATGGTACATCGGTCTGCCAGTGGTACACTGGGCTTTCCATGTCGAGTCTGGCCTCGGGCTTTTTGAATCCGATGGTACATCGGGTCTTCGTTGCTAATGGTACATTGGGCTTTTTTGTTGAGAGCTGATGGTACATCGGTCTGCCAGTGGTACATTGGGCTTTCCATGCCGAGTCTGGCCTCAGGCTTTTTGAATCCGATGGTACATCGGGTCTTCGTTGCCAATGGTACATTGGGCTTTTTGTTGAGAAGCTGAGATGCTTAAACCTCTGTTTATTAGTTTCAAGTGCGGGGCAGGAGCTCCAAGAGAATACAATCGCAAAATTTCATGTAAAGAAAGAGTACGCTACTGATAATATCGATGAAGGTTGTCGGCGTTCCACGTTCGCGGGAGCGGCTTTCCGTTCAACTCTTTTATTTTGTACGCTCCGTGGCGGAGTGCCTCGGTGATCCGGTAGGATCCTTCCCAGTTCGGTGCTAGCTTGCCTCCTTCCGTCGGTTTTGAGATTTTAGCTCGATAAAGGATGAGGTCCCCCGGCAAGAAGGTCCTTGGGCGGACACGAGCGTTGTAATATTTAGCCGCTCGCTGTTGGTAGGCTGCCATTCGGAGTCGCGCTCGATCCCGTACCTCTTCCACTAGGTCGAGGTTGGCCCGCAACTGGTTCGGGTTATCTTCCTCGCTGTAGGCTTCCACCCTGGGGCTCGGGGCGCCGATCTCCACAGGAATGACGGCCTCGGATCCGAAGACAAGGCTGAAGGGAGTTTTTTCGGTGGGGGCTCGAGGCGTTGCGTGGTAGGCTCATAGCACATTGTGGAGCTCCTCCACCCACCATCCTTTGCAGTCATCTAGCCAGGTTCTCAGTCATTGGAGAATGATGCGGTTGGTCACCTCGGCCGCTCCGTTGATTTGAGAATGCCCTACAGATGTGAACCGTTGATGGATGCCGAGCTCGGTGCAGAATCCTTGGAAGGGTGCGTTGTCGAACTGCCGGCCGTTGTCGGTGACCATAGTATGCGGCAGCTCGAACCGGCATATTATAGACTTCTAGAAGAAAACCCTCACCTTGCCTTCGGTGATCTTGGCAAGCGCCTCAGCCTCGATCCATTTGGTGAAGTGGTCGACAGCCACCGGCAGGAACTTACGCTGGCCGAAGGTAGGAGGGAATGACCCCAAGATGTTCATCCCCTACTGGGCGAAGGGCCAAGGTGCTGCCAGTGGGGTCAGCTGAGATGTCGGCTGCTGCTGGATGTTGGCATGGTGCTGGCAGCTTCACACTTCTTGACATGCTCGGCCGCGTCCTCCCTCATGGTCAGCCAATAATACCCCTACCGTAGGGCCTTGTACGCCAGGGCTCTGCCCCCAGATGACTCCCGCATATGCCTTCATGGATTTTTCGTAAGATATAGTCAGCTTCAGTAGGCCCGAGGCACTTGAGGACCGGGTATGAGAATGATCTTCGGTAAAGCTTCCCATCCATCATCAGGAACTTCGGGGCCCGTCGCCTGAGTAGTCTGGCCTCGGCCGGGTCTTCAGGGAGGGTGCCGTCAGTGAGATATCGGACATAAGTATCCATCCAGGAAGGCTCTTGCTCGATCGGCATTGCCTCCTCCACTGTCGCTTCAATGCTCGGGACTTGCAGGTGCTCCACGTACGTTCTTCCCAAGGTCCCATCGGCCGAAGTGGCCAAGTGGGACAACACGTCAGCCCTGGCATTCTTTGTCCGGGGAATGTAGCTGACGCGGAAATATGCAAATCGAGAGGCTTGGGATCACACCTTGTTCAGATAGCGAGATATAGTTGGGTCTCTAGCCTCGTACTCCCCAGCGACCTACCCGGAGACAAGCTGGGAGTCTGTGAAGGCCCTTAGACGCTCCGCACCAAGCTCCTTGGCTAGCTTCATCCCTGCCAGCAAGGCTTCATACTCTGCCTGGTTGTTGGTGGCCGGGAAGAGGAATCGGAGAGCGTACTCCACCACCTTTCCCTCGGGGCTCGCGAGGATAAGTTCGGCCCCACTCTCCTGAGAGTTTACCGCTCCATCCACATGAATGATCCAGTCCTCTTTCTCCACCCCCTCGGCCGTAGGGGACTCCATGTGTGCCTTCGAGTGCAACTCCTCCGGATGCTCCTTTGCCCAAGTGCACTCGACCAAGAAGTTGGCTAATACTTGGGACTTCATTGCAGGCCTTGGCTATATGGATAAATCAAACTCTCCTAACTTGATGGCCCATTTGGCCAGCCGACCGGAAGTGTCAGGACGGGACAAGATAGTCCGAAGTGGTTGGTCCGTGAGCACCACAATTGGGTGAGCTTGAAAGTAGGGTCAGAAGCGCTGGGCGGAGACCACCAGGGCGAATATGATCTTCTCGGTCTTGGAGTATCTGATCTCAGCATCGTGGAGTACCTTGCTAGTGTAGTAGACTAGCTTCTGTGCTCGTCGGCGTTCATGCGGACGATCATGGAGCTGACGGCTTCGGGGGAGGCCGTAAGATACCAAAAGAGTTCCTCCCCGCTCCTCGGCTTGGACAACAGTGGGGGAGTAGATAGAAAATTCTTCAGCTCCTCGAAGGCATCCTAACACTCCTTCGTCCACTCGAAGCTGTTGACTTTGCATAGCGCCTTAAAGAAGGGCAGACACCGCTCTGCCGACCTTGACATGAAGCGGCTCAAGGCTGCCATCCTTTCGGTCAAACGCTGCACCTCCCTCTTGTTAGCTGAGGGCCTCATATCCAAAATGGCTCGGATCTTGTTTGGGTTGGCTTCAAATCCTCGCTGCGTCACCATGAAGCCCAAAAACTTGCTTGCCGCAACTCCGAAGGCGCACTTGCGGGGGTTCAGCCTCATTCGGTACCGGCGCAGATTGGCGAAAGTCTTCGCAAGGTTGGCATCATGGTCCGTGGCGTGGGTGCTCTTGGTCAGCATGTCGTCCACGTACACCTCCATGTTGCGCCCAATTTGGTCCTCGAAAACCTTGTTCATTAACCTCTGGTAGGTGGCTCCCGCATTTTTCAACCCGAACGACATCACCTTGTAGCAGTATATCCCCTTCTCGGTGACAAAGGAGGTCGCCTCTTCATCAGCCGAGTCCATCCTGATTTGGTTGGACTCCGAGAATGCGTCCATGAAGCTGAGGGTCTCGTGGCCGGACGTAGCATCTACCAGTTGGTCGATCCGAGGCAGCGAGAAGCTGTCCTTGGGGCATGCTTTATTGAGGTCGGTGAAGTCTACACACATCCTCCAGCTCCCACTGGCCTTGCGGACCATCACGACATTCGCTAGCCAGTCGGGGTAGTGCACCTCGCGAATGTGTCCAGTCGCCGTCAGCTTGCGCACCTCTTCATCTATGGCCTTCTGTCTGTCTGAAGCAAAGCTCCTTTTCTTCTGCCGAATTGGTCGGCACTCCGGCTTAATGTTGAGCTGGTGTGTAAGCACCTCCTCTGGAATGCCTGGCATGTTGGATGCCGACTAGGTGAAGATATCAGCATTGGCTCGCAGGAAAGCAAGGAGCTGGTTGCAAGCCTCCTCCGGGAGCAAAGCCCCAACTTGGATAGTCTGCTCCGGGTCTTCTCTTAGGGGAAAGGCTAACAGGCGCTCGACCGGTTCTGCCCTCCTTGATGAGTCCCGGGGGTCCAGTGCTTGTGGTACAGGTGTGGGCATCACCCCCCAAGAGCTAGGGGCCATGTGGCAGCACAGTGGCGGTGGGTTCTGCTCCCTGCGCATCTCCCCAACCCCTTCGTTGGTTGGGAATCTCACGAGAAGTCTCTTGGTGGAGATAACAACGTCCAAAAAATTAAGCCCAGGCCTTCCGAGGATAGCGTTATAGACGAGGGGCACCCGGACCACCAGGAAGCTTATGAAAACTGTACTTTGGCGTGGGGCCGTGCCAGCCGTGACAGGAAGAGTGATCTTCCCTTCGATCTTCACGGAATTTCCGGTGAACCCCATCAGGGGCGTGGTGACAGGCCGAAGCAGGTCGGGTGACAGGTTCATGTGAACAAAAGCATCATAATTCAAAACATCCATCGAGCTCCCACTATTAACTAAAATTCTTTTTACAGGATGCTTAGCTATCGTCATGGACACGACGACGCTATCATCATTTTTATTAACTACCTCCTCTAAGTCCCTTTTGAAAAAAGGGATTAAAAAGTCTAACTCTCCCTCCCCTTTTGGCTTCTTGGGTGGGCCGCTTGCCCTTCAGAAAATCATCGTCACCATCTTCTCGGTCGCAGCATTGTCAATTATCGATGGCATAGGCGCTGATGGGCCAGGAGCTCCCGGGTTGTTCCTCTGGACGAACTTCCCTAGGTGGCCACGCTAGATAAGGTCCTCTATCGCCTTCTTCAGCTGGCGACAGTCGTCGGTGTCGTGGCTATGATCCCGGTTGTAGCGGCAGTAGAGGTTCTTGTTGCGGGGGATCTTTGAGTTCATTGGAGGAGAGCGTTGAAGATAAGGCTCGCCCTCGATCTCGAGCAGGTATGCGATATGGGGCGAGCAGAGGAGTGTAGGGCCCGTCTCTCGGTGCAGGAGCTCGGGGACGGTTGTTTGGTCGGCGAGGAGGCTTGGGCCTTCTAGGTTGAACTTCAACCGGCTCTGGACGAGCCGGCTTCTTGGTGGCGCTTCCGCTGGCCTCGCGCCGGGAGGAGTCAGCTTCGTCGGCGCGGATGTACTTCTGGGCCCGGCTCAAAAGCACTGCGTAGGAGCCGGGCGGCTTCTTGTCGAGGGAGTATGCAAACGAGAGGGACGGAGCCCTCGCTTCAAGGCTAAGGTGGCCACCAAATCCTTGAGGTTGTAGACTTGCAGGGCGGTCTCCTTAAACCTAGCAACCACTGATTGTACTCGTCGAGGCGACGCTCAGCTCGGCGGGCTATTCTGCCGTCAAAGGACCCCTCCCTCGAGGAATCCGAGGAGGGGGAAGAGCAGCGGCGATGCTGACGAAGGTGCTCCGCTTCCTTCCCATGTCGCCGCTTGGGAGATGCACTAGCGTGGCGAGAGGGTGACTGGGGCCTCTTGGAGGCTTCGTGACGGTGAGGCTTGGGCGAAGCGTGGCGGTGGCAAGCTTCTTGGGCAGGGGACCTCCTTCGAAAAGAGTGCTGGCTGGGTTGGATGACTCCTGGCACTGACGGGAGGGGCCCCGGTTGCTGCGCAGCACCGCTTGGTGTTGCAGGCCTTGACCACCGTTGCCAAAGATTGGACTTGCGCGGCGAGGGCGGCAAGCCAGTCTTTTTGAAGCTGCTGCGGTGGTGATGCAGGGACGTCGGCTAGGGGAGCTGAGGGGCCAACCGCCAGCGGATCAGCCCCTTGACGCTGCCCCCCAGCATGACTGGTGGAGACCTCTCGCGCACGGATCGTCACCATCGCTTGAGAGCTCAGGGAAAGAGAGGTAGTCGCTGACAGGCTCGAAGCTTTTCTCTTCTTTCCCCCCTTTCTGGCGCGCCAATCTATTGACGCCGAGTCACCTTCCTTGAACGCCAGAGAAATGGAGGTCCTCGCCGGACTCCTACAAGAAAAGTCCCCGGAGATCGGATTGTTCCGGTGGGGACCCTTCGACGCTCAAGTTAGTCGCTCGGGAACAGACAAGAGTTAGCTAGCAGAAGAAAGCTAGAGAGTTAGGGTTCAGGATCCTTTCCTCGTCATAAATGTGAGCTTTTATACCTGTTCAAAGATCTCCCTCCCTCTATGCTTCCAGAAGGTTACCGATTTCATGATAGCCCCGTCCGATAATGGACAAAAAGGAGGGGCTGACAATGACAGGCCGAATCGTTATTGTGCGTCAGAGGTGTCCTGCCTGATTTGCCATCTGCCAATACGGTCTTACAAGTGTCGAGCGGCCGCGACTGTATCAGGTACGCGCCGTTAAGAGGTATGGCCGCGTGCAGCTGCAGGCGAGTAGTGAGTCGTACGCCGTAACAGGATATGGCCATACGTAGTCGCAGGCGAGTAGTGGGTTGCACGCCGTAACGGGGTATGGCCACATACTGTTATGGATGCGTGGTGGACCATACGCCTTAATGAGGCATGACGACGCATTGTAGCAGGCGAGTAGCAGGCCGCGTGGGCGTGCCAGGTGGCCCGTTGCTATAAGCTACTAGGTCCCAAGGGCCAGACCATGGCGGATGCCCCGGAGGCCGAAGCGGGCTTCGGAGGTTGACCTCGGAGGTGGGTCTTGGAGGTTGGCCTCGGAGATGGGCCTCGAAGGTGGGCCTCGGAGATTAAATGATGCCCCGAGGCTGAAGCGGGACGCCGTCAGTCTTCTTTACCGTTAACCCTGATGGTGCTGGATCAGCCATATCAGGTAGGATATTTATTCAGACCAGATCTAAGCTGATAGTATCACTAACTTATGTTTTGACTCCTCGTAATAGGAAATCAGCTGTCAACAAATCCTTGAATTGCAGGGACTGGCTGGCCACTTAAGTAATCTCCAATTTGATGTTGATAAGGACTCTAAAATCAGCAACTAATATCAAGCCTTGTGGGATGCCCAATGATGACATGTATGGGCATCCTTTTTTTCCCATGTTTTGACTAATTTAAAAGAAAAAAAGCAAAAAAAAAAAAAGCCTTACAATGAAAGGCCAATTGAATCCATTTTGGTTGCACTGATGGTCATTGTATCCATATTCTTTTTAAGCATTTGAGTATTTATTTGAAGAGAGAAAGCATGCCTTTAAACATGTTCAAATGGGTATTGACCAATGCTAGATCATGTTATGTTGCTTGGGAAATTTAGATGGTTTGAATCACTTGATAGAAAATTTCTTATGTAAATAAAATGAAAGTATTTGGACTAAAGATTTTGTTATCGCATTGCTCAAGTAGTTAAGACTTCACTGGCTATCAGTTTGTTTTCTTAAATTTTTTGTTATATAATCATATATATTTACAATACTACAGAGGGTGAAGCTTCGTGCATGGTTAGATTGCTCCATTGTCACTTGGAGGCCACAGATCTGAAAAACAGAAATAGCCTCTTTACATGCAGGGTTAAGACCGTGTACATCTAACTCTCCGTAGTGCCTACAATGGTGGAAGCCTTGTTTATTGGTCAACCATTCTTTTTTATACATATTTATGGTATTAAAATATAATTATTTATTTACATGTAATTTCATATATACTCTTTTTATTATATAAGGCTATCCATAATTCTAAATGTATGAAAGAGTGCCAATTTTATTGATTTTTTTTTGGATTTTTCGTTCTAGATCTTGGTTAGCTGCTGAGTCATTTTGCCTAGGCCTTTAGGGGCTCAACATGTAGGACCATTTAGGCAGTTTCATAACCTTTGTCTTTGTTGAAGCCTCTCTTGCTTGGACTGTCTCCACTCCGTCAATGAGAGGTAAGATGCTAGAGGCACTGAAGAACCTAAGCAAGCCCTTCAGTAGGGCTTTACTGGGGATAGTGAGATGATGCAGAGTACTCTTGGCAACTAGGGCAACTATCTGTGGCAAGAAGGTCCCTTGCTTCCCATTGAAGCCATGAAAAGACTCCTGTGTATATAAGACTGTTGCAACCTAACTCCCTCCATTCCCTCATGGACATATATAATTTTAGGAAGTTAATAACCTTACAGCATGCACGGTGAGGGACTGAGATTTCTTCTTCTTTGTCTCTTTTTATTTTCCTTTTTTAATGGTGGGATGAAGGGAAGGGAGAGTGATTCACCTAAAGGTTCAATCCTTATATCGCTTATGTAGAAACTTTTTTTTTTAAAAAAATTTATTTTCGGAACAACAACAAAATCACACCAAACTACGGTTAAACTGAAGTTAGATACAACCCTCAATAATAATAATCATATTTATTTAGTGAGCTAAGATCCATATTTATACTCAACTTAGCTTTGGCATGACACTTAAAATTAAGTTATTTAGGTAGGTAACTCTTACCAATTGCAACTCATACAACTCTTAGAAATTTATGGGATTTTGACATCATATGTTCCGGCATGTTTAAATCTCATCTCATGCCATTAGGACTAAAACCGTTTTGATAACCTAATTAAGTTAAACCATTTTTAAACATATGGGTAGCACCATTACTCATCTTGTCTCACTAATGTAACCTAATGTACTTCTACTTTGGTAGAACCCACGTTAAGGTGATAAAAGCCTTGACAAGTGTTTAAATATGGATGACATATCAACTTAAAATTTTATGTGAGGGATCTAGATAGATTTCATCATGCATTTAGTATCACATACTCATTGATATTATCATACATAGCATCTCATACATGTATATAATAAACGTGTCATAGTATGGCCTTATCTAGATTGATCTTCATAAGCTAATATGAAGATCAATGGTCAATCCTAGGTAATAATGAGCAACACCATAATGTCTACTTGACCATCATCTTGTGCATAGATACCTAGCTCCTCCATCACCATGGTTGGATTGCATGACTTCAAATGACTTGCTTTGTCTTCTTGTTTTATTACAATAAATAAATAAATACTACTAAAATTAAAAGAAAAATTACAATGAAACAAAATGGTACGCAGGCCATATTTAATAATTATAACCCTTATAAAAGAATAATAAAAACCTGCCAATCACATTGATCACAATGCCATACTATACACCATACAAAGCAACACATTATGCAAAACATATCATGTTATCATATAGCATATACATATTGCATTAAAGAAAATATGTTATAATAGGCCTGTTGTTTAAAACCAATTAAATTTGTAAGGTGCTCTGATTAGGTAGTACGACGGTTCCGCTAGTCGGTTAGCGGACGGGGTCGAGGGAGGCCGCCCTCACGGGGTCGGGGGGCAACGCCCCTCGAAACAAAAATTTTTCTTTGGAGATACATTAAAGTTTCGTCCTAAAATTTGATTTTTATTGATCTCATCAATAAATTTAAGGCTTACATCCGCATCACCATAAACAATAATTGATAAATCCTTATTGATATGTGAATTCAGTTCATGTATTAATCTAATTAAGACAATACTGAAATCATATATCATGCTATTAAACACTTTAATTGCAATATCCCATTCAGATTCTTAATCATATTAACGAATCTTTACAGGAAACAGATTATCAATTAACACCTTAGAAAACCAATTATCTATGTCGTTCGTGCAAACCTTAATATCTCATATATATACAAGAACGCAAATCATTCCAAGATCATATACATCTCATACATACAATCAAACATGGCATAATCGATTTTTAATGAAAATGCAAGTGGCTCTGATACCACTGTTGGATCACGGAATGGAAAATCCCAATCTAATTGGAATAAAGAGACAGCGGAAACAAAATAAATTTATTCCATAACCCACCAAGGATCACATGCGTTTCATAAAAATGAAAGAAGGATAAACGAAAAATATTACCTTTTGTTGATCAGTATGTAATCCATCTGTTCTTGTGTTGGGTTTGCTTGGATCTTCAAAGGTGCTGCCTTCAGAAAGATGACCACCCTCTACAAGTATCCATGCACGAACGGACACCAAACAGTTTTTGAATGCTAGTTCAAAGTTTATTTTTCACAAAAACAAACCATTGTCTTCAACTCTCTGTTTTCTAGTTTAAGGCAAAAGACACGATCCTTCAAATGCTCCAATAGACACGACCTTTCAAATGCCCCAATAGATATTAAAAAACGTATATATCATATATATACAAGTCTACTAGGGGTTTTCGGTTAACTAGGATTTTAATTAATATTTATTTAAAATTCCTTTTAAATAATAAAAATTTAAATCCTAATCCTTACCAAATAAGGAATTTATATTTTTAACCAAAAACCTTTATAGATTATTTCCTTATCCAATAAGAAAATATAACTAATTAATTACTTATCATAATTTAAATTACAAATTTAAATTTTCTCAAAATTAAACTCGAATCTAAATAACAACTAATTATTATTTGTAATTTAAAATAATCTCATCAGTTTAAATTACTATAGAGAGTAACAAACCGTAACCATTATTGTCCTTTCTTAATGTGCGACCCTATAGGTTCAATTAACGTTGGCAGTAGGCCTAAATCACATTTTGATCCTACAAGTCATAAGCGGCCTCTAGCAAGACATTATGACTACCCAAGTTAAATGAAAAGCTCATGTTCCGAGACAACCTTAAAGTAGCTAATGACATAATCCTTTTGTCACATGATATCTTGATAGAATATAAGGCATGGAAAAAGTTAACCTTATATCGCTCTATCTTTAATTTCTCGAAACCCAATTAGACTGACTAAACAAATGATATTGATCTCCATCAATTCATTTGAGCACGGCCATGCATTTCTCAGTCTCAATCATCGAGGGATCCAGAGATATCTCTCTTATAATAAGAGGGATAAATTCCATCTTAATCACTCATATCTCACTACATGATTCTTATTATGTTCAAGCATAATCTTTATAATCATTCGGTTAAAGACAACGTTTGATTATGTCAAAACATAGTATTCCTCATGTTGAGAACTATAGTAATCTTAGGTCTAAGGATTTAATGACACAACTACTAGAGATTAACTTATGACTTTGATTCATGTATTAATCTCAAGGCGGGTCTTGTCCAATATTTGTTCTCAACAAATACATATAAATTTGATTTGTATCTCATACATATATTCATCCCATGAATATCAATCAAATTTCATACTAATCTTAATTTATTGTTATTCCCACAACAATAACCGAGACATTTAGAATAATTAATAATATTATTCAAGAAAATTATTATATATAAACATGCAAATTATGATAATAGTAAATGCTCATAAATATTCAAAATACTATGTCCATATAATAGTTGTAGGGCACTGTTACTAACAATCTCTCACTTGCACCAGGCCCACTCATTAATGTATCTAATACCTATGAACCTAGTATGATGATCAAGCTTTGCTTGTGGTAGAGGTTTAGTCAATGGATTAGCAACATTGTCATCTGTTGGAACTCTGCATATTTTTACGTCACCTCTCTCAATGATTTCTCGAATGAGATGATAATACCTAAGAATGTGTTTGGATCGCTGATGTGACCTAGGTTCCTTTGCTTGTGCGATAGCACCATTATTGTCACAATAAACATCAATAGGATTTGTGATGCTAGGAATCACTCCAAGGTTAGTAATGAACTTCTTGATCCAAACTGCTTCCTTTGCTGCATCAGATGCTGCTATGTATTCAGCTTCAGTTGTAGAATCAGCAACAGTGCTTTGCTTCGAACTTTTCTAGCTTACACACCACCATTTAAACAAAACACATCCTAACTGCAATCGGAAATCATCTTTGTCAGATTGAAAGCTTGCATCTGTGTAACCACTTACAACCAGATCATCTTCCAATCCGCCATACACCAAGAACACATCTTTAGATCTTCTCAAGTACTTAAGAATGTTCTTGACAGCCGTCCAGTGACTTACACCGGGATCTGAATGGTATCTACTCGTTATGCTTAAAGCATAAGAGACATCTGGTCTAGTGCACAACATAACATACATGATAGATCCTATTGCTGAAGCATAAGGAATCTTATTCATGCGCTCTCGCTCATCTTTTGTGTTAGGATACTGAGATTTGCTAAGTGTAATACCATGAGACATAGGCAAGTATCATCTCTTGGAATCTTGCATACTGAACTTTTCGGTACTTTGTCTATGTAAGTACTTT
This sequence comes from Calamus simplicifolius, assembly GCA_900491605.1. Classification (NCBI taxonomy): domain Eukaryota; kingdom Viridiplantae; phylum Streptophyta; class Magnoliopsida; order Arecales; family Arecaceae; genus Calamus; species Calamus simplicifolius. The sequence continues at coordinate 585,432 of UESW01004397.1, read as the reverse complement.
GACTTAGACCAATCAGCCTCTTAGATCTATCTCTATAGATCTTTATCCCTAGGATATAGGCAGCTTCGCCTAAGTCTTTCATTGAGAAACATTTCCCTAACCAAGACTTGACACTCTGCAAGGTAGGGATATCATTCCCAATGAGTAAAATGTCATCAACATATAAGACCAGAAATACAATGGCGCTCCCACTAACTTTCTTATAAACACAAGGTTCATCTTCATTTTTGATAAATCCAAACTCTTTGACTGATTCATCAAAACGAAGATTCCAACTCCGAGAAGCCTGCTTCAAACCATAAATGGATCTTTGAAGCTTGCATACTTTACTAGAATTCTCAGGTTGTACAAAACCCTCAGGTTGTGTCATATACACATCCTCAAGTAGGTTTCCATTAAGAAACACAGTTTTAACATTCATTTGCCAAATCTCATAGTCATAATATGCAGCAATGGCAATGAGAATTCTAATAGATTTAAGCATGGCTACAGGTGAAAAAGTTTCATCATAGTATATACCATGAGTTTGTTTGAAACCTTTTGCAACTAGCCTTGCTTTGTAAGTATGTACTTTACCATCTATGTCAGTTTTCTTTTTAAAAACCCATTTGCACCCAATGGTCTTTGTACCTTCAGGTGGCTCAATTAAGGTCCATACCTGATTATCATACATGGATTGGATTTCAGACTTCATGGCCTCTAATCATTTCTCAGTGTCTAGATCTAACATAGCCTCTTGATAGGTAGTAGGTTCATTTTGATCCACTAATAATACATCATGATTATCAGTCACAAGAAATCCATATCTCTCGGGCTCATGACGTATCCTATCAGATCTACGTAATTTTTGTGCTACAGGTGGTGTGTCAACAATGGTTTGTTGACTTTGAGCATCCACAGGCGGTTCAATGTTATCTTGTGGTTCTCTAATTTCTTCGAGTTGTACCTTGCTCCCACTGGTTCCTTTAGAAATAAATTCCCTTTCTAGAAAGACACCATTCCGAGCAACAAACACTTTGTTCTCAATGGGATTGTAAAAGTAGTATCCTTTAGTCTCTTTAGGATACCCCATAAAAGAACATTTGTCAGACTTGGGTTCCAACTTATTTGAAACTTGACGTTTTACATAAGCTTCACAACCCCAAATCTTAAGAAAAGACAAACTGGGCTTTTTACCAGTCCACATCTCATATGGTGTCTTTTCAACCGCTTTGGTTGGAACTCGATTTAGTGTGAACGCAGCTGTTTTAAGTGCATAACCCCAAAGGTAAGTGGAAGATCCGTTAGACTCATCATAGATTGAACCATATCTAATAAAGTTCGACTCCTTTCAGATATACCATTCCATTGTGGTGTTCCAGGAGGAGTTAGTTGTGGAATGATTCCACAACTTCTAAGATGGTCATAAAATTCTTGGCTCAAATATTCTCCACCTGATCAGATCGAAGTGCCTTGATTGTCTTGCCAAGTTGGTTTTGTACTTCATTTTGAAAAGATTTGAACATTTCAAATGATTCAGATTTGTGTCTCATCAAGTAGACAACCATATCTACTGAAGTCATCAGTAAATGTAATGAAGTACTTGTAACCTCCTCTAGCATCTGAACTTAATGGTCCACATACATCTGTATGTATTAGGCCCAATAATTCATTGGCCCTTTCACTGTGTCCAGTAAAGGGATCCTTTGTCATCTTACCCAATAGACAAGATTCACATGTATCATATGATTCAAAATCAAATGAGTTCCAAAGTCCATCTTGATGGAGTTTTGATGTGTTTCTCATTTATATGGCCAAGGCGACAATGCCAAAGATAAGTTGAATTTAGGATCAAATCTGTTGCCAACTCTTGGCTCAATGGAAATCCAAGCCTATCAAGGTGCTCAATATAGCCTTTCATTTTCAACACATAAGCGCTAACTGAAGCACCCTCAGCCATTTTGCAAGAGTGCAATGCCTTGGTAGTATCATACCTTTCTTACCTTGCTTGTTGCTGGAACATTTCCTTTAGATTGGCAATCATATCATAAGTTTCCATGTTTTCCAAATCTTTCTGAAGTTCAGAACTTATGGTAGCTAGCATCAAGCATGCAACATCAATAGAGTCATTATGATGCTTCTCATAAGCATTCTTTTCAGCTCTAGAAGCATTATCGGCTGGTTCTTCAGGGTGAGGTTGATCCAGGACATAAAGCTTCCTTTCTTGTTTGAGAACAATTCTCAAATTTCGAAACCAGTCAAGGAAGTTAGTCCCAGTAAGTTTGTCCTTCTCAAGGATTGATCGCAGTGACATAGTAGAATTGTTATTATTGTTGGCCATCTACAATAAATGCAAAGTTCGTTAAGTATTTTGATTATGAAAAACTTTCACTAAATTAACAACCCTTAATAATAATAATCATATTAATTTAGTGAGCTAAGATCCATATTTATACTCAACTTTAAGTCAGCTTTGGCATGACACTTAAAATTAAGTTATTTAGGTAGGTAACTCTTACCAATTGCAACTCATGCAACTCATAGAAATTTATGGGATTTTGACATCATATGTCCTGGCATGTTTAAATCTCATCTCATGCCATTAGGCTCAAAACCGTTTGATAACCTAATTAAGTTAAACCATTTTTAAACATATGGGTAGCACCATTACTCATCTTGTCTCACTAATGTAACCTAATGTACTTCTACTTTGGTAGAACCCACATTAAGGTGATAAAAGCCTTGACAAGTGTTTAAATATGGATGGCATGTCAACTTAAAATTTTATGTGAGGGATCTAGATAGATTTCATCATGCATTTAGTATCACATACTCATTGATATCATCATACATAGCATCTCATACATGTATATAATAAACGTGTCATAGTATGGCCTTATCTAGATTGATCTTCATAAGCCAATATGAAGATCAATGGTCAATCCTAGGTAATAATGAGCAACACCATAATGTCTACTTGACCATCATCTTGTGCATAGACACCTAGCTCTTCCATCACCATGGTTGGATTGCATGACTTCAAATGGCTTGCTTTGTCTTCTTGTTTTATTACAATAATAAACAAATACTACTAAAATTAAAAGAAAAATTACAATGAAACAAAATGGCACGCAGGTCATATTTAATAATTACAATCCTTGTAAAAGAATAATAAAAACCTGCCAATCACATTGATCATAAGGCCATACTATGCACCATACAAAGCAACACACCATGTAAAACATATCATGTTATCATATAGCATATACATATTGCATTAAAGAAAATATGTTATAATAGGCCTGTTGTTTAAAACCAATTAAATTTGTAAGGCGCTCTGATTAGGTAGTACGACGGTTCCGCTAGCCGGTTAGCGAACGGGGTCGAGGGAGGCCGCCCTCGGGGGGCATCGCCTCCGAAACAAAAATTTTTCTTTGGAGATACATTAAAGTTTCGTCCTAAAATTTGATTTTTATTGATCTCATCAATAAATTTAAGGCTTACATCCGCATCACCATAAACAACAATTGATAAATCCTTATTGATATGTGAATTCAGTTCATGTATTAATCTAATTAAGACAATACTGAAATCATATATCATGCTATTAAACACTTTAATTGCAATATCCCATTCGGATTCTTAATCATATTAACGAATCCTTATAGGAAATAGATTCATCAATTAACACCTTATAAAACTAATTATCTATGTCGTTCGTGCAAACCCTAATATCTCATATATACAAGAATGCAAATCATTCCAAGATCATATACATCTCATACATACAATCAAACATGGCATAATCGATTTTTATGAAAACGCAAGTGGCTCTGATACCACTGTTGGATCACGGAATGAAAAATCCTAATCTAATTGGAATAAAATGGCTACGGAAACAAAATAAATTTATTTCATAACCCACTAAGGATCACATGCGTTTCATAAAAACGAAAGAAGGATAAACAAAAAATATTACCTTTTGTTGATGAGTATGTAATCCGTCTGTTCTTGTGTTGGGTTTGCTCGGATCTTCAAAGGTGCTGCCTTCAGAAAGACGATCACCCTCTACAAGTATCCATACACGAACGGACACCAAAGAGTTTTTGAATGCTACTTCAAAGTTTATTTTTCACAAAAACAAACCATTGTCTTCAACTCTCTATTTTTCTATTTTAAGGCAAAAGACACGACCCTTCAAATACCCCAATAGATACGACCTTTCAAATGCCCCAATAGACATTAAAAAAACGTATATATCATATATATATATATATACACACAAGTTTGCTAGGGGTTTTTGGTTAACTAGGATTTTAATTAATATTTATTTAAAATTCCTTTTAAATAATAAAAATTTAAATCCTAATCCTTACCAAATAAGGAATTTATATTTTTAACCAAAAACCTTTATAGATTATTTCCTTATCCAATAAGAAAATATAACTAATTAATTACTTATCATAATTTAAATTACAAATTTAAATTTTCTCAAAATTAAACTCGAATCTAAATAACAACTAATTATTATTTGTAATTTAAAATAATCTCATCAGTTTAAATTACTATAGAGAGTAACAAACCGTAACCATTATTGTCCTTTCTTAATGTGCGACCCTATAGGTTCAATTAACGTTGGCAGTAGGCCTAAATCACATTTTGATCCTACAAGTCATAAGCGGCCTCTAGCAAGACATTATGACTACCCAAGTTAAATGAAAAGCTCATGTTCCGAGACAACCTTAAAGTAGCTAATGACATAATCCTTTTGTCACATGATATCTTGATAGAATATAAGACATGGAAAAAGTTAACCTTATATCGCTCTATCTTTAATTTCTCGAAACCCAATTAGACTGACTAAACAAATGATATTGATCTCCATCAATTCATTTGAGCACGGCCATGCATTTCTCAGTCTCAATCATCGAGGGGCCCAGAGATATCTCTCTTATAATAAGAGGAACAAATTCCATCTTAATCACTCATATCTCACTACATGATTCTTATTATGTTCAAGCATAATCTTTATAATCATCCGGTTAAAGACAACGTTTGATTATGTCAAAACATAGTATTCCTCATGTTGAGAACTATAGCAATCTCAGGTTTAAGGATTTAATGACACAACTACTAGAGATTAACTTATGACTTTGATCCATGTATTAATCTCAAGGCGGTCTTGTCCAATATTTGTTCTCAACAAATACATATAAATTTGATTTGTATCTCATACACATATTCATCTCATGAATATCAATCAAATTTTATACTAATCTTAATTTATTGTTATTCTCACAACAATAACCGATTAGGGACATTTAGAATAATTAATAATATTATTCAAGAAAATTATTATATAATAAACATGCAAATTATGATAATAGTAAATGCTCATAAATATTCAAAATACCATGTCCATACAACAGGCCTAGGGCACTATTACTAACAAATCGTACCACAACGATTACAACCTTTAGCCTTCCCTGGCTAGCCCTCTTGTTTATACGGCACAAGGCAGCCAAAAACCCCTAGCCAAACCAGGCTAGTCCTCTTGTTTCACGGCACAAGGAAGCCAAAAACCCCTAGCCAAACCAGGCTAGTCCTCTTGTTTCACGGCACAAGAAAGAAAAAAATAATTAAGGGTTAGCACTAACCCTTTTTACAAATAATTAGAGAATGATAAAGAAAAACTCCTACAATGAGCAAATATCCAGAGTATACTTTACAACTTTTGAAGCTATAATTTCAGCAATAAATGAACGAGGTCGAAGTAGCGAAGCCTTGATTGCTTTAAATCCAGAGTATACTTTACAACTTTTGAAGCTATAATTTCAGCAATAAATGAACGAGGTCGAAGTAGCGAAGCCTTGATTGCTTTAAAAAACTTCAAAGAACTGGACGACTTTTTGGAGCAATGAATGAACTTGAATGCACAGCAACTCTCTTATCAACCACTCAACAATATGCAGTAAAAACTCTTTTCTTGGAACCCTTTCTCTTGTAATCTTTTTTTCAAAAATTGTCATAGTGTGCTTCTAATCACAACTATTTATAATGATCCAATAAAAAGGTATCCGTTAGATTCATTAGGAACAAATGGAAATAAAAACGGGAAGAAAATATAACTGTTGTAAATTGTTTCCCTTAAGCATTGAATGCAGATCTCCATTTGAGGAAGGAAAAACCCTGAAACAATTCAAAAAATCAAAAGTTAAATGTAGCTGAAATAAAAATAGAGAGAGTAAGAGAGAAAGAGCACGCTTAAGAACTCAGGCGGCAGTTGACTGGAAATAACTCCAGGTAGCTGAAGACTTGAATGCATTCGGCCAAGAGGTAAGTAGGAAATCCCAGCTAGCTAGTTAGCTAGCTCACAAGAGAGGCCACGACAAAGAAAATGTCCAGATAGGTAGCTCCTTAGGCAGCTAAATAATTCCTAGTTAGCTTCCTAGCTAACTAACAACAAAGCAAATCGGCCAGGAGCAAAAGTGCAGAGTGCTTAGTTAGCTCAGCAGCTAACTAAACAAAAGATAGTTAGCTCTTCAGCTAACTAAAGAGCAAATCAAACGGCAGAGGAAACAGGAGCAAGCTATGGTAGTTAGCTCCCCAACTAACTAAAAAATGATGTCTCACGGCTTGCAGGAAACACAGAGAACGGGAGTTAGCTCAACAGCTAACTAAAGAAAGTTAGTTAGCTCACTTGCTAACTAAGTTCAAAAACAACAGAGAGCCTGTGCAACATAGTTAGCTCTCCAGCTAACTAAGGAGAAAAGCAACAGATAGATCGCCCAAGCTAGTTAGCTAACTAGCTAACTGAGCAAAAAGGCAACCATACGATAGGATAAAATAGCTAGCTTTCCGGTTAACTAACCAACAGGTAGCTAGCTCTTCAGTTAATTACATAAACCATTCAAACGGCCAGAGAGAGGAAGTTAGCTCTCCAGTTAATTAAAATTTGCATGCGCACGGTTTCAAGCATTCCTGTGAAAAATAGTTAGCTAAGCAGCTAGCTTCAAGTCAAAGCAGTTAGCTAACAAAATACGCCAGCTAGCTAGGAGATCCAGCAGCTAGCTTAACAATTAGCTAAAAATAAAGAGCATTCGGCCAGGAATGTTAACAGGCAACGATAGCTAGCTAAAATGAAATCCAGTTAGCTCAAAGGCATCCCAAGTTAGCTAACCAGCTAGCTAAAATTGGAGGACGTTCGGCCAGTAATAGTGACAAGCACCTTAGCTACCTGAAAGAACTCCAAATAGCTTACAAGCTAGCTAACTAGCTAGCTTAAATAAGCAACTGTTCGGCCAATATCACAGAGACAACTTACCAGTTAGTTGAATGTCGTGCCAGCTAGCTAAATGGAATAATAAGTTAGCTAACCAGTTAACTCCCAAGCCAATAAAATTATCTAAGGTAGACGAAATTTAACAGGTGGCAAAATAGAATGAAGTACTCTCTTACCAATCAATTTTGCACGAAGATACTTACTTGCAAGGTGACCGAACTTCCTTGTATTAAGCTTAGAGTTGCCTAATAGTTTTGTAATCATCAAAATCAATCTGGGGTCAATAATCTCCCCCTTTTTGATGATGACAAAACCCTTAAGCATGAAAGAAGCAAATATAGGAAGTTTAATAAATAGACAGGAGTGTAATCAGAAAAACATTACTTTCTCCCCCTGTCAATCTGAATAAGTGAACTCTTTTCTCCCCCTGAATATGTGGAGTTATTATTTTACTCCATTCCTTAATGTATGCAATATTCTTCTCCCCTTTTTGTAATTAATCAAAAAGAAGTTTGAAGAGTTGCAATAAATTTAAGCATAACATATCAAGGAGATACATAATTAGAGCAGTCATTCAGATCATTACAAAATAGAGTAAAGATAATATTACATGTCATGGTTTCAAGTCATAAAACATTTATTACACAAACATTCATTACAAAGCATAAAGTATATTATTACAACCGTAAAGTCAATTCAAATCTTACATGCCAAAGTCATAAATCATAAAGTCATAAATATGCATTACATAAACAATACCAAGTACTTTCACTACATAAGTCAAGCATAATCACTTGTCATCATCTGAAGAAGAAATATGCACTGAAGAAACATTTGGCTTGTTTGAAGATCCAGGCTTGTCGGAGGAAGGCTGTGTCGGCGAAGTCCAGAGGTGCGGATGAGAATAAGAAGCATCAGGCGCAGAGGCGGCAGAAAGAGTGATGTATGTTCCACGAGATGACTCAGCCTTGAGAGAGATGCGGTCCAATGGTCGACAGCGTTTGTTGCATCTCGGGTCAGGGTCTCGTTGGATCTCATTTGGTATTCTACCCACTCTGCCTTAGTTTCAAAATTTTCAAGCTTACCTTTTAGGAAATTTATCTCTCTTAGGATCCGATCCATGACAGATTCATTGTGATGAAAAACATTTCCATTGAGAATGTTGACATCATGGACACTTTTAAGAGTAATTTTAAACTGAGATATGGCCTCAAAAATAGAAGAAATATGTGGTACAAGAGTTTGATCATTGACAGAAGCACTATCTCCAGAGCTTCAACTAGAAGTGGCAAGGGTAATTCACTGATAATATGGCGGATTTGATCATCACATAGACGAACGATAGGAAGAAGAGTAGGAGCAGGGTTGTTATTTCGACAAGAAGGTCCACAAGCATTCATATTGGATGGATCAGATAGAAATGGATTTTAGTCAGCAGTCATAGCAGCAAGGTAAGGATTTGGTTGGTTGAAGTCAAAATTGTAGAAGTTCTGAGGAAAACAAGCGGATTGAGTAACATTTGGCGGCGGCATACTAGACTGACCAGATCTTGATCTAACCTTTAACCAAATACTATCCTGTTTGGCAAAGTCCATACGGTGCAGTGAATGCGCATTAAATACATCAGAGTGACGTAATGCCACTGCAGTTTCTCCCTTAAGCTTAATATTGAAAAACTCATTATCGTCAATATTAAGGATTAAACCTATTTTATATCCATCTTCACTGGGAAGGACCTCTAAGAAACCATTAGATGGAATATTTAGGGCACAACCTAACGTTTTGCAGTCTATGTCGATTTTAGTCTTTTTCACGAAGGAGGAGATAGTCCCACTACCAAAAGATATGTGTTCATAAAATTCCTTAATAAGCTCAGGATAAATAGGTCTCTTGGTAGATAAAAGCATATCCCAACCTTGATTAACTAACAGTTTTCCAATTTTAAAGCCTTCTTGTTCTAAGAAGTTAAAATCGACTAACCTTTCATGAGCGAAAGATTTAGAAGCAAGAAGAGAGTTGATCTGGGATGAAGAAGTAGTAGACTTCCGGCGAAGATTAGCACAATCGTTATCTCTTGCGATTGCCTTCTTCTTGGGAGCCATCAACTATCTTCAAGATGGATTGATAAATGGAGTGAATGGAAGAAGATTGATAGAATAATTGATGGAATGAAGAGAGGATGAGAATGAGAGGAGAGGAGAAGACGATCGGTTGAGGGAGACGGCTTGAAATGAAAAATCGGTTTGAGAGAAAAAGGTTATATATGAGAGAGCTTGATGGTTAGCATGCCAGGTGACTGTTTGGTTGCCTGGTCGGTTAACTGCCATCAATAAAATGAAAAAGCTTGCAAATGGCCGATTGATGGATAAATTAATGGAAGTAGGCTTTCATAAAGATGAAAAGACTTAAAACTCACCACATTTAATTTGATATGATATTCCTTTTAATTGATGTGATTGAAAGATGTCATGTATCATATCAATTCATTAATTGCTTCATTAAATGGTTGGATCAAACATCCCCAATTCTCTTCTAATTTTATAAAATTTTGTTTCATCAAGAGGCTTAGTGAAAATGTCAGCAATTTAATTTTCAGTATTTAAAAATTCAATAATAACATTTCCATTATTTACGTGATCTCTAATGAAATGATGTCTAATTTTAATATGTTTTGTTCTGGAAGGTTGAATAGGATTCTTGGTTAAACTGATTGCACTTGTATTATCACATTTCATAGGTATGACTTTTTGTTTAATACCATAATCTTCTAGCTGTTGCTTAATCCATAAGATTCGAGCACAGCAATTTTCAGCTGCAATGTATTCAGCCTCGGTCGTAGACAGTGCTACTGAAGTTTGCTTTTTGCTAAATCATGAAATTAAGTTAACACCTAGAAACTGGCAAGTTCTAGTGGTTGATTTTCTATCTAATTTACATCCAGCAAAGTCTGAATCAGTGTAGCCTATTAAGTCAATGCTAGATTGTTTGTCATACCATATACCTAAATTTACTGTTCCATTTAAATATTTAAATATTCTTTTAATAGCAAGTGTGATTCTTTAGGATTGGCTTGATATCTTGCACACATGCAAACACTGAATAAAATATCTGGCCTACTAGCAGTTAAATATAATAATGATCCAATCATGCTTCTATATAATTTTAAATCAACAGACTTTTCAGAATTATATGATTCAAGTCTACATGATGAGCTTATGGGGGTACCGATACTCTTGGATGTCTCCATGCCAAACTTCTTGATCATTTCTTTGGTATATTTGGATTGGCTTATGAAGATCCCATCTTTGCTTTGTTTAATTTGTAGTCCGAGGAAGTAGTTCAGCTCACCCATCATACTCATCTCGAACTCTTCCTGCATAAGCTTAGCAAAGTCCTTGCACAAAGAATCATTAGTGGCACCAAATATGATATCATCAACATAGATTTGAATAATTAATATATCTTTATTTTATTTTTTAATAAATAAAGTTGTATCCACAGTTCTTCGAAATGAAATCATTACTAATCAAAAATTTGCTTAATCTTTCGTACCACGCCCGGAGCGCTTGTTTCAAACCATACAAAGCTTTGTTCAATTTGAAAACGTGGTTTGGAAACAAGTGATTTTCAAAGCCGGGTGGTTCCACAAACTTGTTCAGCAATGTATCCATTTAAGAAAGCGCTTTTAACATCCATTTGATACAATTTAAAATGCATAAAGCAAGCATAAGCAAGAAGTAATCTAATAGCTTCTAATCTAGCAACTGGGGCATAAGTTTCATCAAAATCAATTCTCTTCTTGATTATAACCCTTAGCTACTAATCTTGCCTTATTTCTAATTATATTACCATGTTCATCTAATTTGTTTCTATAAACCCATTTAGTTCCAATAATATGATGATCATGAGGTCTTTCAATAAGAGTCCAAACATTATTTCTTTCAAATTGGTGAAGTTCCTCATGCATGACATTAATCCAATCAACATCATTTTTAGCATCATCATAGCATTTAGGTTCAATTTTAGATACAAAAGCTAAGTTATTACAAACATCTCTAAATGATGATCTAGTTCTAACTCCTTAAGAAGGATTACCAATAATTTGATCTTTAGGGTGACTAAGAACATACCTCCAACCTCTTTCTAATTCAGCATTACCTTGTGAGGCTTCAGGTAGGTCAGTGTTCCTTTCTTCATTTACCTCTTGTGTATCTGAGTCGTTCTTATCCTTCAGTGTGATGTCCTTGAATTGATCTTCAATGTTATCTGCATCATTTATACCTTTTCCCTTCCTTGATGGAAGATCATTAGATTTATCAAAGATAACATGAATTGATTCTTCAACTACTAAAGTCTTTTTGTTGAATATTCTAAAAGCTCTACTATGTAAAGAATATCCGAGAAAAAATCCTTCATCAGACTTAGCATCAAAATTATTAAGGTTTGATTTTTTATTATTTAATATAAAACATCGGCATCCAAAAACATGAAAGTAACTTATATTATGTTTTCTTCCTTTCCAAAGCTCATAAGGAGTCTTTTTCAAAACAGGTCTGATTAAAGCACGATTTAAAACATAACATGCAGTGTTGATAGCTTCTGCCCAAAAATATTTTGGAAGATTGCTTTCACACAATATGGTACGCGCCATTTCCTCTAATGTTCTTTTTTTTTTTTCAACTACTCCATTTTGTTGTGGTGTTCTTGGTGCAGAAAAATTATGTTCAATTCCATTTTCATTACAAAATTCTTCAAAACATTTATTTTCAAATTCTTTTCCATGATCACTTCGTATTGACAAAATAGAAGAATTCTTTTCGTTTGTAATTCTTTTAAATAATTTTTGAAATACTGGAAATGCTTCGTCTTTACTAGATAGAAATAAAACCCATGTAAAGCGAGAGAAATCATCAATAACAACAAAACCGTATCTTTTTCCTCATAAACTAGTTGTTCTTGTAGGACCAAATAAATCCATATGCAAGAGCTCCAAAGGTCTAGTGGTTGAAACTAAATTCTTTGATTTAAAAGATACTCAGGTTTATTTTCCAAATTGACAAGCATTACAAATCTTATCTTTTTCAAAAACAAGTTTTAACAAATCATATACTAAATCTTTCTTAATTAATTTAGATAGTAAATCCATGCTTGCATGAGCTAGCCTACGATGCTATAACCAACTATTATCAGTTTTATTGTTTGTAGCAATTAGGCAATCAATATTTTGATCATGCAAATCATTTAAATTAATAATGTATACATTACCATGCCTTTGATCAACAAATTTCATGTTTTCATTAGCAGAATTTTTAACAATGCATAGAGATGATTCAAATGTAACATTAAATCATTTGTCACATAATTGACTAATACTAAGTAAATTGTGTTTCAGTCCTTTCACAAGCAAAACATTATCAATATAAGCATGAGGTGTGATACCTATTTTTCCAATGCCAATTTTTTTCTTGGCCATCATCACCGAAAGTAACAACACCTTCATCTTTTGCTTCCAAAGTGATGAATTGCGATTCATTACCGGTCATGTGTCTTGAGCACCCGTTATTTAAGTACCATTGTCTTTTAATTGCTCGGGTTGCAAGACACACCTGCATACACAATTTCAATTTTTGTTTTTAGGTACCCAAGCTTTCTTGGGTCCTTTAGGGTTAGTCAAGATGGTTTCTTTTGGAACCCATATTTTTCTTATTTTTTGTGTTTGATAAATATAAGCTTTGTGTCCTATTTTTTCACATTTAAAACAAGTAATTTTAGTAGAATCATCAGCATGCTCATAGATATTTTTCAAAAATTTCTGTCTTTCAAAAGTATTGTATCCAAGATTAGCTCTATTGTAAACAGCTCTTTGACTATTTATGATTATTTATTTTTTCTGAGCTTAGAGTAAATCTATCAATAATTAATTTTAATTTATTCAATTCATTTTTCAAATCTTTGCTCTTTGAACTTAAATTTGCAAAATCATCAATAAGTTCATAAAATGCACATTGTAATTCATCAAAGGTAAAGTCATCTAAAAAGTTAGGGCTTACCTCATCATTATCAGCCATGAAGCAAACATTTGCAACTTCAGTTTTCTCTTCATCTTCTGAACTTGTTGCTTCACTGTCGCTCCAAATAGCCATCATTGCCTTCTTCTTTATTCTTTTAAATCCTTTCTTTAGTAGTGGACAATCTGGTCTAATGTGTCCAGGCTTCTTGTACTCATAGCATGTGAGGTTCACTCTTTTCCTTATATTTGCTATGGTCTCCTTAAATAAAATGTTTTCTTTTTTCAAATTTCTTTCTCTTCATGAACTTTTTAAATTTCTTGAAATAAGTGCCATTTCATCATCTTTCTCACTGTCACTTGTGGTTTCTTCACTTTCATCTTCTTGAGTTGCACTCTTCAATGCCATGATCCTTTTCTTCATTGATTCATCTTCATCGATATGTTGTCGTTGCTGAAGCTCATGAGTCATCAAAGAACCGACCAATTCTTCAAGTAATAAAGTGTTGAGATCTTTTGCTTCTTGAATTGCAGTGACTTTTGCTTCCCATGTCCTAGGTAAAGATCTTAAGATTTTTCTAACAAGATGACTGTTAGCATAAGATTTTCCAAGACTTTTTAGTCCATTAATAATATCAGTAAACCTTGTAAACATATCAGTAATATTTTCAGCATGATCCATCTTAAATAATTCATACTTATGAACAAGCATATTTATTTTGGATTCCTTGACTTGATTTATACCCTCATGGGTGACTTCAAGTCCATCCCAAATTTCCTTAGCAGATATGCATGTTGATATGCGATTAAACTCATTTGCATCAAGAGAACAATAAAGAACATTCATAGCCTTAGCATTTAATTGAGCTAATTTCTTGTCTTGCTCATCCCATTCAGATTCAGGTTTTGCAATATTAATATTTTCAATCATAATCGTGGGTATGTGTGGTCCATTAATTATGATTCCCCATAAATCATAATCTAGTGCTTGAATGAAGATTTTCATTCGTGCTTTCCAATATGTGTAATTTGTTCCATTGAACAAATGTGGTCTATTAGTTGATCGTCCTTCAGTCAATATAGAACTCATTGGGATTACTACTGATATTTGGTTCCAAGCTAATCAAAGCTATAGGAATCAAGAGCACTCTGCTCTGATACCACTTGTTGCTCAGATGTAGCAACCCAAGAGGAAGGTGAATTGGGTTATTAAAAATTAATTACTATGCAGATATGTGCTTAAACCCTAATTTTGATTTGCAGCGGTGAAGTGGGTGCACATAATAATAACAATAGAGAATCAAACAACCACAAACACACAGGAGTTTATAGTGGTTCGGTGCCAAACTCAGCACCTACATCCACTCCCAAAACCTTTGGGAATTTCACTAATCGTATCACAACGATTACAACCTCTAGCCTTCCCTGGCTAGCCCTCTTGTTTATACGGCACAAGGCAGCCAAAAACCCCTAGCCAAACCAGGCTAGTCCTCTTGTTTCACGGCACAAGGAAGCCAAAAACCCCTAGCCAAACCAGGCTAGTCCTCTTGTTTCACGGCACAAGGAAGCCAAAAATAATCAAGGGTTACTAACCCTTTTACAAAATAATCAGAGAATGATAAAGAGAAGCTCCTACAATGAGCAAATATCCAGAGTATACTTTACAACTTTTGAAGCAATAATTTCAGCAATAAATGAACGAGGTCGAAGTAGCTGAAGCCTTGATTGCTTTGAAAACTTCAAAGAACTGGACTACTTTTTGGAGCAATGAATGAACTTGAATGCACAGCAACTCTCTTATCAACCACTCAACAATATAGTAAAAACTTTTTGTTGGATTTCTTCCTCTTGTAATCTCTTTTTCAAAAATCGTCATAGTGTGCTTCTAATCACAGCTATTTATAATGATCCAATAAAAAGGTATCCGTTAGATACATTAGGAACAAATGGAAATAAAAACGGAAAGAAAATATACCGTTGTAAAATGTTTCCCTTAAGCATGAATGCAGATCTCCATTTGAGGAAGGAAGAACCCTGAAACAATTCAAAAAATCAAAAGTTAAAGTAGCTAAAAATAGAAATAGTGAGAGAGTAAGAGAAAGAGCACGCTCAAGAACTCAAGCAGCAGTTGACTGGAAATAACTCCAGGTAGCTGAAGACTTGAATACATTTGGCCAAGAGGTAAGCAGGACATCCCAGCTAGCTAGTCAGCTAGCTCACAAGAAAGGCCACTGCAAAGAAAACGTCCAGATGGGTAGCTCCTTAAGCAGCTAAACAATTCCTAGTTAGCTTCCCAACTAACTAACAAAAAAGCAAATCGGCCAGGAGCAAAAGTGCAGAGTGCTTAGTTAGCTCAGCAGCTAACTAAACAAAAGATAGTTAGCTCTTCAGCTAACTAAAGAGCAAACGATAGGAAACAGGAGCAAGCTATGGTAGTTAGCTCCCCAACTAACTAAAAAATGATGTCCTTGCAGGAAACACAGAGAACGGGAGTTAGTTCAACAGCTAACTAAAGAAAAGTTAGTTAGCTCACTCACTAGCTAACTAAGTTCAAAAACAACAGAGAGCCTGTGCAACATAGTTAGCTCTCCAGTTAACTGAGGAAAAAAAGCAACAGAGAAATCGCCCAAGCTAGTTAGCTAACTAGCTAATTGAGCAAAAAGGCAACCATACGGCAGGATAAAACATCTAGCTTTCTGGTTAACTAACCAACAGGTAGCTAGCTCTCCAGTTAACTACAGAAACCATTCAAACGGCCAGAGAGAGAGGAAGTTAGCTCTCCAGCTAACTAAAATTTGCATGCGCACGGCTTCAAGCATTCCTGTGAAAAATAGTTAGCTAAGCAGTTAGCTCCAAGTCAAAGCAGTTAGCTAACAAAATACGCCAGCTAGCTAGGAGATCCAGCAGCTAGCTTAACAGTTAGCTAAAAATAAAGAGCATTCGGCTAGGAAGTTAACAGGCAACAGTAGCTAGCTAAAATGAAATCCAGTTAGCTCAAAGGCATCCCAAGTTAGCTAACCAGCTAGCTAAAATTGGAGGACCTTCGGCCAGCAACAGTGACAAGCACCTTAGCTACCTGAAAGAACTCCAACTAGCTAACAAGCTAGCTGGTAGCTAGCTTAAATAAGCAACTGTTCGGCCAATATCACAGAGACAACTTACCAGTTAGCTAAATGTCGTGCTAGCTAGCTAAATGGAATAACAAGTTAGCTAACCAGTTAACTCACAAGCCAATAAAATTATCTAAGGCAGACAAAATTTAACAGGTGGCAAATAAAATGAAGTACTCTCTTACCAATCAATTTTGCACGAAGATACTTACTTGCAAGACGACCGAACTTTCCTGTATTAAGCTTAGAGTTGCCTAATAGTTTTGTAATCATCAAAATCAATCTGGGGTCAACATAAGCCATTAGTTCTACTCCACTTAATATAAGCCATTAGTTCTATCTTTCCTTTTTTTAAACCAGATCATCCTGAGTCACTTGATCTGTCATGTGACTAGTCACTTAAGTTATCTTTATTCCACTATGTTATAATGCTGCTCCATTGAGTCACTTAAGTTGTCAATTGACTAGCATGTAATGATTTAGATGGGTGGTTACCTTGGACAGCATAGGATAAAGCAAACCAGAACAAATCCAAAACCTATTTAGTTGACACACCAAAAGTTGCATTGAAGCTAAGACAACTTGGAATCTGAAGAAGGGGAAAAACTAACAAATGCCTGAAACTACAAGTGAGAACTGATACTTGCTAAACTACATCAAAAGGGATGTTTGATGTTCAGGATGCTGTGCTACACAGCATGGGTAGCCTATGCTCTGCTAAAGTTCCCCAGAAACCTAGCCAAATCCATATCTAACTGCATCAAACCACTCTTACCTATTAGTACCACGACATGATCAAACACATGGATGCAAAATTAATTCTACAAGCTAACTGATGTTGTTTCCAAATCTTCAATAATAAATTGACAAAACACTTGGGCTTGAGACTTTTCATAAATTGTTGGTTTCCTTATTTTTTTGATAGCTATCATGTTTGACTTCATCATAGTCGCCTCACAAGCTTCACATTATGTGCAATCATTGCATTCTAGTTTGTCTAGCATAGGCCAAATGCTTCAAGATGTGTCAATATGTTTTTCAAAAGCAAAATCACAGAATGATGACATTTAGGAGGCGTTTGGTAACCAAAATGGATCACCATAGTGATTTTAGATCGACCAGTAATCCTTATCTTGATCCTATCTTTGCTAATATAAAATCACTACGTTTGATATGTTATATTGATTAAAGATTCTTAAATATCCATGATTAAGATGTTTAGTATGCCATGGGAATTTAAGATCATCGCCCATGTAATGCCAAAATACTTTTAATACATTTTGCAACTACCATAATAATTTATCATTTTAACATATTATTTATTATTATAATATTTAGATTAAATTATGATATTATTTTTATAATATATTATATTTAAAATTATAATATTATTATAACTATGTAATATTATAATTATTATAATACTATAATATAATATTATTAATATAATAATATTATATTAATATGAAATAATATCAAGTATCTCTTTTTATATGGATGAGTTGCCTTTTGGTCTCTAAATCTCAAGTCAAATTCACTGCTTGAGGGTGATCTTGGATATTTGACCTCAAGGACAAGTATGAGATCGTTGCATTGAGTGATGATTCTAAATGTAAAGGTGATTTGAAATCATTGCCTCATAGGATCATTGAGGTGTAACCAAACATGGTGATTCCATTACCTCCACCTAGAGAATGAATCACCCCAAACCAAATGCCCCTTAAAAGTGAAATTATATATCAATGTGTGTGAGTCATAGCATCTGTTTTCAAATCCTTTCTCATGTCCATTCATGTCACACCCTATGTTGGTCCTTTTTTTGTCAGCCTTTGACCCAAATCAAACGACTCCACCTATGAAGGCCTTGGATATTTGTTGCATTTGTACGTACCATTGCTTTCAGTTTTTTAACCTGTTGCCCTTAGTTGGTGCGACTTTTTATGCTTCTCATTGAGTACTTTCTCATGCTATCATTTGCAATGTTTCTCATGGTCATCTTGTTTGCTCTCATTGCTCAACATTTTATGGAATCCTGTATTGTTTGCTTTATTCTTATTTGACAAAGTCTGTCCCCAGTCATAAAGGCATGCATCAATTTCTTGACATCCTTCAACTATATCTTGATTCTTAGTTAAAGTAAACCAAACATAGTATTGGACTATCTCTTGGCTACCAGTTTTGACGGTGACTGCTAATGCCGCAGTCTAAGAACTGATCTTATTTTAAAAGTCATTCAGTATTTTACACAATACTAATTAAATTTTTGTGAAATATGATTGTCTGTTATTTCACCTTTCATATGTACCATACCATTTTTCATTCTTTTATGCATCTAAAACTGTCCATATCTGTACTTTTCTCCCTTGTTTTTTCTTAGTCCATAGGTATTTTTCTTATATTCTTCTAAGCTTGTCTGAAAACCATGAAATTTAAACCCTATACATATGCCTTGCTAGATTCTTACTCTTATTTGGAATTCTAACTTTTCAAAGTCTTGAAAAGTTACTTATATCTTGCCATTGTCTAAAGCTAGTTCTGTTCTAATTGACTGCCACTTGGACCTCTACATTCCCCAGGCAAGTTTCTTTTGCCATTCCTTTTTCAAGGGCATGCATCCAACCATATGGTCTCTGATTATTTCTGGGGATGCTTTTGAGTTTGACTTATCTCCTGAGGATATTGTGCTATTCTATGTGCTAGTTCTTTTAAGTTCCATCATGTCATGCTTGGTTTTTTTCATTTCCATTACTTTGCTTTCTGCTCTTTCTGTCATCAGCTTAGTTATGATGCTGTCCATCTTGGCCGGTTGAGTTCATTTGATGACAAGATGTTCTAAAAGTTTCTATACACAATTTAAACATGGATTGAAAAACTAATAATGAATGTGGTTTTCATGGTGCTAAGATGTATTACACTGTTTCGTGACAAGATGGGGA
Organism: Calamus simplicifolius; assembly: GCA_900491605.1. NCBI lineage: Eukaryota > Viridiplantae > Streptophyta > Magnoliopsida > Arecales > Arecaceae > Calamus > Calamus simplicifolius. The sequence goes on along the minus strand of UESW01004397.1, from coordinate 566,118 downwards.
GAGCCAAGATTTTAAAACTTGGTTTCTATCAGGCTTGTGGAGTAACATTGTCATCTATTTTGATCCAAAGTTTGGAGTTTTGATCAAAAAAAAAAAAAATCGTGTAAAAATAAAAGAAGCCAAGTAATTACACACCATTTTTGAGTATTTTCTGTTGCATTGAATCTTCATTAGTAAAGTTTCAGTTGCTTTAGCTGAAATTACTGATTTGGTTATACTAAGTGATTGTGGAGCTTTTACTGTATAATTATAAAACATAACTATCCAATCTTTTCCCAATTATTTGAATTAGCTTTATGGATCCTCCTTCACCAATCATGAAGCTTTAAAATCTTTTTCTTCATAATTTTGGGTGTAACTTGCAAACATCTCAAATTTGGATTCATATTTTTGAAGTATATGGTCATTTAGCTAAATGCATAAAAACATAGAAAATTATGTATCAACTCAACGAAGCCTTAATTTCAAACTAGTTGGGGTTGGTTGTGTTTATTATTTTCCTTTATTTTGCTTGGTTTAGAACCATACTTTCTAAGAGATGTTTAGATATCAAACCATTTCTTACTACTTCATTCAGTATGATTTTCAATCTGCCACTATCCCTTGTTTTTGTGCATGCATTAAATCATTCCATTGTACCAATGTATCCCAATATTGCTATAAAAAAACATGCTCTTGTTATTGCTGTTTTCAGAATTCAGATATTGGTATCGGTCTCTTAAATGTATTTCTATAGGGGCCTTTGTAGAGGCTGAGGCCAGAGGAGAGGCCCCAAGCAAGCTATAACTCAAAAGGCCCATGTGGGTCCTCCCACCCTCAAAACCGATTGCTAGAAGATATGTGTTGGTTTTAAGTAGCAAAATCCAGTTACTCTATATGTGATGTGGGCAACCCTGCATATCTACCCCTTGGGGTGCATATCTACACCCTGTGGTAATCAAACTCTGTTTGGCCCTCATCTTTTCTGGTCAGTGGGTTTTCTGATTAAAAATGAACTTCCTGTGCATGGTGATTGATTGATTAGAGTTTTTTCTATATTTTGGCTTCAATAAGTTATAATTTTTGTTAAAAATGAATTTTTTGTTGCTGCAGGTAGTACTCTGCCACCAAAACCCTGGGATCGGGCTGAGACTTCACCTGGACCTGCACCTTTCAAGCCCCCATCTTCTGGCAGCACAAGTGAGGTTGTTGAAGCCTCTGGAACAGCAAAACCTGGAGAGGTCGTTCCAAATACCGAGAGGAATGTGTTGCCAAACAGAAATGCTGTTGGGAGACCTCTACCTTCAAGACCCTGGCAGCAGCAGAACTATGGAACAAGTTATGGAGGTAACTGTTAATTTGACCGCACCCAACTTGGTTTTTCTTTCTATCCTGGTGGTTGTGAACTTCCATCTTGACTGCAGGATATGGCTCAAATATAAACTACAATTCAGGCTATGGCTCTGGTATGTACAGCTCGTATGGGGGAATTGGTGGGTCCGGTGGGCTTTATGGTAATAGTATGTCCTCGGGGTATGGAGGGTTATACGGAAACTCCGGGATGTATCCAGGAAGCATATATAACAGTGGGTTTGGGGGGGTTCCATTGGTGGTTATGGGATGGGCATGGGCATGGGCATGGGCATGGGCAGTCCGTATGGTGATCCGGATCCAAATAATCCTTATGGCCCTCCATCGCCACCAGGCTTTTGGATATCCTTCATTCGAGTGGTAAGATGTTTCTACTTGTAGCAGGCATGGTAGCTTGGAAATCCATGTTTCAGAAAGTTAATGCCGTTTTTGATTTCCAGGTTCCTTGCATGTACTTTACCGTAAAATCATAGGAAACATCCTTTTTCTTTGTTAATACTGATGCACATTAACAGGCCAGTCATGTTAACAGGGCTTCCAGCACTGCCTCAGCCTCATTGGGCTAGGTAGTTGTGGGAAGTGCCCAGGAGTTGCATTCTATCCTGGGAATAAATCGCTACGTACGGAACGTTGCTTTTGGCTAGATGCTTGTTATTGTTCACTTTAACTGCGCTTGGAGGCACTAGGGTTTTTGCAATCCTGTTATACTAATCAAAGAGTTTGTGTAGATGGTTTTCCTCAGCATCCCAGTATTCTGCTGATGCAGCATTTTGCTTGTTATGTGCATATATGATATGTACATTGTTGCATTGTGTCATGTTACCACATATTTTTTGTTTTATTGATCAAGACATCCAGAATCCCCTGTTTACTACTTTGTATATATATGGTACTCTGTGCCAACAGACTAAGTTGGCATTTCTAAAGCATGATTGACAGAGCTCCTTTTTTATTTATTTATTTATTTGTCTTGTTCCATGTTGCCTTCATCCTTTGTCAAACCAATATATTGACACTGCTGGCAGATGCAAGGTGTGGTCAATTTCTTTGGCCGAATCTCGATCCTTATTGATCAAAACACGCAGGCCTTTCACATGTTCATGTCAGCTCTCCTACAGGTACTGATTCCTCTATCCTGCTTTGTTGTCTCATCCTTTGTTTCGGTGTTGTATTTTGTTCACCATTAATGGGGTCTTTTCATGCAGCTGTTTGATCGTTCTGGCTTGCTTTATGGTGAACTTGCAAGATTTGTTCTAAGGCTGCTAGGGATCAAAACAAGGGCCAAGAAACAGCCCCAAGTGGGATCTGCCGCACTTACCGGCCCTGACGGGAATGGGCAGCGATACATCGACGGCCCAAACGCTAATGGTGGGTCTTGGGACAATGTTTGGGGAGATGATGTCAAGGAAGTCCAATGAGATGATACGATATATCACGTGTACGATCAAAAGGAAAGGAAATTGGTTGCTGTGGCATCCAAGAAATGGTCTTCATATAACTAGCCGGCTGTTTTTATATGTTATGTTCTCAACTATTTTGTAATCTGTCAGCTCGAAACTAAATTTGTCTTTTTTATGTTGGAACATGTTTCTAAACAATGTTTGGGTCAGCAGTGGGTTCAACGTTTGCTTTTCTTTGTCTACTGCCTACGCAATCGATCAATGAGGTATTTTATGATCTTCACTTGCACGGTTGCATCGCGTATTGCAGTACCATGATAGCGAATACATGAACGAGGTCTCTATGGTTGGGTGAAATCACACCTTGACCATTATATCATGTTATAAAGTTATAAGCAGCAGAAATTTAGGAATGCTGTCTCGATATTTTGTGCGAGGGGACGAAATTGGTACCCAGGGCTTGTCCGGGCCCATTTTTCACGCGAGGTTGCTATGGAATTTTCTTGGCAGAATCCCTTTCTTGTTATTTTATCCATATTAAAACTGCAAGCTAAATCCAATTTCCATTTCTATAATGGTTTAACAATAGTTTTCAGGTCTTTTACTGCAGGATTTACTGGAAATCTCTTTAACAAAAGGTCAATGTTGAAACGAGATTCTGCATTCAAAGAGCTTGTAAATTTGGGGCAAATTCAAAAACATGATTTCTTAAAATCTGCCAGTAAAATGCTTTAATTATGATTTTGAGTAAATCAACCCCAGCGATTAGCACCATCATCTTCCACATGCTTCCACAGTTATCAGGCTTTATTCTTCAAAATCAAATGTTCACATCACGATCTCTTACACATTGTTCGGAGGGGAGCTGCTGCTGCTGCTTGTGTACTCATGCAAGCACACGTCTTTGAAAGCATAAACTTGCAGAGTCCAGGTGAAAAAAAAAAAACAAAACCCTTTAATCCTGGTTAAACCAGTGTTGCAGCTTACTGTTCCCAGAAGGAATGGAAGCTAAAACTCAGTTTAACATATGTATCAAGGTAAACCCATTAAATAAAACCACTAATTTACAAGTCAATCCACGTTACTTATTATTAAAAAAAAAACAAAAAAACCTATAAGCCAATTTTCTTGTGGATAAACAAATTATCATTTAAAGAAGAAATTCAAAACATGGGAGAAGCCAAATAGGGCAATAACCCTCTTTCCCGTAATAACCATTTATCAGATAGCAATAACTATTAATAGAAACTATTTAGCAATGATTAAGATAAAACTGCAAATAATGACATTGCGACCAGATCATGTGCAACAGGTGAGGAAAGTACTAACAGACTAGGAATTTAACTGGATGATTTTAAAAGATAAATCTGCCCATGATATGTCAATCCTTTCTTGAAGATCCTTGAATATCTATTCTGCTTTTGAATTGCAGATATGTAATCATTGAATCCATCAACTAGGCTGGCTATTGGTTTTTGGTGGGAAGTTTATTTCAATTATATTATGAAAGCCAAAACATACTTTGATTTGGAATGATCCTCAAATCACAAATGTTTTTGCTATGACTTCTTTAAATGTTTAAACATTAAAACCACTTTCTCCACGCAAACTAGTCAAAAGCAGGATTTACAATCACAACTCATGACACAGCCGAGCATCATACTTGGATGGCCACTTTCATTGTCATCCCCAAAGATAAAATAGAACACTGTCTGTCAAAAGGAAATTTCTAGATTTTATTCACACAAAACACAGTCCTCATATGTGAAGATCTCCAAACACTGTCAAGCAATCTTTATCATCTTCTAAAAAATATGCAATTAATCTTCCCAATTATCATTTATCAAAATATTTAAACGCTAAAACAATGTTATTCTATATTTGATCTTCGTGAAACTCACCTTCTTGTCATTCCTTAATGTTAGCCTTATATTAATTTTGATGACTACAAAATAATTAAGTATGATACTAATGATCTTATGGTTGAGTTAAATGAATCTCAGATGAATCATCAAGAAGATGGTGTTGCTTCAACCCAAGGTAAATTGTGATTCAAAATGAAAAGTAATGTATTAATTCTATGGATATGCTTTACAATTTAAATTGTTTTTCAAAGATTTGGAGCGATTAAATTATTTTTTCAAAGGACTTGGATTTCGTAATCACGGGATGAATTTTTATATGTTTTATATTTGGACGGTTCACTTGATAAAATGACTTTCAAGTTTAATTATATTTGCATTATCTTGAACTGATTTAATTATTTTACAAATCATTCTTCCAATCTTCGCAATCAAATCTTTATTCTATAAAGTTTTATTTAGCCTTATGTGTTGTGAATATTTTCTTGGAGTTGAATAAGTGCTAAAACTATTTTTCAAATATTTATTGGATGACTAGAATTTTGTGTTGGGCTGCTAGATTTTTTAATGACCTATGTTGGAAGTTTAAGAGCTTTTTATTGGAATGCCAACCTGTCTTTTGGCATGCTAATTTTCATAACCTCACGGCTGTTTTTCCAGTGATTCAAAAATCAGAATGCCAATTTTTTAATTTGGCATACTAATTTTCAATGCTCTCTAGATGATTTCATGGCTTCAAATTGGAATGCCAACTCTTTTCCTTGGAATGCTACTTTTGGGATTTTGGAATGCCAATACTTTTCATTCGGCTGGTAGCTTTTTGGAATCAAGATTAGAATGCCAACCATTTCCTTGGTATGCCGATTTTGCTCTCTTGGAATGCCAACTTTTTTTATCAATCGACTGCTTTCTTTTGGATTGATTTTGGAATGCCGGTTTCCTCTCTTAGAATGCCAACTTTTTATATGCATCGACTGTTTTCTTTTGGAATGAGATTGGAATACCGGTTTTGCTCATTTGGAATGCCGCTTTCATTTTTGGAATGCCAACTCCTTAGTCTCTTTGGCTGGTTTCTTTCCTAGCTTTCAAATTTTTATGAAATGGATTTTGTTACCATTTGAAACTTTGCTCTCTCTCTCTCTCTTTCTCTCACTCCCTCCTCTATTTCACAACGGTAATATGCAATGGCTATTTTTTTCTTCTTATATATATTGAGCGGTTGATTAGTTATTGAAGAGCAAGAAAAGAGGGAAGAAAAATAGAAGAAAAAGAAAGAGAAAAATCGTGTAAAAAATAGAGTGAAAATCTTGTTGAAAATCTTTGTGAAAAAATCATTTGAAAGAAAGTTTTTTATTTGTAAGAGAGGTTATTGGAGAGTTGTATTCATTGTTTCAAAGCCACCGGAGTTCATTCGTTGCTGATTTTTCAAGTGGTCTTAAAACTCCATCAACCATTCTTTAAAGAACATTCAAGCTTCAATCAAAGGCTTCATCGGTGCTCCGACGTGCTAAAAGAAAGAAGCCATTTTGTGAAGTGTTCTTTAATATTTTGTAAAGTATTTCATTGCTTTATCTGCTCATTTATTAGGAGCTTGTTGTACAATCTTGATATTATTGTGCTTAATCTTGTAAGGCTTGCTTGTGTCTGTAAAAAAGTGGACTAGCTCGAAAGGCTAGTGTGTAAGGTCCCCTTGTACCCGTAAACAAGAAGACTAGCTTGGAGGGCTAGTGTGTAAGGTTCCCTTGTACCCATGAACAAGAAGACTAGCTTGGAGGGCCAGTGTGTAAGGCTTGATTGCTTGTGGCGGTAACCAAGTTTGCTAGCCAGATAGGCTAGTGGTGATAGTGGAATACCCAAGGTGATGACGCCAAGTCACCTTCTTCGAACGTCGGGGAAAACAGACGTCTCGCTCCTAGAAATCCTGCAAGAAAAGTCTCCGGGGACCGGTGGCACCGGTGGGGACCCTCCGACGATCAAGTTAGTGGCTTGGGTTCAGACAAAGAACCGCTCCAGCGAAGAGGAGCTGAGGCGGTTAGGGTTTTTGCTGGGAGGAAGAAAGCTCAGAAAAACCAGAGTTCAGATCCCACTTACCGCGCTAGCTCCCGTCCTTATATTGGCCTGAATACCTTATCCTACAATCTGAGGAGATTGCCCTCGTACTATAGCCGTACGTGCCGGAGACATCCCCGTACCCTTTGTGGATATGATATTTTACGTGTCCAGCGGCCGCGAAGGCGTGCGGTGCGCGCCGCCAGCTGATGGGACCAAGCACAGTTGCAAGCAGTAGCGTGTCGTACGCCGCAGTAAGGTATGGCCATGTACAGGGACATGCAATGCCCCATACGCCGTTTATGAGGCACGGCCCTCCGTAACGGGATGCAATCACGGACGTACTGAGAATCATGTGGAAGTACCATGCGGCCTGTGGCCGTCGTCCCCATCGATGGCTAAGTTGCATGCCTATCGCCGACAGCCTCCCCACTGAGACCAGGGAGGGTCTCAAAGGAGCGAAGTGCTAGAACATCTCGAGAATTCTATGGTAGCGGTCCCGCCCCTTGACCCCGAGGGGTCTCGGAAACGGGGAGATGATAGTGGACCCAGAGGCTGGTGGGGGCCCCGGGGTTGAGAAATGATGGCCCCACCCCCCGACCCCGAGGGGGTCCTGGGGGTGGGAAATGACTGTGAACCCCGAGGCCGGTGGGGGCCCCGGGGTTAAGAAGTGATGGCCCCACCCCCGACCCCGAGGGGGTCCCGGGGTGGGGAAATGACAGTGAACCCCGAGGCCGGTGGGGGCCCCGGGTTAAGAATGATGGCCCCACCCCCCGACCCCGAGGGGGTCCCGGTGGTGGGGAAATGACTGTGAACCCGAGGTCGGTGGGGGCCCCGGGGTTAAGAATGATGGCCCCACCCCCCGACCCCGAGGGGGTCCCGGGGGTGGGGAAATGACTGTGAACCCCGAGGCCGGTGGGGGCCCCGGGGTTAAGAATGATGGCCCCACCCCCCGACCCCGAGGGGGTCCCGGGGGTGGGGAAATGACAGTGAACCCCGAGGCCGGTGGGGGCCCCGGGGTTAAGAAATGATGGCCCCACCCCCGACCCCGAGGGGTCCCGGGGGTGGGGAAATGACAGTGAACCCCGAGGCCGGCGGGGGCCCCGGGGTTAAGGAACGATGGCCCCCCCCGACCCCGAGGGGGTCCCGGGGGTGGGGAATGACAGTGGACCCCGTTACCTTCTGACGACTCTGGGATCAGTCATATCAGATGCCCCCTCGCCCCTGGGGTGAAGCGGGTCCCACCGCTGAGGCTCAAGGGGCGTTCTCCACGTGGCTGATCCCCAGCCTTGTCTTTTATGCGGACGGTACGGGGGATGCAAAGAGACGGCCTTCCGTACACCATGCCAGCCACGATCGCCCTCGAGAGTGAGGATTGGCTCTTCGAAGTCCGCGCGAAAAGGCGCATAATGATTTCTTCTCATTACGGCGACGTCAGCGGGGGTCCCACCACCGTTTGGGGGCGTGCCGCGCCACGCGCCGGGGCACTCCTCGAGGCGAGCCGGCGTATGGCAAAGGGCCGCGTGGCCGACGAGACATGGCGGGATGTTTTGAAAACCCAATAAAGCCAGGTGAGGGGGGACGAACTGACGCCGCACCGCTCTCGCCATCGTTTTCCTCTTTGCCTGCTCACCATTTCTGCTGTGACCTGCAAGCTCGTGCCTAGCTTTCTTTGCCATCCAGGTTAGCCTTCCCGGTCTTAAATTTCCTTTATTCATGAGTTCGTTCTCCTGGACCTCGGGGGACGGTTCTGAGGACCGTCCTCCCTCTGCGATGCACCAGACTCCTCCCTCCCCTTCTCCTCCAATCGAGTGGTCCTCTGATTCAGAGGACCACGTCCCTTTGGCCCGGCGACGGGCCGCCGGTGGAGCCCCGTTGAGGGGCCGCCGGCCGGGGGTCGGGACCTCCTCGAGGGCAGAGGAATCCCCAGGGGGGTGGCCTCCTCGATGACGCGGTCGGATCTGGAAAGGATCCGGGCCCGTTATCGGATCCCTCGGGAGATCGACTTATTCCTGCCGACCCCCGACGACCGGGTTATCTCCTCCCGACCCGGTCGCGTAGCCTTCTACGAGGTCTGCCTACAGGTAGGCCTCCGTCCCCCTTTCCATCCTTTTTTCGTCACTCTCCTTGACTTCTACTCTTTGACCCCTTCCCAGCTAGTCCCGAACTCTTGTCGGGTAATTAGCGCTTTTGTCATTCTCTGCCACCGCTTAGGTATTACCCCTAGGGTCAGTTTATTTCGCAATTTCTATTCCCTTCGGGCCCAAAAGGGATGGTGGCTGTTTCAGCCCCGACCCAATAGGGTCCTGAAGCTCCTCTGCCTTCATCAATCAAGGGGTGGAAACCCCGCTTTTTTTGCCAACATTGACCAAGTCCGCCCCGGTGGGGGGACCCCGATCTCCGGGGGAACACCGTGGCTGTCCAGCCTGGGGATCGGGAAGCAATGGGGTTATTGCTGACCGTCGAAATTCCCCGGTACACCCTACTGCTAGCGGAGGACAACTTCGAGTTGGCGGGCCTCGTCTCCCATCGGGGTAAGTCTTTTTCGCACTTAGCTAGAAATTCTGCTCTTCTTTCTTTCTTCTTCTTTTCTTTTTTTTTTTTTTTTTTTTACTGTTCTGAAAACCTGACTTGCGTTATGCAGCGATGAAAATTCCGAGGGCGAAGTTGATAAAGGCCGCCAAGAAAAGGGGCCGGGAAGGACCGTCCGGGGGCAGCAAGCCCCGGCCCCAAAGCGCTCGGTGATCCGGGCCTCCCCTCCAGCACTGGCCTCCCCTCCCGGGGCTCCGCAACACGTCCCAGTCATCGCGGAGGTCGACCTTACGGCCGACACTCCACCGGAGGCGGGAGCTGCAGCGGGAGCTACCGCCATAGAGTCAGTAGCGGGGGAGCCTGCGCCAACCGAAGGGCTCCCGGTCCCCGAGGGAGCGACCCCATCTGGCGCTAGCAGGGACTGGGGTGAGGGACCATCCGGTCCCGCCAGTCCACCCCCCGAGGGGTCGGTTAGGGGCGACCCGCATACAGAGCCGGGGGATCTGAGGCGGCAGAGGGAGGTGGGGGCGTACCCAGGCCGCCCCTAGACTCCCTGGGCGATGGCCACTGGGCCGAGCGGGTCCTGGGCCCGGTCCTGGATCCTAGGATCATCGAAGGTCTTGGTCATCAGAAGACGGGCGAGTTCTTCCGGGAATCTTACGCCGCCGTGGTCAGGGTAAGCAACCTTCTTGCTTTTTACCCTTTATCGTTCATGTATACACATACTTTACTGACTTGGGGGCTTGTGCATGCAGATTGCGCACTCCCTAAAGGCTGCCAGGGAGGTGATCCGCGGGGGAAAGAACCTTCTCCGGGAGGCGCAGGACCGCGCGGAAGCAGCAGAAAGGGCGCTGGAGAAGGTCAAAGAGTCCTGCGCTAACGAGGTGAGAGCCGCCGAGAGCAGGGCGGAGATCGAGGCCAACCGCGCGCGCGCAGCGATCTCCCAGATGACAGAGTCCGAGGGCGCGGTCATGGCGAGGGATATTCATATCTCGGAGCTGACCTCGGCTCTTCGGGAGGCTGAGGAACGGGCGGGAGCGGCGTCGGAGGAGGCCAGAGTGGCGAGGGAAGAGGCCGGAGTGGCAAAAGAGGAGGCCGGCCGGTATAAGGAAGAGACAGGTCGCGCCAGAGAAGCTGAAAGGGCCGCGGCGGAGGCCCTCGCTGCGGAGAAAGCTCGAGCTGCCGGGCTCGTCGAGGAATACAGGTCGTCTGAGCGTTTCACAGACGACCTGGCCGAAGCTTCAGCCGCCGCGTTCCTCGACGGGTTCCAGTACGCCAAGGAGAGGGTGGCCAAGGATCTAAATTTCCCCCGCGCACTGGAGGTCGAGCTAGAACAATCGTCGGACCTGGCCCCTTCCGACGACGAGCCCGCACCGGCGGAGCCTTGAGTTTGCGCCCGTTATCTTGCTGTCTTTTCTTGCTTCTGTAAGCCCGACTATGTCGGAGTTTTGTAATCCTTCTCCGTTAATGAAAATACCCTTCTCAACGATTTTTGAACTGTTGTTGACTTTGTTGATTGATATGTGGCCCCACGACTCTATTCGTCCCGACGATTCTGGGGGACACCTTCCCACCTACGCCACTCCGCCTTAGTTACATGAACCCGCGAGTTAGAGCTAGGTAGGGTTGAATCTTGGGAGCGGGGGCACCGCTGGTCGGGGATTAGGCCGGTAGGCTCCCTCGGAGCTATAGGCGTAACGCCCGGTCAAGTATTGGACCTGGTGTTGGTCTGGCGCGCAGCTTGATGCCCGCGGGACTTAGCTTTGGTTTGACCGGCAGGGTGTCGGGTCTTGACTGCGAAGAATCGTTGGTGCACCGCTCCGCCGGCGGTTAGCCGGGCTTTATGCCTGATTAGCGCAGGGCTTTGAGTGCCGATTGTTGAGAGCCAGTGGCACACTGCTTGCCAGTGGTACACTGGGCTTTGTGCCTGGCTAGTGCAGGGCTTTGAGTGCCGACGGGGGGGCTTTTGTTGTTGAGAGCCAGTGGCACACTGCTCTGCCAGTGGTACACTGGGCTTTGTGCCTGGCTAGTGCAGGGCTTTGAGTTGCTTTTGTTGTTGAGAGCCAGTGGCACACTGCTCTGCCAGTGGTACACTGGGCTTTGTGCCTGGCTAGTGCAGGGCTTTGAGTGCCGACGGGGCCGGGCTTTTGTTGTTGAGAGCCAGTGGCACACTGCTCTGCCAGTGGTACACTGGGCTTTGTGCCTGGCTAGTGCAGGGCTTTGAGTGCCGACCGGGCTTTTGTTGTTGAGAGCCAGTGGCACACTGCTCTGCCAGTGGTACACTGGGCTTTGTGCCTGGCTAGTGCAGGGCTTTGAGTGCCGACGGGGCGCCGGGCTTTTGTTGTTGAGAGCCAGTGGCACACTGCTCTGCCAGTGGTACACTGGGCTTTGTGCCTGGCTAGTGCAGGGCTTTGAGTGCCGACCGGGCTTTTGTTGTTGAGAGCCAGTGGCACACTGCTCTGCCAGTGGTACACTGGGCTTTGTGCCTGGCTAGTGCAGGGCTTTGAGTGCCGACGGGGCGCCGGGCTTTTGTTGTTGAGAGCCAGTGGCACACTGCTCTGCCAGTGGTACACTGGGCTTTGTGCCTGGCTAGTGCAGGGCTTTGAGTGCCGACGCCGGGCTTTTGTTGTTGAGAGCCAGTGGCACACTGCTCTGCCAGTGGTACACTGGGCTTTGTGCCTGGCTAGTGCAGGGCTTTGAGTGCTTTTGTTGTTGAGAGCCAGTGGCACACTGCTCTGCCAGTGGTACACTGGGCTTTGTGCCTGGCTAGTGCAGGGCTTTGAGTAGCCAGTGGCACACTGCTCTGCCAGTGGTACACTGGGCTTTGTGCCTGGCTAGTGCAGGGCTTTGAGTGCCGGGCTTTTGTTGTTGAGAGCCAGTGGCACACTGCTCTGCCAGTGGTACACTGGGCTTTGTGCCTGGCTAGTGCAGGGCTTTGAGTGCTTTTGTTGTTGAGAGCCAGTGGCACACTGCTCTGCCAGTGGTACACTGGGCTTTGTGCCTGGCTAGTGCAGGGCTTTGAGTGCCGACGCCGGGCTTTTGTTGTTGAGAGCCAGTGGCACACTGCTCTGCCAGTGGTACACTGGGCTTTGTGCCTGGCTAGTGCAGGGCTTTGAGTGCCGACGGGGCCGGGCTTTTGTTGTTGAGAGCCAGTGGCACACTGCTCTGCCAGTGGTACACTGGGCTTTGTGCCTGCAGGGCTGGGCTTTTGTTGTTGAGAGCCAGGGCTTGCCACAGTGCCTGCAGGGCAGTGCCGGGCTTTTGTTGTTGAGAGCCAGTGGCACACTGCTCTGCCAGTGGTACACTGGGCTGCTGGCTAGTGCAGGGCTTTGAGTGCCGAGGGCTTTTGTTGTTGAGAGCCAGTGGCACACTGCTCTGCCAGTGGTACACTGGGCTTTATGCCTGGCTAGTGCAGGGCTTTGAGTGCCGGGCCGGGCTTTTGTTGTTGAGAGCCAGTGGCACACTGCTCTGCCAGTGGTACACTGGGCTGCCTGGCTAGTGCAGGGCTTTGAGTGCCGAGGTTGTTGAGAGCCAGTGGCACACTGCTCTGCCAGTGGTACACTGGGCTTTGTGCCTGGCTAGTGCAGGGCTTTGAGTGCCGACGGGGGCCGGGCTTTTGTTGTTGAGAGCCAGTGGCACACTGCTCTGCCAGTGGTACACTGGGCTTTGTGCCTGGCTAGTGCAGGGCTTTGAGTGCCGACGGGGCCGGGCTTTTGTTGTTGAGAGCCAGTGGCACACTGCTCTGCCAGTGGTACACTGGGCTTTGTGCCTGGCTAGTGCAGGGCTTTGAGTGCCGACGGGGCCGGGCTTTTGTTGTTGAGAGCCAGTGGCACACTGCTCTGCCAGTGGTACACTGGGCTTTGTGCCTGGCTAGTGCAGGGCTTTGAGTGCCGACGGGGGCCGGGCTTTTGTTGTTGAGAGCCAGTGGCACACTGCTCTGCCAGTGGTACACTGGGCTTTGTGCCTGGCTAGTGCAGGGCTTTGAGTGCCGAGCCGGGCTTTTGTTGTTGAGAGCCAGTGGCACACTGCTCTGCCAGTGGTACACTGGGCTTTGTGCCTGGCTAGTGCAGGGCTTTGAGTGCCGAGCCGGGCTTTTGTTGTTGAGAGCCAGTGGCACACTGCTCTGCCAGTGGTACACTGGGCTTTGTGCCTGGCTAGTGCAGGGCTTTGAGTGCCGACGGGGGCCGGGCTTTTTTAGATAGCTAAAATTGAATCTTGTTATATTAAATAGGGGTGGAAACCCAACAAATACAGGGATGATGCTTAATCATGAAAGAAGGAATACATTACTGATAATACCGGCGGAGGTTATCCGCATTCCACGTCCTAGGGAGTGGTGTCCCGTCAAGTTCTTCAATTTTGTAAGCTCCGTGGCGCAGCGTCTCGGTGATCCGGTAAGGTCCCTCCCAGTTAGGGGCTAGCTTGCCTCCCTCAGTTGGCTTTGAGACCTCAGCCCGTCGAAGGACTAGATCTCCTGGTAGGAACGTCCGGGGGCGCACGCGAGCGTTGTAGTATTTCGCGGCCCGTTGCCGGTAGGCTGCCATTCGAAGCCGCGCCCGTCTCGCACTCCTCCACCAGGTCGAGGTTGGCTCGCAGTTGGTCAGGGTTACCTTCCTCACTATAGGCTCCACCCGGGGCTGGGTGCACCGATCTCCACAGGATAACAGCCTCAGAGCCAAAGACTAAGCTGAACGGCGTTTCGCCGTGGGGGCTCGAGGCGTTGTATGATAGGCCCATAGCACGTTGGGGAGCTCCTCTACCCATCGTCCCTTGCAGCCATCCAGTCGAGACTTCAGTCCCTGGAGGATGATCCGGTTAGTCACTTCAGCTGCCCCGTTGGTTTGAGGATGCCCGACGGAAGTGAACCTCTGACAGATACCCAGCTCGGAGCAGAACTCCCGGAAAGGCGCATTGTCAAACTGCCGGCCATTATCAGTGACTAGTGTGCGCGGCAGCCCGAACCGACATATGATTGACTTCCAGAAGAAAGATCTCACTTTGCTCTCGGTAATCTTGGCCAGAGCCTCAGCTTCAACCCACTTGGTGAAGTGATCCACCGCCACCAAGAGGAACTTCCGCTGCCCGGAGGCCGGGGGAAATGGACCCTAAGATATCCATGCCCCACTGGGCGAAGGGCCAAGGTGCCACCAGGGGGTCAGGTGAGATGTCGGCTGTCGCTGGATATTGGCATGACGTTGGCAGCTATCACACTTCTTGACAAGCTCGGCCGCATCCTCCTTCATTGTCAACCAAAAGTACCCTTGGCGCAGGGCCTTGTAGCTAGGGCTCTGCCCCCCAGATGACTCCCGCATACACCTTCGTGGATCTCCCTGAGGATATAATCTGATTCAGTTGGCCCCACACACCTGAGGACCGGTATGAGAAGATCTCCGATAAAGCTTCCCGTCCATCATCAAGAATCTCGGGGCCCTTCGCCTGAGCAGCTTGGCCTCAGCGGGGTCCTCCGGGAGAGTACCGTCAGTCAAGTACCGGATGTAGGCATCCATCCAGGAGGGCTCCTGCTCCACTGGTAATGCTTCATCCGCGGCCTCAATGCTTGGGACTTGTAGATGCTCCACGTATGTTCTTCCCAACGTCCCGTCGACCGAAGTGGCCAAGCGGGACAGCGCGTCAGCCCTGGCATTCTCGCCCTGGGGATATAGCTGACACGGAAGTAAGAAAAATGAGACGCCTGGGACTGCACCTTGCTCAAGTAGCGGGACATGGTGGGTCCCTAGCCTCGTACTCCCGGCGATTTGTCCAGAAATGAGTTGAGAGTCCGTGAAGGCCCTCAAGCGCCCCGCGCCAGCTCCTTAGCTAATCTCATCCCCGCCAGCAGGGCTTCGTACTCCGCCTGATTATTGGTCGCTGGGAACTGGAATCTGAGAGCATACTCCACCACGTCTCCCTCCGGGCTCGCGAGAATGAGTCCGGCTCCACTCCCTTGAGAGTTTGCCGCTCCATCTACATGCAGGATCCAGTCCTCCGCCTCTCCCAGATGAGGGAGAGTCCATAGGCTCCTCCGGTCGCGCCTCCTCCACGTCCTTCTCGGTCCAGGAGCACTCGACTAGGAAATCCGCCAACACTTGGGACTTCATGGCTGATCTTGGCCGGATGGACAGGTCGAACTCGCTTAGCTTGATGGCCCATTTAGCCAGCCGGCCGGAGGTGTCGGGGCGAGACAGGATAGCTCGCAGGGGCTGGTCCGTGAGCACCACGATGGGATGGGCTTGAAAGTAAGGCCGAAGGCGCTGAGTAGAGACCACCAAGGCGAAGATAATCTTCTCGGTTTTTGAATACCTGGTCTCAGCGTCATGGAGTACTTGCTGGTATAATAGATTGGCTTCTGGGCTCCGTCGGTATCCATGCGCACAAGCACGGAGCTAACAGCCTCGGGGGAAGCGGCCAGATATAAAAAGAGCTCCTCTCCATTTTCAGGCTTGGACAGTAGCGGAGGAGTGGAGAGAAACTGCTTCAATTCTTCAAAGGAGCCCTGACACTCTTTCGTCCACTCGAAGCCGTTAATCTTGCGCAGCGCCTTGAAGAAGGGCAGGCACCTCTCCGCCGACCTTGACATGAAACGACTCAAGGCCGCCACCCTCCCCGTCAGGCGTTGCACCTCCTTCTTGCTGACCGGAGGCCGCATCTCCAGGATGGCTCTGATCTTGTCGGGGTTGGCTTCGATCCCGCGCTGGGTCACCATGAAACCCAGGAACTTGCCAGCTGCTACTCCGAAGGCGCATTTGTGGGGGTTGAGCTTCATCCGGTACCGGCGCAGATTGTTGAAAGTCTCCTCGAGGTCGGCTACATGGTCTTCTGCATTGGTGCTCTTGGTCAGCATGTCATCCACATATACCTCCATGTTGCGCCCCAGCTGATCTCAAAAACCTTGTTCATTAATCTTTGATAAGTAGCCCCGGCGTTTTTCAGTCCAAAGGGCATCACCCTGTAACAGTAGATCCCCTTCTCCGTGACAAAGGAGGTTGCTTCTTCATCCGCGGGCTCATTCTGATTTGATTATACCCCGAGAACGCATCCATGAAACTGAGCGTCCCATGCCCGGAGGTGGCGTCCACCAGCTGGTCGATTCGGGGGAGCGGGAAGCTGTCCTTGGGACACGCCTTATTGAGGTCGGTGAAATCCACGCACATTCTCCAGCTTCCACTGGCCTTGCGAACCATCACGACGTTCGCCAACCAGTCGGGGTAGCGCACCTCGCGGATGTGGCCAGCCGCCAGCAGCTTCCGCACCTCCTCGTCAACAGCCTTCTGCCGGTCCGGGGCAAAACTCCTTTTCTTCTGTCTGACGGGCCGGCACTCCGGTCGAATGTTGAGCTGATGTGTAATCACCTCCTCCGGGATCCCGGGCATGTCGGACGCAGACCATGCGAAGACGTCGGCGTTGGCCCGCAGAAAGGTAAGGAGCCGGTCACGAGCTTCGTCCGGAAGCAAGGCTCCAACTCGAACCGTCTGCACAGGGTCCTCCCCGAGGGGGAAAGTGAGCAGCGCTCGGCCGGTTCCCCCCTCCTCTCCAGGTCTCGTGGGTCAAGGGCCTCGGGTGTCGGTGCAGATGGCGGTGCAGGTGCCGCCTCCTGGGGACTGGGGGCCAAGTGATAGCAAAGTGCCGGTAGGCCCTGCTCTCCTCGCATCTCGCCGACCCCTCTGCGGTTGGGAACCTCACAAGGAGCCGCTTGGTGGATATGACGGCATCCAAGAGGTTGAGCCCGGGCCTCCCAAGAATCGCGTTGTACGCCAGGGGCACACGGACCACCAAAATTTTATAAGGACAGTGCTTTGGCACGGAGCCGTTCCAGCCGTCACGGGAAGAGTAATTTCCCCCTCGACCCTCACGGAATCTCCTGTGAATCCCATCAAAGGCGTGGCGACAGGTCGAAGTAGATCATGCGACAGGTTCATGCGAACAAAGGCATCGTAGTTCAAAACATCTACAGAGCTTCCACTGTCGACTAAGATTCTTTTTACAGGGTGCTTAGCAATCGTCATGGATACGACGACGCTATCATCATCTTTATTTACAACCCCTCCAAGTCCTTTTCGAAAAAAGGAATTACAGCATCTACCCCTTCCTCTCCCCTTGGCTCTTTGACGGGCCTCCTGCCCCCCAGGAAATCATCGCCACTGTCTTCTCCGTCGGGGCGTTATCGATCACCGGTGGCGCGGGCGCTGACGGGCCAGGAGCTCCCGGGTTGTTCCTTTGGACAAACTTCCTCAGATGGCCTTGTTGAATGAGGTCTTCAATGGCTTTCTTCAGCTGCCGGCAGTCGTCGGTGTTGTGGCCATGGTCCCGGTGGTAGCGGCAGTAGAGGTTTTTGTTCCGGGGATCTTCGGGTTGATGGGAGGAGGGCGTTGCAGATAAGGCTCCCCTTCGATCTCGAGCAGGATCTGGGATATTGGGCAAGCAGCGGGGTGTAAGGCCCGTCTCTCGGTGCAGGAGGTCGAGGACGGTTGTCTGGTCGGCGAGGAGGCTCGGGCCTCCTGGGGCGGGCTTCCGCAGGTTCTGGCTGGGTTGGCTTCCGGGGTACTCCCGCCAGCTTCACGCCGGGAAAAGTCAGCTTCGTCCGCCCGGATGTACTTCTTGGGCGCGGATCAAAAGTTCGGAGTAGGAGCCCGGCGGCTTTTGTCAAGAGAGTATGCGAAGCGAGAAGGGCGAAGCCCCCGCTTCAGAGCCAGGGTTGCCACCGAGTCCTCCAGGTTGTAGACCTCCAAGGCGGCCTCCTTGAACCGGGCAACGTAGTCCCGCAGAGGTTCGCCATTCTTCTGCTGCACGGCAAACAGGCTGTCCGCCACCCTTGGATCTTCCGGCAGGCGTCAAAGTGGGCCAGAAAAGCCCTCTCCAACTGGCGGAAGGAGTCGATGCTTCGTGGCGGCAGACGTGAATACCAAGCCCGGGCAGCTTTTTTCAGGGTAGCCGGGAAAGCAACACACATGAGCGAGTCAGTGGCCCCCTGAACTTGCATGAGTACCTTGTAGCTCTCCAAATGGTCCAGGGGGTCCGTGGTCCCGTCGTATGGGTCCAGTTGAGGAAGGCGAACCTGGTGGAGATAGGCTCTCCATGATGGGAGACAGGGAGGCCGACTGTCGTAATCAGTCTCTGGCAGGTGGTGATCCGACGGCTAAGCTCCTCCAGCTTCTGGTTGCACTCCTCGAGTCGACGCTCAGCTCGACGAGGCATCCGGCCATCAAAGGAGCCCTCCCCCGAAGACTCAGAAGAAGAGCGGGGGCGGCGATGCCGGCGCGGCGCTCCGCCTCCTTTCCGTGCCGCCGCTTAGGAGAGACGCTGGCGTGGCGAGAGGGAGACCGGGGCCTTTTGGATGCTTCGCGGGATGTGGCTTGGCCGGGGATCGGCGGTGATGATCTGCAGGAACGGGCGACCTCCGGCGGGTGGAGTGCTGGCTAGGCTGCATCACCCCTGGGACGGACGGGTTCGGCTCCGGCTGCTGCGCAAGGCCTGCTGGTGCTGCAGACCTTGAACCATCGCGTCAACGACTGGACCTGCGTGGCCAAGGCTGCGAATCGATCCTCCTGGAGTTGCTGCGAAGCAGGCGCGGGGGCGTCCTTTGCGGAGCAGAAGGCCCTGCCCCCTGGAGATTCGGAGGCTCTGGAAGATGGATGTGAGAGCCGGGGGGGCTTCCGCGGGTGGACCAGCCCCGCAGCGCTGCCCCCCAGCGCGACCGGTTGAAACTCCCTTCGTTCGAGTAGTCACCATGGCTTCAAAGTCTTGAAGGCAGGAGAAAGAAGAAGGCAGCTGGTTCGATGTCTTTCTTGCACCCCCCTTCCTGGCGCGCCAATCTGATGACGCCAAGTCACCTTCTTCGAACGTCGGGGAAAACGGACGTCTCGCTCCTAGAAATCCTGCAAGAAAAGTCCCCGGGGACCGGTGGCACCGGTGGGGACCCTCCGACGATCAAGTTAGTGGCTTGGGTTCAGACAAAGAACCGCTCCAGCGAAGAGGAGCTGAGGCGGTTAGGGTTTTTGCTGGGAGGAAGAAAGCTCAGAAAAACCAGAGTTCAGATCCCACTTACCGCGCTAGCTCCCGTCCTTATATTGGCCTGAATACCTTATCCTACAATCTGAGGAGATTGCCCTCGTACTATACGTACGTGCCGGAGACATCCCCGTACCCTTTGTGGATATGATATTTTACGTGTCCAGCGGCCGCGAAGGCATGCGGTGCGCGCCGCCAGCTGATGGGACCAAGCACAGTTGCAAGCAGTAGCGTGCCGTACGCCGCAGTGAGGTATGGCCATGTACAGGGACATGCAATGCCCCATACGCCGTTTATGAGGCATGGCCCTCCGTAACGGGGTGCAATCACGGACGTACTGAGAATCACGTGGAAGTACCATGCGGCCTGTGGCCGTCGTCCCCCTCGACGGCTAAGTTGCATGCCTATCGCGACAGCCTCCCCACTGAGACCGGGGAGGGTCTCAAGGGAGCGAAGTGCTAGAACATCTCGAGGAATTCTATGGTAGCGGTCCCGCCCCCTGACCCCGAGGGGGTCTCGGGAACGGGGAGATGATAGTGGACCCAGAGGCTGGTGGGGGCCCCGGGGTTAAGAAATGATGGCCCCACCCCCGACCCCGAGGGGGTCCGGGGGTGGGAAATGACTGAACCCCGAGGCCGGTGGGGGCCCCGGGGTTAAGAAATGATGGCCCCACCCCCGACCCCGAGGGGGTCCCGGGGGTGGGGAATGACAGTGCACCCCGAGGCCGGTGGGGGCCCCGGGGTTAAGAAATGATGGCCCCACCCCCCGACCCCGAGGGGGTCCCGGGGGTGGGGAAATGACAGTGAACCCCGAGGCCGGTGGGGGCCCCGGGGTTAAGAAATGATGGCCCCACCCCCGACCCCGAGGGGGTCCCGGGGGTGGGGAAATGACAGTGAACCCCGAGGCCGGTGGGGGCCCCGGGGTTAAGAAATGATGGCCCCCCCCCGACCCCGAGGGGGTCCCGGGGGTGGGGAAATGACAGTGAACCCCGAGGCCGGTGGGGGCCCCGGGGTTAAGAAATGATGGCCCCACCCCCCGACCCCGAGGGGGTCCCGGGGGTGGGGAAATGACAGTGAACCCCGAGGCCGGTGGGGGCCCCGGGGTTAAGAAATGATGGCCCCACCCCCCGACCCCGAGGGGGTCCCGGGGGTGGGGGAATGACAGTGGACCCCGTTACCTTCTGACGACTCTGGGATCAGTCATATCAGATGCCCCCTCGCCCCTGGGGTGAAGCGGGTCCCACCGCTGAGGCTCAAGGGGCGTTCTCCACGTGGCTGATCCCAGCCTTGTCTTTTATGCGGACGGTACGGGGGATGCAAAGAGACGGCCTTCCGTACACCATGCCAGCCACGATCGCCCTCGAGAGTGAGGATTGGCTCTTCGAAGTCCGCGCGAAAAGGCGCATAATGATTTCTTCTCATTACGGCGACGTCAGCGGGGTCCCACCACCGTTTGGGGGCGTGCCGCGCCACGCCGGGGCACTCCTCGAGGCGAGCCGGCGTATGGCAAAGGGCCGCGTGGCCGACGAGACATGGCGGGATGTTTTGAAAACCCAATAAAGCCAGGTGAGGGGGGGGAACTGACGCCGCACCGCTCGCCATCGTCTTCCTCTTTGCCTGCTCCCATTTCTGCTGTGACCTGCAAGCTCGTGCCTAGCTTTCTTTGCCATCCAGGTTAGCCTTCCCGGTCTTAAATTTCCTTTATTCATGAGTTCGTTCTCCTGGACCTCGGAGGACGGTTCTGAGGACCGTCCTCCCTCCGTGAGGCACCAGACTCCTCCCTCCCTTCTCCTCCAATCGAGTGGTCCTCTGATTCAGAGGACCACGTCCCTTTGGCCCGGCGACGGGCCGCCGGTGGAGCCCCGTTGAGGGGCCGCCGGCCGGGGGTCGGGACCTCCTCGAGGGCAGAGGAATCCCCAGGGGGGGTGGCCTCCTCGATGACGCGGTCGGATCTGGAAAGGATCCGGGCCCGTTATCGGATCCCTCGGGAGATCGACTTATTCCTGCCGACCCCCGACGACCGGGTTATCTCCTCCCGACCCGGTCGCGTAGCCTTCTACGAGGTCTGCCTACAGGTAGGCCTCCGTCCCCCTTTCCATCCTTTTTTCGTCACTCTCCTTGACTTCTACTCTTTGACCCCTTCCCAGCTAGTC
The DNA here is from genome assembly GCA_900491605.1 of Calamus simplicifolius. Classification (NCBI taxonomy): domain Eukaryota; kingdom Viridiplantae; phylum Streptophyta; class Magnoliopsida; order Arecales; family Arecaceae; genus Calamus; species Calamus simplicifolius. The sequence continues at coordinate 544,768 of UESW01004397.1, read as the reverse complement.
CCGAACTCTTGTCGGGTAATTAGCGCTTTTGTCATTCTCTGCCACCGCTTAGGTATTACCCCTAGGGTCAGTTTATTTCGCAATTTCTATTCCCTTCGGGCCCAAAAGGGATGGTGGCTGTTTCAGCCCCGACCCAATAGGGTCCTGAAGCTCCTGCCTTCGTCAATCAAGGGGTGGAAACCCCTTTTTTGCCAACATTGACCAAGTCCGGCCCCGGTGGGGGGACCCCGATCTCCGGGGGAACACCGTGGCTGTCCAGCCTGGGGATCGGGAAGCAATGGGGTTATTGCTGACCGTCGAAATTCCCCGGTACACCCTACTGCTAGCGGAGGACAACTTCGAGTTGGCGGGCCTCGTCTCCCATCGGGGTAAGTCTTTTTCGCACTTAGCTAGAAATTCTGCTCTTCTTTCTTCTTCTTTTTTTTTTTTTTACTGTTCTGAAAACCTGACTTGCGTTATGCAGCGATGAAAGTTCCGAGGGCGAAGTTGATAAAGGCCGCCAAGAAAAGGGGCCGGGAAGGACCGTCCGGGGGGCAGCAAGCCCCGGCCCCAAAGCGCTCGGTGATCCGGGCCTCCCCTCCAGCACTGGCCTCCCCTCCCGGGGCTCCGCAACACGTCCCAGTCATCGCGGAGGTCGACCTTACGGCCGACACTCCACCGGAGGCGGGAGCTGCAGCGGGCTACCGCCATAGAGTCAGTAGCGGGGGAGCCTGCGCCAACCGAAGGGCTCCCGGTCCCCGAGGGAGCGACCCCATCTGGCGCTAGCAGGGACTGGGGTGAGGGACCATCCGGTCCCGCCAGTCCACCCCCCGAGGGGTCGGTTAGGGGCGACCCGCATACAGAGCCGGGGGATCTGAGGCGGCAGAGGGAGGTGGGGGCGTACCCAGGCCGCCCCTAGACTCCCTGGGCGATGGCCACTGGGCCGAGCGGGTCCTGGGCCCGGTCCTGGATCCTAGGATCATCGAAGGTCTTGGTCATCAGAAGACGGGCGAGTTCTTCCGGGAATCTTACGCCGCGTGGTCAGGGTAAGCAACCTTCTTGCTTTTTACCCTTTATCGTTCATGTATACACATACTTTACTGACTTGGGGGCTTGTGCATGCAGATTGCGCACTCCCTAAAGGCTGCCAGGGAGGTGATCCGCGGGGGAAAGAACCTTCTCCGGGAGGCGCAGGACCGCGCGGAAGCAGCAGAAAGGGCGCTGGAGAAGGTCAAAGAGTCCTGCGCTAACGAGGTGAGAGCCGCCGAGAGCAGGGCGGAGATCGAGGCCAACCGCGCGCGCGCAGCGATCTCCCAGATGACAGAGTCCGAGGCGCGGTCATGGCGAGGGATATTCATATCTCGGAGCTGACCTCGGCTCTTCGGGAGGCTGAGGAACGGGCGGGAGCGGCGTCGGAGGAGGCCAGAGTGGCGAGGGAAGAGGCCGGAGTGGCAAAAGAGGAGGCCGGCCGGTATAAGGAAGAGACAGGTCGCGCCAGAGAAGCTGAAAGGGCCGCGGCGGAGGCCCTCGCTGCGGAGAAAGCTCGAGCTGCCGGGCTCGTCGAGGAATACAGGTCGTCTGAGCGTTTCACAGACGACCTGGCCGAAGCTTCAGCCGCCGCGTTCCTCGACGGGTTCCAGTACGCCAAGGAGAGGGTGGCCAAGGATCTAAATTTCCCCCGCGCACTGGAGGTCGAGCTAGAACAATCGTCGGACCTGGCCCCTTCCGACGACGAGCCCGCACCGGCGGAGCCTTGAGTTTGCGCCCGTTATCTTGCTGTCTTTTCTTGCTTCTGTAAGCCCGACTATGTCGGAGTTTTGTAATCCTTCTCCGTTAATGAAAATACCCTTCTCAACGATTTTTGAACTGTTGTTGACTTTGTTGATTGATATGTGGCCCCACGACTCTATTCGTCCCGACGATTCTGGGGGACACCTTCCCACCTACGCCACTCCGCCTTAGTTACATGAACCCGCGAGTTAGAGCTAGGTAGGGTTGAATCTTGGGAGCGGGGGCACCGCTGGTCGGGGATTAGGCCGGTAGGCTCCCTCGGAGCTATAGGCGTAACGCCCGGTCAAGTATTGGACCTGGTGTTGGTCTGGCGCGCAGCTTGATGCCCGCGGGACTTAGCTTTGGTTTGACCGGCAGGGTGTCGGGTCTTGACTGCGAAGAATCGTTGGTGCACCGCTCCGCCGGCGGTTAGCCGGGCTTTATGCCTGATTAGCGCAGGGCTTTGAGTGCCGACGGGGCGCCGGGCTTTTGTTGTTGAGAGCCAGTGGCACACTGCTTTGCCAGTGGTACACTGGGCTTTGTGCCTGGCTAGTGCAGGGCTTTGAGTGCCGACGGGGGCCGGGCTTTTGTTGTTGAGAGCCAGTGGCACACTGCTCTGCCAGTGGTACACTGGGCTTTGTGCCTGGCTAGTGCAGGGCTTTGAGTGCCGACGGGGGCCGGGCTTTTGTTGTTGAGAGCCAGTGGCACACTGCTCTGCCAGTGGTACACTGGGCTTTGTGCCTGGCTAGTGCAGGGCTTTGAGTGCCGACGGGGGCCGGGCTTTTGTTGTTGAGAGCCAGTGGCACACTGCTCTGCCAGTGGTACACTGGGCTTTGTGCCTGGCTAGTGCAGGGCTTTGAGTGCCGACGGGGGCCGGGCTTTTGTTGTTGAGAGCCAGTGGCACACTGCTCTGCCAGTGGTACACTGGGCTTTGTGCCTGGCTAGTGCAGGGCTTTGAGTGCCGACGGGGGCCGGGCTTTTGTTGTTGAGAGCCAGTGGCACACTGCTCTGCCAGTGGTACACTGGGCTTTGTGCCTGGCTAGTGCAGGGCTTTGAGTGCCGACGGGGCGCCGGGCTTTTGTTGTTGAGAGCCAGTGGCACACTGCTCTGCCAGTGGTACACTGGGCTTTGTGCCTGGCTAGTGCAGGGCTTTGAGTGCCGACGGGGCGCCGGGCTTTTGTTGTTGAGAGCCAGTGGCACACTGCTCTGCCAGTGGTACACTGGGCTTTGTGCCTGGCTAGTGCAGGGCTTTGAGTGCCGACGGGGTGCCGGGCTTTTGCAGGGATTCAGATAGCTAAAATTGAATCTTGTTAGTATTAAATAGGGGGTGGAAACCCCAACAAATACAGGGATGATGCTCAATCATGAAAGAAGGAATACATTACTGATAATACCGGCGAAGGTTATCCGCATTCCACGTCCTAGGGAGTGGTGTCCCGTCGAGTTCTTCAATTTTGTAAGCTCCATGACGCAGTGCCTCGGTGATCCGGTAGGGTCCCTCCCAGTTAGGGGCTAGCTTGCCTCCCTCAGTTGGTTTTGAGACTTCAGCCCGTCGAAGGATTAGGTCTCCTGGTAGGAACGTCCGGGGGCGCACGCGAGTGTTGTAGTATTTTGCGGCCCGTTGCCGATAGGCTGCCATTCGAAGCCGCGCCCGATCTCGCGTCTCCTCCACCAGGTCGAGATTGGCTCGCAGTTGGTCTGGGTTATCTTCACTGTAGGCTTCTACCCGAGGGCTGGGCGCACCGACCTCCACAGGAATAACAGCCTCAGAGCCAAAGACCAAGCTGAATGGCGTTTCGCCGGTGGGGGTTCGTGGCGTTGTATGATAAGCCCATAGCACGTTGGAGAGTTCTTCTACCCATCGTCCCTTGCAGCCATCCAGTCGAGTCTTTAGTCCCTGGAGGATGATCCGGTTAGTCACTTCAGCTGCCCCGTTGGTTTGAGGATGCCCGACGGAGGTGAACCTCTGACAGATGCCCAGCTCGGAGCAGAACTCCCGGAAAGGTGCGTTGTCAAACTGCCGGCCATTATCAGTGACTAGAGTGCGTGGCAGCCCAAACCGACATATGATTGACTTCCAGAAGAAAGATCTCACTTTACTCTCGGTAATCTTGGCCAGAGCCTCAGCTTCAACCCACTTGGTGAAGTGATCCACCGCCACCAGGAGAAACTTCCGCTGCCCGGAGGCCGGGGGAAATGGACCTAAGATATCCATACCCCACTGGGCGAAGGGCCAGGGTGCCACCAGAGGAGTTAGGTGAGACGTTGGCTGTCGCTGAATATTGGCATGACGTTGGCAGCTATCGCACTTCTTGACAAGCTCGGCCGCATCCTCCTTCATTGTCAACCAGAAATACCCTTGGCGTAGGGCCTTGTATGCTAGGGCTCTGCCCCCCAGGTGACTCCCGCATACACCCTCGTGGATCTCCCTAAGGATATAATCTGATTCTGCTGGCCCCACACATCTAAGGACCGGATATGAGAATGATCTCCGATAAAGCTTCCCGTCCATCATCAAGAATCTCGGGGCCCTTCGCCTGAGCTGCTTGGCCTCCGCCGGGTCCCCTGGGAGAGTACCGTCGGTCAAGTATCGGATGTAGGCATCCATCCAGGAGGGCTCCGGCTCCACTGGTAATGCTTCATCCGCGGCCTCAATGCTTGGGACTTGTAGATGCTCCACGTATGTTCTCCCTAACGTCCCGTCGACCGAAGTGGCCAAGCGGGACAGCGAGTCAGCCCTGGCATTCTCTGCCCTGGGGATATAGCTGACACGGAAGTAAGAAAAATGAGACGCCTGGGATTGCACCTTGCTCAAGTAGCGGGACATGGTCGGGTCCCTAGCCTCGTACTCTCCGGTGATTTGTCCAGAAATGAGTTGAGAGTCTGTGAAGGCCCTCAAGCGCCCCGCGCCTAGCTCCTTAGCTAATCTCATCCCCGCCAGTAAGGCTTCGTATTCCGCCTGATTATTGGTCGCTGGGAACTGGAATCTGAGGGCATACTCCATCACGTCCCCCTCCGGGCTCGCAAGAATGAGTCCGGCTCCACTCCCTTGAGAGTTTGCCGCTCCATCTACATGCAGGATCCAGTCCTCCGCCTCTCCCGATGGGGGAGAGTCCATAGGCTCCTCCAGTCGCGTCTCCTCCACGTCCTTCTCGGTCCAGGAGCACTCGACTAGGAAATCTGCCAACACTTGGGACTTCATGGCTGATCTGGGCCGGATGGACAGGTCGAACTCGCTTAGCTTGATGGCCCATTTAGCCAGTCGGCCGGAGGTGTCGGGGCGAGACAGGATGGCTCGCAGGGGCTGGTCCGTGAGCACCACGATGGGATGGGCTTGAAAGTAGGGCCGAAGGCGTTGAGCGGAGACCACCAAGGCAAAAATAATCTTCTCGGTTTTTGAATACCTGATCTCGGCATCATGGAGCACTTTGCTGGTATAATAGATTGGCCTCTGGACTCCGTCGGTACCCATGCGCACAAGCACGGAGCTAACGGCCTCGGGGGAAGCAGCCAGATATAAAAAGAGCTCCTCCCCACCTACAGGCTTGGACAGTAGCGGAGGAGTGGAGAGAAACTGCTTCAATTCTTCAAAGGAGCCCTGACACTCTTTCGTCCACTCGAAGCCATTAATCTTGCGCAGCGCCTTGAAGAAGGGCAGGCACCTCTCCGCCGACCTTGACATGAAACGACTCAAGGCCGCCACCCTCCCCGTCAGGCGTTGCACCTCCTTCTTGCTGACCGGAGGCCGCATCTCCAGGATGGCTCTGATCTTGTCGGGGTTGGCTTCGATCCCGCGCTGGGTCACCATGAAACCCAGGAACTTGCCAGCTGCTACTCCGAAGGCGCATTTGTGGGGGTTGAGCTTCATCCGGTATCGGCGCAGATTGTTGAAAGTTTCCTCGAGGTCGGTTACATGGTCTTCTACATTGGTGCTCTTGGTCAGCATGTCATCCACATATACCTCCATGTTGCGCCCCAGCTGGTCTTCAAAAATCTTATTCATTAATCTTTGATAAGTAGCCCCGGCGTTTTTCAGTCCAAAGGGCATCACCCTGTAGCAGTAGATCCCCTTCTCCGTGACGAAGGAGGTTGCTTCTTCATCCGCCGGGCTCATTCTGATTTGATTATACCCCGAGAACGCATCCATGAAGCTGAGCGTCCCATGTCCGGAGGTGGCGTCCACCAGCTGGTCGATTCGGGGGAGCGGAAAGCTGTCCTTGGGGCACGCCTTATTGAGGTCGGTGAAGTCCACGCACATTCTCCAGCTTCCGCTGGCCTTGCGAACCATCACGACGTTTGCCAACCAGTCGGGGTATCGCACCTCGCGAATGTGGCCCGCCGCCAGCAGCTTCCGCACCTCCTCGTCTACAGCCTTCTGCCGGTCCGGGGCAAAACTCCTTTTCTTCTGTCTGACGGGCCGGCACTCCGGTCGAATGTTGAGCTGATGTGTAATCACCTCCTCCGGGATCCCGGGCATGTCGGACGCAGACCATGCGAAGACGTCGATGTTGGCCCGCAGAAACGCAAGGAGCCGGTCCCGAGCCTCGTCCGGAAGCAAGGCCCCAACACGGACCGTCCGCACAGGGTCCTCCCCGAGGGGGAAGGTGAGTAGCTGCTCGGCCGGTTCCCCCCTCCTCTCCAGGTCTCGTGGGTCAAGGGCCTCGGGTGTCGGTGCAGATGGCTGTGCAGGTGCCGCCTCCTGGGGACTGGGGGCCAAATGATAGCAAAGTGCCGGTAGGCCCTGCTCTCCTCGCATCTCGCCGACCCCTCTGCCGGTCGGGAATCTCACAAGGAGCCTCTTGGTCGATATGACGGCGTCCAAGAGGTTGAGCCCGGGCCGCCCAAGAATTGCGTTGTACGCCAGGGGCACTCGTACCACCAAAAATTTTATAAGGACAGTGCTTTGGCACGGAGCCGTCCCGGCCGTCACGGGGAGAGTAATTTCCCCCTCGACCCTCACGGAATCTCCTGTGAACCCCATCAAAGGTGTGGCGACAGGTCGAAGTAAATCATGCGACAGGTTCATGCGGACAAAGGCGTCGTAATTCAAAACATCTACAGAGCTTCCACTGTCGACTAAGATTCTTTTTACAGGGTGCTTAGCAATCGTCATGGATACGACGACGCTATCATCATCTTTATTTACAACTCCCTCCAAGTCCCTTTTGAAAAAAGGAATTACAGCATCTACCCCTTCCTCTCCTCTTGGCTTCTTTGCCGGGCCTCCTGCCCCCCAGGAAATCATTGCCACTGTCTTCTCCGTCGGGGCGTTGTCGATCACCGGTGGCGCGGGTGCTGAGGGGCCAGGAGCTCCCGGGTTATTCCTTTGAACAAACTTCCTCAGATGGCCTTGTTGAATAAGGTCTTCAATGGCCTTCTTCAGCTGCCGGCAGTCGTCGGTGTTGTGGCCATGGTCCCGGTGGTAGCGGCAGTAGAGGTTTTTGTTCCTGGGGATCTTCGGGTTGATAGGAGGAGGGCGTTGTAGATAAGGCTCCCCTTCGATCTCGAGCAGGATCTGGGATATTGGAGCAAGCAGCGGGGTGTAAGGCCCGTCTCTCGGTGCAGGAGGTCGAGGACGGTTGTCTGGTCGGCGAGGAGGCTCGGGCCTCCTGGGGCGGGCTTCCGCAGGTTCTGGCTGGGTTGGCTTCCGGGGTATACTCCCGCCGGCTTCACGCCGGGAAAAGTCAGCTTCGTCCGCCCGGATGTACTTTTGGGCGCGGATCAAAAGTTTGGAGTAGGAGCCGGCGGCTTCTTGTCAAGAGAATATGCGAAGCGGGAAGGGCGAAGCCCCCGCTTCAAAGCCAGGGTTGCCACCGAGTCCTCCAGGTTGTAGACTTCCAAGGCGGCCTCCTTGAACCGGGCAACGTAGTCCCGTAGGGGTTCGCCGTTCTTCTGCTGCACGGCAAACAGGCTGTCTGCCACCCTTGGAATCTTCCGGCAGGCGTCAAAGTGGGCCAGAAAAGCCCTCTCCAACTGGCGGAAGGAGTCGATGCTTCGTGGCGGCAGACGTGAATACCAAGCCCGGGCAGCTTTTTTCAGGGTAGCCGGGAAAGCACACACATGAGCGAGTCAGTGGCCCCCTGAACTTGCATGAGTACCTTATAGCTCTCCAAATGGTCTAGGGGGTCCGTGGTCCGTCGTAAGGGTCCAGTTGAGGAAGGCGAAACCTGGTGGAGATAGGCTCTTCCATGATGCGGCGAGACAGAGGAGTGAGTGATCCGACGGCTGAGCTCTTCCAGCTTCTGGTTGCACTCCTCGAGTCGACGCTCAGCTCGACGAGGCATCCGGCCATAAAAGGAGCCCTCCCCCGAAGACTCAGAAGAAGAGCGGGGGCGGCGATGCCGGCGCGTGCGCTCCGCCTCCTTTCCGTGCCGCCGCTTAGAGAGACGCTGGCGTGGCGAGAGGGAGACCGGGGCCTTTTGGATGCTTCGCGGGGATGTGGCTTGGCCGGGATCGGCGGTGATGATCTGCAGGAACGGGCGACCTCCGGCGGGTGGAGTGCTGGCTAGGCTGCACCACCCCTGGGACGGACGGGTTCGGCTCCGGCTGCTGCAAGGCCGCCTGCTGGTGCTGCAGACCTTGAACCATCGCAGTCAACGACTGGACCTGCGTGGCCAAGGCTGCGAGTCGATCCTCCTGGAGCCGCTGCGAAGCAGGCGCGGGGGCGTCCTTTGACGGAGCAGAAGGCCCTGCCCCCTGGAGATTCGGAGGCTCTGGATAGATGGATGTGAGAGCCGGGGGGGCTTCCGCAGGTGGACCAGCCCCGCAGTGCTGCCCCCCAGCGCGACCGGTTGAAACTCCCTTCGTTCGAGTAGTCACCATGGCTTCAAAGTCTTGAAGGCAGGAGAAAGAAGAAGGCAGCTGGTTCGATGTCTTTCTTGCACCCCCCTTCCTGGCGCGCCAATCTGATGACGCCAAGTCACCTTCTTCGAACGTCGGGGAAAACAGACGTCTTGCTCCTAGAAATCCTGCAAGAAAAGTCCCCGGGGATCGATGGCACCGGTGGGGACCCTCCGACGATCAAGTTAGTGGCTTGGGTTCAGACAAGGAACCGCTCTAGCGAAGAGGAGCTGAGGCGGTTAGGGTTTTTGCTGGGAGGAAGAAAGCTCAGAAAAACCAGAGTTCAGATCCCACTTACCGCGCTAGCTTCCGTCCTTATATTGGCCTGAATATCTTATCCTACAATCTGAGGAGATTGCCCTCGTACTATAGCCGTACGTGCCGGAGACATCCCGTACCCTTTATGGATATGATATTTTACGTGTCCAGCGGCCGCGAAGGCATGCGGTGCGCGCCGCCAGCTGATGGGACCAAGCACAGTTGCAAGCAGTAGCGTGCCGTACGCCGCAGTAAGGTATGGCCATGTACAGGGACATGCAATGCCCCATACACCGTTTATGAGGCACGGCCCTCCGTAACGGGGTGCAATCACGGACGTACTGAGAATCATGTGGAAGTACCACGCGGCCTGTGGCCGTCGTCCCCCTCGACGGCTAAGTTGCATGCCTATCGCCGACAGCTTCCCCACTGAGACCGGGGAGGGTCTCAAGGGAGGGAAGTGCTAGAACATCTCGAGGAATTCTATGGTAGCGGTCCTGCCCCCTGACCCCGAGGGGGTCTCGGGAACGGGGAGATGATAGTGGACCCAGAGGCTGGTGGGGGCCCCGGGGTTAAGAAATGATGGCCCCACCCCCGACCCCGAGGGGGTCCCGGGGGTGGGGAAATGACAGTGAACCCCGAGGCCGGTGGGGGCCCCGGGGTTAAGAAATGATGGCCCCACCCCCCGACCCCGAGGGGGTCCCGGGGGTGGGGAAATGACTGAACCCCGAGGCCGGTGGGGGCCCGGGGTTAAGAAATGATGGCCCCACCCCCGACCCCGAGGGGGTCCCGAGGGTGGGGAAATGACAGTGAACCCCGAGGCCGATGGGGGCCCCGGGGTTAAGAAATGATGGCCCCATCCCCCGACCCCGAGGGGGTTCCGGGGGTGGGGAAATGACAGTGAACCCCAAGGCCGGTGGGGCCCCGGGGTTAAGAAATGATAGCCCCACCCCCCGACCCCGAGGGGGTCCCGGGGGTGGGGAAATGACTGAACCCCGAGGCCGGTGGGGGCCCCGGGGTTAAGAAATGATGGCCCCACCTCCCGATCCTGAGGGGGTCCCGGGGGTGGGGAAATGACAGTGAACCCCGAGGCCGGTGGGGGCCCCGGGGTTAAGAAATGATGGCCCCACCCCCCGACCCCGAGGGGGTCCCGGGGGTGGGGGAATGAAAGTGGACCCCGTTACCTTCTGACGACTCTGGGATCAGTCATATCACTTACCATGTAGAAATATCAAAGTGAAGCCGGCACATGTTGAAAGAGATGAGTCAGCAAGAAGTTGCTCAATTAAAATCATCAACCAACTTCATAATGAAAGAGAGTGGGACCAATTCATTATGAGTCTTAGTCCTACTTAGACTTTTTGTTTAATTTAGCTATTACCATATCAATAATCGGCCTCATTTTATTAGAATTTTATAATATCAAGTTATTTGAATAAAATATGTTGCTTGATATGTATGCCTTGTTTATAGCATAATTGATCAAGTCTTGTTATAAATAAAAGTTATAATTGTGATGGGACATTATACTGCATTTTTTTATTTCGCTATCATGTAGACTTGAATGCTAATGGTTTTATCCTTATCATTTGAAAAAATCGTAATGAACTCAATATGCTTTAATAATGAGGTTAGGAGTTGCTCGCATATGATCATCAACACAAACTCCATACTTCTATTTAGATTTTTTTATTTTTATTCAGCTAATTATCCTGTAAATGATAAATCTAAATTTTAAAAATTTGATAGCATCAAGTTATCTGAGTAACATGCATTGCTTAGTGTCCATTTATTATTTATAGTGGAGTCGATTAAGTCTTGTGATAGATGGGAGTTATAATTTAAATAGAGAGAGAGAGAGGGGGAATTCTATAGATATGTAATTACCTTTTTCCTAAAACGATTACCCTCCACCACAAGTGGAGAACATACTATTGCTCAACTCAACTCATCTAAGCCTTTTCCCAACTACATGGGTCAGTTACATGAATCTGGTTCCTCCACTATGCTCTATTCAGGACCAAGTTGATATTTAAATTATAAATAGCTATATCTTTTTTAATTATTTATGTCCATGTTAGTTTAGGTCTACCTCTATCTCTATCCTTACCATGAATTGTTAAAAGATCACTCTTTCTATGATCTTTCTAACTTGAGCATCTAAAGGTCTACGTTGTATATGTCAAGAACATACTATTAATGAAATAAATAGTTTTGTGTTGGATTACCCATATGGTTTTGTAAAATGAGAATAAGGATAAATCGGTAAAAAAAAAAACTATATCAAATTACTTAATGGCGAGGAACGAGACAATTCAGGTAGAAAAAAGAAATTACTTAATTATGCGGACTGTATTCATTAGGTGCTGATGAGACCTGCTATTATCAAAAAAAGGCATTTACTTAGGTAGTGTTTGAAATAGGGGATAAGAGGGGATATCCCCTGGATATCCCCTCTTATTCCCAAAAGCCATAACTATAAGGGATAGTTGGAAATAAAGTTAACCAAAGGGATAATCCATGGTTAACCATAGTTAACCATGGGATATCCCCTCAATTTATTCCCTAGAAAATGCAGGAATAGCTGGTTATCCCTTTAAATAAGAGTAAAAAAAAGTTATCCTATGGATTTACCTTTTTGCATTTGATATGATCAATGGGATAGCCAAGGAATATCCCTAGGGATAGCCAGAGGACAAACTCTATCCCGTACACTTATCCATGGATAATATTTTTTCTATCAAACACTACCTTAATGCCCTCAAAGTTGCATGCATTTTCCTCGCATTATGGAGTTATTTGGAGGCTGATGGGACTGTATTCATTAGGTGCTGATGACACCTGCTATTAAAAAAAAAAAAAAAAGACATTTACCTAACCAGAGCCAGAGCGCTGGAAGGTGAGGCTCTGTTTTTCTCCATTCAAACCCAGAACACTTGCTTCTCTGCTGACAAAGTTGAAAGCAAACCAGGTACGGAGAAAACTCGAAACCAGGCGAACCTAGAGATTTTCTTAAATTTTAATTAGATACGTACTTACTACTGCTTCGATCTCAACGGTGTTTCTTTCTTAAGCAGCAGGGCAGCGTGATTTCTCTTCTACGAGGAAAGATGAAACCCGAACGGATATTGAACACGGCGTTGATCTTCTTCTTGCTCTGGTTCTTCTCACGCTTACTGGCGTCGCCACCCGGAGTCGACGCCACGCGAGCCATTCGGTTCGGAAACGAGACGGACCGCCGATCTCTGCTTGCCTTCAAGGTCGAATAACTCGCGACCCCTCTAGACTTCTGAGCTCGTGGAACGACTCCGTCCATTTCTGCGAGTGGGCAGGGGTCACATGCAGCAGGAGGCACCGGCAGAGAGTCTCCGCCTTGGATCTCAGCTCGCGGGGACTGGAGGGCTCGCTTTCTCCTTCTATGGGAAATCTCACCTTCCTTCAAAGACTTGCCCTCGATGATAATGGTTTCTTCGGTCAGATCGCATCGGAGTTGGGCCGTTTGCGGCGGCTGAAATATCTCAACCTGAGTTTCAATCCATTCCATGGTGGCTTCCCTTCCAACTTGACCTACTGCTCTGAGCTTAGAAGTCTCAACTTGATATCCAACAATATCATCGGTAACATTCCAGCGGGCATCTCCTCTTTTACGAAGCTTGCTGAGTTGCATCTCAGCAAAAACGAATTGACTGGGGTATTCCACCTGTTAGGGTTTAAACCTTGATGAATAGCAATGAGATTCCCTGTTGCACAAGGATTTCTAATCCTGTTAGGTTTAGACCTTGATGAATAACAATGGGATTCCCTGTTGAACAAGGATTTCTAATCCTGTTAGGTTTAGACCTTGATGAATAACAATGAGATTCCCTGTTGAACAAGGATTTCTAATCCTGTTAGGTTTACTTCTTGGAAAAAGGAGGAAGATGGGGAGGAGAAAGAAAGGGCTGCCGCCCTATGATGAGAGAAGGGAATTTTTTGGAAGAAAAGAATCTGTTCTCTATTCCATCCAAACCCTAGAGACTAGAGTTTAAATACATCCACGAAGTGGGCCAGGCCCAGACTCAACAAAAAACTCCCATGGACTAAACCAATGAGATTAAACTAATCCCCAAGCCCGTGTACACCCGTGACTTGATTTAATCTCAACCCTTGGACTCAAACCCAGCCCAATACAAGTTAGCCCACCTGGGCCTTGATAGCACCACACCAGGCCCAACAATCTCCACCTTGGTGCTTTCAAGGCCTCAGCACGTCCACTGTGTCCATCAGCTTTAACAACGAAATACACTTTTGAAAACTGTCCCGTGGAAGAACCTTAGTCAGTGCATCTACTGGGGGTATTCCACCTTCCATCGGTAACCTATCATCACTCACAGGACTCTACCTTCCTTGGAATCATCTGGTTGGAAGCATCCCGGATGACATCGGCCGCCTCACAACCCTAAAATATTTTCAGGTGAGTGCCAACAATCTTACAGGTACAATCCCTAGCGATCTTTACAACATCTCATCTCTGCAGTATTTCTATGTGGCGTGGAACAATCTACGAGGAAGAATTCCATCAAATATTGGCATTACTCTTCCTAATCTTCAAGTCCTTTTTTTGGATTATAACCAGTTTGATGGACCTATTCCAGCAACATTTGGAAATGCTTCGAGGCTTAAAAACATTGACATTTCAGGTAACCATTTTAGTGGAAGGGTGCCACCTGAGGTGGGAAAGCTAGCAGACCTTTACTATTTTAATGCAGAAAGCAATCAGCTAGAAGCAAGAGATGCCAACGAATGGGAATTTCTCGACTCTCTAACAAACTGCAGCAATTTAAAAAAGTTGTCACTCTATGGCAATTTGCTAGGAGGTATATTGCCCAACTCCATAGTAAACCTCTCTTCACAGCTCGAAGCATTGCTATTCGGCGAAAACTACCATATATCAGGGATAATCCCTCATGAAATTGGAAACCTGGCCAACCTATACTTTCTCTCTTTCGACAATAACCTTTTCACTGGTACCATACCAGAAAGCATTGGGAAGCTTACAAGGATGCAGGGGTTGGGCTTGTCTGGCAACAGATTTGATGGGCAGATTCCATTCTCTCTAAGCAATCTCACTCTATTGGCTGAACTCTATTTGAACGACAATAACCTCCAAGGGCCCATTCCTTCAGGCCTTGGAAATCTTAGTTACTTAACACAAATAGATCTCCACGGCAATCATCTTAGCGGAACCATCCCCAAAGAGATTGTAACCCTTTCTTCCTTGTCAGTTTATCTTAATTTATCTATGAATTTATTGGTTGGATCACTCCCTCTTGAAGTTGGTGCATTGAAGAGTCTAGGAATTCTTGATATTTCTGGAAACATGTTGTCTGGTGATATTCCTAACACGCTTGGTGACTGTGAGATGTTGGAGCACTTACATATGAATAACAATTTATTCCAAGGGACAATTCCTCAGTCCTTAAGCAAAATAAAGGGCCTTCAAGAATTAGATCTGTCGCATAACAACATTACGGGGTCTATTCCAACATTTTTGGCAGACTTGATTATATTAGAACATCTAAACTTATCTTTCACAATTTGGAAGGTGAAGTACCGGTGAAAGGAATCTTCAAAAATACAACTCAGTTTTTTATCAAAGGAAATAATCGACTCTGTGGGGGTGTTCCAGAATTACTCCTGCCCACATGCCAAGAGATATCATTGACAAAGAGAAAGTGGCCTCTGCTACTAAAAATAGTAATTCCATTAGCCGTTGCAGTCCTTTGTATGGTCCTTCTGCTCTCTTTTCTCATCCATCGAAAGAAACAAAAGTCAAAGACGAATGCTCCCATTGCATCTCCATTGAAAGATAAGTTTCCCAGAGTTTCTTATATAGAATTGGTTCGAGCAACAGAAGGATTCTCTTCTACGAATTTGATTGGCAAAGGAGGGTATGGCACCATTTATAGAGGCATCTTGGGTACTCCACAAACAGTTGTTGCTGTGAAGGTTTTCAACCTACAATATCAAGGAGCTTCGAAGAGCTTTCTAGCTGAATGTGAGGTGCTTAAAAGAACCCGACATCGTAATCTTGTCAAGGTTATGACTTGCTGCTCAATGGTTGATTTTAGAGGCAATGATTTCAAAGCTCTGATTTTTGAGTATATTCCTAATGGAAGTCTAGAGAAATGGTTACATCTAGAGTTAGATGGGCATCATCATTTGGAAGGTTTAAGCCTGCTTCAAATGATAAATATAGCAATTGATGTAGCTGATGCAATAGATTACCTTCATAATAAATGTCAGCCATCTATTATTCATTGTGATCTAAAACCCAGTAATGTGCTGCTTGATAATGAGATGGTTGCTCATGTGGCGGACTTTGGTCTAGCAAGGTTCATGTTTGAAGCAGCAACAAACTCCTCGATAAACCAGAGTAGCTCAAGCCGAGTCAGAGGATCTATAGGATATATAGCTCCAGGTACATTCTATTTTCATCTAGCTTCTTGACTCATACCTATTCAACTTAAGATATTCATGCTGAACTTCCTTTCTTCTATTTCCTTTTCTTCTTTCAAATTAAAGATAATGGTTGAATCGATACATTTTGCTCAATCATTTAAATGTATGGATTGCAGAGTATGGTGCTAGTGGTCAGGTGTCTACTTCTGGTGATGTCTATAGCTATGGTATTCTTCTCTTGGAGATGCTTACTGGAAAGAAACCTATTGATGACATGTTCAAAGATGGCTTAACTCTTCAAAAATTTATCGAGATAGCTTTTCCTGATAGAATCATGGCGATTGTGGATCCCTTAATGCCACTTGTAGAAGATGAGGGTAAAACTCAAGAATGCTTAGTATCCATGGTAAGAATTGGTCTTTCTTGCTCTAATGAAGTTGTAAGAGAAAGAATGAACATGAGTGATGTTGCCACTACTATGCATGCAATTAGGAATGCCTACCTTTGGAATAGAGTTCATTAGAAGACATGGTAAAGCTTAAGTTGAAAGTTAAAAGTTTTAGTATCTTACCTCTAATAAATGTCTAGTTATAATGTTTTGTAGTTCTAAACCTATTTCCTAGTGTAATAAATAGTGTAATTTTGTGTGCCTCTAGTGAAGCTCAAATGGAAGTCAAAGTATCATCTTAGTATCTTACCTCTAATAAATATCAGGATGTAATGTTTACTGTTGTGAACTTATTTCCCAGTGTTAAACTTCTTTGCATCTTGAGCTTTGAGTTTATCGTTTGTACTCTAATAGCTGCTATTAAAAAATTTATAATAAATGTTGTAATTGTGTATGTCTCGATATATGTTATTCTCTATTGTATATATTTTTCTTTATAAATAGAAATTTTGAATCTAAAATCTTTTTTCATGGTTGTATTTGACTAGCTTCGGACTCTAACCTTGGATATTAGAGGCTTAAATCAATTGAGTATGTAAGGATCCATGTGGATATGTATTTAATCCTATATTAGTTATGCATTAAAAAGTTTTAGATACTTATATATCATTGGAATATATAGAACAAAGGAACTCAAATTAAATACAACTTATATCTAGCATTTTTAGACCCTTATACATCNAAGAGTCACATTCCCCTCCTCAACCTCTGTGTAAGTACTGAACCACGACCGGTTGGGAGTGTAATGATGAGAACAGGCTGAATCCAAGGTCCACATCTCTGTGCTGTGCCTGTGATCATCTGATACAACCAAGAGATCATCCTCCACCTCCTGATCTGCAACTGTACTCACAGACTCAGATCCTCCTTTTTCTCCCTTCTGATTTTTCCACTTAGGACAATTCTTCTTAAAATGTCCTACCTCTCCACACTTATAGCACTTCAGCTCTCTCTTGCCTTTCCTGGACTTTGATCGTCCTCCAGACTTACTTCTGTCCCTGCCCTACCTCTGCCTGTCCTTTCCCCAACTGATAGACCCTCCTGGGGAACAGCTTCCTTGGTCATCTTCTCCCTCTGCTCATTCGTCCGAAGCACCGAGACAATATCTTCATAAATTAATGTCTCCTTCCCATAGAGCAGTGTTGTGACCAATGAGTCATAAGACGTGGGCATTGAACATAAAAGCAGAAGTGCTTTATCTTCTTCCTCCATCTTGACCCCACATTCAGAAGTTCATTGCTCATCTGGTCGAATATCTGGATGTGACCCAGCACATCTCCACCTTCTGACATCCGAAGGCTGTAGAGGCGCTTCTTCAACATCAACTTGTTGCACATATTCTTCCCCATATAGAGGGTGTGCAACTTCGTCCAGAGTCCCTTCGGGGTCTTCTCCTCCAGCACTGAATAGAGGACTGAATCCGCCAGACAGCCCCTGATCATTGAACATGTCTTCTTCTCCAATGAAATCCACTGCTTGTCTGTCATCCCATCTGGCCTTTCCTCCAAAGCCAAATCTAAACCCTGCTGCACAAGGAGGTCCTCTACCCGGACTTTCCACATGGAGAAACTTCCCTTCCCATCAAACTTCTCAACCTCTATTTTTATGCTACTCCCCATGGCCAATTTCAAAAATAGCACAAAAATAAATTTTATAAAATAGAGAAGTACCTTGACGAGATTCTGTTGAAATTATTTCAACTCCTTGAAGGCCTCCAGATTACTCCTTGAACCAGGCTCTGATACCACTTGTTAGGGTTTAGACCTTGATGAATAGCAATGGGATTCCCCGTTGAACAACTAAGGATTTCTAATCCTGTTAGGTTTAGACCTTGATGAATAGCAATGGGATTCCCCGTTGAACTAAGGATTCCTAATCCTGTTAGGTTTACTTCTTGAAAAGGAGGAAGATGGGGAGGAGAAAGAAAGGGCTGCCGCCCTATGATGAGAGAAGGGAATTTTTGGGAGAAAAGAATCTGTTCTCTATTCCATCCAAACCCTAGAGACTAGGGTTTAAATACATCCACGAAGTGGGCCAGGCCCAGACTCAACAAAAAACTCCCATGGACTAAACCAATGAGATTAAACTAATCCCCAAGCCCGTGTACACCCGTGACTTGATTTAATCTCAACCCTTGGACTCAAACCCAGCCCAATACAAGTTAGCCCACCTAGGCCTTGATAGCACCACACCAGGCCCAACAGCTATAAGCAGCACCAGGTTTCAACGAATGTCATATTCACTATGACTTTTTTATATAAAAGCATAAAATAATGAGCACCAAATTATCGAGGTAACTGATAAGAGATGGAGAAAAATTCAATAGGATGGCCGGCCGCAACTATAACTCCTATTCACCAATAACTGTTTCTGAGCTCATGGAACGATACCGTTCATTTCTGCAAGTGGGAGGGGGTCACGTGCAGCAGGAGGCACCAGCAAAGGGTCTCTGCCTTGGACCTCAACTCGAGGGGATTAATTGGAGGGCTCGCTCTCTCCTTCCATAGGAAACCTCACCTTCCTTCAAAGGCTTTTCCTCGATAATAATGGTTTCTTCAGAGAGATCCCGCCGGAGTTGGGCCGTCTGCGGCGGCTGAAACATCTCAACCTGACTTCCACTTCATTCCATGGTGGCTTCCCCTCCAACTTGACCTACTGCTCTGAGCTTAGAACTCTCTACTGGCCTACAACCAGCTCACCGGCAAGATTCCAGCGGGAATCGACTCCCTTACGAAACTTGCTGAGTTATCTCTCACGAATAATGAATTGACGGAGGGTATTCCACCTTCCATCGGTAACCTGTCATCACTCACAAAACTCTCCGTCCGTTACAATTGTTTGGTTGGAAGCATACCGGATGACAATCGTTACAATCGTTTGGCTTAAACTCGTTGACATTCCAAATAACTATTTAGTCGAAGGGTGGCGTCTGAGTTGGGAAAGCTTGCAGACCTTTACCATTTTAATGCAGAAACAAATCATCTAGAAGCAGACGATGCCAAGGGGTGGGAATTTCTTGACTCTCTCACAAACTGCAGCCATTTAAGCGTGCTGTCACTTGAAAATAATTTGCTAGGAGGCATGTTGCCGAACTCAGTAGTCAGCCTCTCTTCAGAGCTCCAAGTATTGCCAATGGGATTAAACCACCATATATCAGGAAGAATCCCTCATGGAGTCGAAAACCTAGCTAACCAACCTGTATGAACTCTCTTTCGAGGATAACCTTTTCATTGGTGCTATTCCAGAAAGTATTGGTAAGCTTGTCAAGTTGGAGGGTCTGAGCTTGTCTTCCAATAGGTTTGCTGGGCAGATCCCATTCTATGTAGAAAATCTTACTCTATTGAATATACTCAATTTGGGCCAGAATAACCTACATGCATGGCCCCATAGCTCCAGGCTTGGGAAATCTCAGTCACCGATCAATCTTGGACCTCCATAATAATCATCTCAGTGGAACCATACCTAAAAAGATTCTAAGCCTTCCCTCTTTATCACTTAAACTTGATTTATCTACGAATTCATTGATTGGATTGCTTCTTCTGAAGTTGGTTCATTGAAGAGTCTAGGAATTCTTGATATTTCTGGGAACATGTTATCTGGCCGGTAATATTCCCTGCACGCTTGGTGATTGTGAGATGTTGGAGCACTTATATATGAATAACAACTTATTCCAAGGGATAATTCCTCAGTCCTCAAGCAAAATGAAGGGTCTTCAAGGATTAGATCTATCACATAACAACATTGCAGGGTCTATTATTCCAACATTTTTGGTGGACTTGATTCTATTGAAACATTGAAAGTTATCTTTCAACAATTTGGAAGGTGAAGTGCCTGTGAAGGGGATCATCAATGGAAATAATCGACTCTGTGGGGGTGTTCCAGAATTGCACCTACCCACATGCCAAGACATATCATTAAGAAAGAGGAAGTGGCTTCTGCTACTAAAAATAGTAATTTCAATAGCCGTTGGCCTTTTGTATGGTCCTACTCTCTTTTCTCATTCATCGAAAGAAAAAAAAGGTCAAAGATGTATGCTCTCATTGCATGTCCATTGAAAGATATTTTTTTGAGAGTTTCTTACATAGAATTGTTTAAAGCAACAGAAGGATTCTCTTCTACCAATCAGATTGGCAAAGGAGGGTATGGTACCATTTATAGAGGCATTTTGGGTGCTCCACAAACATTTGTTGCTGTGAAGGTTTTCAACCTACAATATCAAGGAGTTTTGAAGAGCTTTTTAGCCGAATGTGAGGTACTGAGAAGAACCCGACATCGTAATATGTCAAGGTTGTGACTTGCTGCTCAATGGTTGGTTGTAGAGTCAATGATTTCAAAGCTCTGATTTTTGAGTATATTCCTAATGAAAGTCTAGAGAAATTGTTACATTTAGAGTTAGATGGGCATCATCATTTGGAAAGTTTAAGCCTACTTCAAAGGATGAATATAGCAATTGATGTTGCTGATGCAATATATTTCTTTCATAATAAATGTCAGCCATCTATTATTCATTGTGATCTAAAACCCATTAATGTGCTACTTGATAATGAGATGGTTGCTCATGTGGCAAACTTCGGTCTAGCAAGGTTCATGTTTAAAACTACAATAAACTCCTTTACAAACGAGAGTAGCTATCAAATAAGAAGATCTATAGGATACATAGCTCTAGGTACATTCTATTTTCATTTATCTTCTTGGCTCATAGTTGTTCAATTTAAGATGTCCGTACTGAACATTCTTTCTTCTATTTCTTATTTCTTATTCTCTTTGGAATTGAAAATAATGGTGGAATTAGTACTTCTTGCTTAATAATGTAATTGTATGGATTGTAGAATATGCTGTAGGTGGTCAAGTATATACTTATGGTGATGTCTATAGCTATGGCATTCTTCTTTTAGAGATGCTTAATGGAAAGAGACCTATTGTTGATATGTTCAAGATGGCTTAAGCCTTCAAAAATTTATCGAGACGACTTTTCCTGATAGAATCATGATGATTTTGAATCCATTAATGCCACTTATAGAAGGTGATAGTAAAACTCAAGAATGCTTAGTATCCAAGGTAAGAAATGATCTTTCTTGTTCTAATGAATTTGTAAGAGAAAGAATGAACATGACTGATTTTGCCACAACTATGCATGCAATTACGAATGCCTACCTTGGGAATAGAGCTTATTAGAAGGCATAGTAAAGCTTAAGTTGGAAGTTAAAGTCTTAGTATCTTAACTCTAATAAATGTCTAGCTATAATGTTTTGTTGTTCTAAACCTATTTCCTAATCTAATAAATGTTGTAACTGGGTATGCCTCTAGTGAAGCTCAAATGTTATAATTGTAAGGTGACAAGTAGTTGAGTGGATACCTAACATATCCAATCAATTCCATATTAATATTTAACACAATTAGATAAACTAATTAATTTTATAAAAGTAATCTAAAAATGAATCCTTCTATGGTCAACCACCACACAATGCATCTAAGTGAATGAAACAAGTAATAGAGACTTGGATGAGCTTTTCATTTAGCCAACTTAAGCTCACTCATTTATGCAAACCTAAAATACTCAAGCTCAAATTATTTATGAGCCAAACCTTAAAAAGAGTTGAAGCTCAATTCCTAGTCAAACTGAGCTCAAATAAGTATGAAGCTACTCTGAGCCCAAGCATGAACACTGCAATACTCCTTCCTTTACTAGATTGATACTTGTTCTGTAATTAAATGAATAAGCATTATTATAGTTTTACATGAGATATTTCCTTTCTTTTAATCTTGTATAAGATAATTAAGATCAATATCTTTTGATCCAAAGTGGTATTTAAAGAAATAGGTTAGCAGGCTAACATTTGGAGAGGCAAAATGAAGAATATCGCCAGTAAGATTAGTGTTTTTCTTCCAATAAAGGATTTTGTCTCCTTTTAATTTTGACTACAAGATGTTCTCTTATTTTTGACCACCTTGTGAAGTACTCCATCTTCTCCTTTGAGTGTATACCTACATATCCAATCAATTCCATATTAATATTTAACACAATTAGATAAACTAATTATTTTATAAAAATAATCTGAAAATGAATCCTTCTATAGTCAACCTCCACACAATGCAACTAAGTGAATGAAACAAATAATAGAAACTTGAATGAGCTTTTTCATTTAGCTAGCTTAAGCTCACTCATTTATGCAACTTAAAATACTTAAGCTTGGATTATTTATGAGCCAAACCTTAAAAAGAGGTTCAAGCTCATTTCCTAGTTAAACTGAGCTCAAATAAGTATGAAGCTAATCCGAGCCCAAGCATGAACATTGCAATACTCCTTCCAACCTGCTTTTACTAGATCTAATACTTATTTGTAATTAAGTGAAGTAGAATTATAATCATTCACATGAGATGGTTCCTTTCTTTTAATCTTGTATAAGACTAAAAGACCAATATCTTTTGATCTAAGAAATATGGGTTAGCATGCTAACATTTGGAGAGGCAAAACGAAGAATGTCGTCAGAAAGATTAGTATTTTTCTGCAATAAAGGATTTAGTCTCCTTTAATTTTGACTACAAGATGTTCTCTTAGTTTTGACCACCTTGTAAAGCACTCCATCTTCTCCTTCCTTTCTATCTTTGACCCTTGCAAACTCTAGCATAGGATCTCCCCCCTTATATGCTGCTTGCATCCCTCCCAATTTGGTATCATTCTACATGATGCAAACAAGAAGATAATCATAAATCTAAATATTAATGGAATTTCGTAAATTAATCAAATTGGCTTCTCTCAATTGGTGCATTCAAGAATAAATCATAAAATAATTATCATTACTATTGTATTTCCTATAAGATTATAGTACTACACTAAATAGAAGAATTCATAGATGCAACAAAAGTTCCATGAGCTATATGTTCCATCATGCAAAGCTTGTTTAGAAGTATACATTTGATGAGAAAGAGATGCATTAAGCGTTGAAGGTACCTAGGTCACTGCTTCAAACTGTTCCTTTGAAACCTAAGTTGCAGTTATATTTTCAAACATAGGCTTGGGGTGATTGGACATAATGCAATTGCGATAATCCTCACTGCCTACAATATAATTACAAAGTCCTGCATATAAATGAAATAATTAGCAAATATAACCTTGCATTTCCCACCGATCGTTAACATGTATGAGGACAAATTCATTAATCTTGCTGTGAAAGACGTTCACCAGACAATGTTATAATAATTTGTCATATTAATTAAAACATGAATAGATTATTAAAAATCCATGGTGGCTGTTCACTGAGTTGAGGAAATGTTCTCATGATATCCAAAATAAAACTTTGGCAAAGCATAAAATTATTGTTGAATTTTACCAATTCTATGTATCAAGAACAAGAATTCATCTGAGGGTTCAAACATCTGCTATTTTTCTAGATAAATATTACTGGTAAAAATATGGCCATTTGTTGTTCATTGCAGCTCAATTTGCATAGATACAAAGATAAATGTGAACAAATTTAAATAACAAACCTTCACCTAAACCACAAATATTGTTATCTTTAGACAAGACATCTGCTATCTATCATGTATAATAGGAACTTCTAAGTTGGGAAGTATATCTCTCCCTTCCTATCCGGCACACTAGAATCCCAATACTTAAATTACTCTTTAATTGTAAAGATGACACCTGTTTCTTTGTCTCTCTTATTGCCATGATTTGCTCATGTACGAAGAGAGATTGTCCAATTAAATAAATAATTCACTGATTATAGTACATTTTATTTTTGCCAAACATTCAAATGCATCACATTGATCGATAAAATCCTTACGTGCATGGCATGTGCTAATTTACAAGTTGTCTAGTATATCATGGATATCATAAGATTCCATTTATGTCAATTAAGCTCGATCATTCAGCAGGTATTTATCTAATTCATCACCATATTTGAGGGGGGTCCAGCACGAGCATTTCTGTTATTATCATTGGTTCTTGATTTTTCTCATAATTTAGAAATTTATTATATGCGTTTATTTTAGGAAATATTGAACTAATCAAGCTAAACTGAACCAATCGGTTCAGTATGAACCAAACTGAACCAACCAAAATTTGATTCGATTTGCCCTTTTAATTCAATACATTAGCTGGTTCACCATATTTTAAAGAGCTATTTTCATAGTTTTTCCTTTTTTAATGTGATATATGAGGCTGAGAGCCTTCCATGAGCTCACATTCTCTTTCTTTTACATTAAGAATCTAACTATCATTCTTTCTCATCTTTCCTTTTCTTCGTCCGTTTACTTCAGATTTCTCATGAAAATTGGGGAATACCCCCCCCCCCCCAATTGAAATCAATAAAAATATCTTAAGAATAAAAAATCAACTCTTTCTCCCAAGAAAAAATTTAGAAAATTTCAGAAATAGCATTTTAGTAAACATTAAGTTAGGACCACTCTAGATAAAATTCCAAGAAAATTAATTTAACTCATAAATACAAAAAAAATAAAATACCAAAAAAAGTTTCGTAAAATATAATTTATAAGCCATGGTTAAACTTGGTCAAACTTTCTGGGTTTTTATACTTAGGATCATGGTAAAAGTGAAACTTATGCTAACCTATGCCGAATTTATTCATAACTTATCACAACAATAAAATTAAACTTACCATAAAATCCTAAGGTAAAAAGGGTCCAAACAATGATACATCACTAGATTGAAGGTCGGATTATGCTTCTTAACAGAAAGACATCCTGTTTAATGATGCATCATAGTATAGATCCTACGAAATATATTTTAATTTTAAAACTTTATGACAAGTTTAATTTTATTATTTTGATAAGCTATATATCAAATTGGCATAAATCAGTATAAGGTTCACTATTATCATCATCTTATTTAAGTTTAGAAACTTTATATGTTTGAGCAATTATTAATCAAAATCTTACAAAGTATAAGATTATTTTTCCTACTAACTTGTTTTTTTTTATTATTTCTAAGTTAAATTGATTTTGTAAAATTTTTATCTAAAGTGAAAATACCCAACTTAGATATTTTCTAAAGTTCTAATTTTTGAAATTTTTTTGGATTTATTTTTAAAAGGGAGCTATAACTTTTTTCCTTAAAGATTTTTTTTTTTTGGATAAGCTTCAACTTCTCTATGGTTTGCAATTTGACGTAGAGGGTGTTCGAGTTCTTTATTCTCTTCTTTCGTTCATTGTATATTTCCCCTCTTTTTATATATTCGGGTCTGGCTGGTCAAATGGGCCAAGCTAGCAAGGTTCAAGTGTGGGTTCGGCTCAAAAGAGCCGGATCTCACAAGTCACAACTAGCAAGAGAACTTGTAAGCAACTGATATCTAAGATCATCCAAAACCAACTTAGGCGTTTCCCCTCCGACACCTAAGCCATCGCGCAACGAATTTAAGGCAACCGTAAGCAGAGTAGAAATATCAATTGTTAAGTTTTGCGTTTTTCTTCCGTTAGCACCAAGGCACCACCTTGATCTAATTTGGATCATAACTTAATCGAAAATGAACAAAAGAGCATTACATACTTCATCGGAATTGCAATACCCAAAACAAATCCTACGGATTTTCATCAAAAAGAGAACGAGAGAGAGAACTGGGGAGCAAGCTTGAAACCGGGCGATGGCATTAGCGGTAGATGGTGGTGTAGGCATTGCCCATGCGGGAAAGAGCATTCACATAGTAAAGAGGGGTCATGATGACAAAAAGTTTTGCCTTTGGGGCCTTCGTTGCCTTCTCCACCTTGGTCCGCAGGTGGCTTCGATAGCAAGTAGACGACATTACCCGTGCCGCTGAGCATCGGCGGAGAAGAGGCAGCGAAGCCGTGAAGCGGTTGCTTCGGCGATCGAAGCCAGGAGTGGCATCATGGCACGAAGGCCATTTTAAGGGTAGAGTAGAGATCGTCCAGCCATAGAGAGATTGCCCACCCTTGATGAGCCGGTTACCATCCTTGGAAAAGTCTTTATATCGCCTCCGTGTAGCATGTCCTACGTGAGCTGTACTGCCTTTCCTTATTGGTCCATGTGGATCCTACGTGGCCTATGATGCGGAACGGGATAACTCTGATACGATGTTACGTTTTGATTGTGACGTCCATTAAATGCGCTTTTCTTTATTTTAAAAATGATGTGCAAACGAAAATGCCCTTTCCTCAGCCTACTTCTATCGCCATTTTTTCTTGGATTATATTTGATGCAAGAAAAACTCTTTCCGATTCTAAAACATTCTTTCCCCTTGCTCTAGCTTTCGAGTGCAAGAATCAGTCCAAGGTTTGAGCAAGATCCTTCCCCCTTGCTCTGAGAGTCGGGTCTAAGGATTTTCTCCTGTTTTGATTTTCAATCAAGGCTGGAATACCTAGCTACTGAAGACTATTCATAAACTTCTGAAGAAAATGTCATCTACAGGAAGTAAAAAGCCTTTTTTCTCAAATCTTTTTATAGTTCTTTATTACACCAACTTTTTGGTCGTTAGAGGATGTTAATTGTTGGGGAGATTGTTGAGAAATTGTTGCCCTAATTTTATTGATTTTGATGATTACCAAAAGCCATGAGTATATTAAAAGATGCAATGAATTTATTTACATGAGCAATGAATTTATTTATCATAATCAATGAGTATGTTAAGTATGACTTTAATCAATTGGAAAGTAGCTTCAAGCTCCATGTTTAAGCTTTCAAAAAGAAATTTTTATACTTCATATTTCAATCAATGAGTTTTTGGAACATATCTTGAATTGATTCTTAATGTCAAATTTATTATATTCAAGTCAAAAATTGATTTAAAATTAATCTGGAACGAATTTCAAAGTCAATCAGAAAATTCTCTGATTTTTGATACGTTCCGGAGCCGACTCTAGAGTTTCAGAGTCGACTCCACTCAGTATACAGAGATTCCTGATTTTCTCGAGTCGACCCCTGTGATTTCAAGAGTCGACCCCCGATATTGTCGAGCCGACTCCATGACTGTGGAGTCGACTCCGCTCAGACTCCAGAGAGTTATTTTTCTGAGCACTTCTCGAGTCGACCCCTTGCTTTTCATGAGTCGACCCCCGACTGTCAGGAGTCGACACCTTATTTTTCTTGAGTCGACCCCTTAACTTTCTGAATGTTTCTATTTTTGGCATCGCGTCTTCGAGCCGACTCGCCTAAAGTTGGAGCCGACTCCAACAAATCTGGGCGTGATTTTTCTGAATGCCAACTCAGCGCCAACGGTAAGATTTTTCAATAACGGCTAGATTTCTTTGTTTCTAACGACTATATTTTTGCAGAGTCTATAAATAGAGAGGCCGTTTTCAAATCAAAAGATATACATATAATCAAGAGAGAAAAAGAAAAATCTTTCAGAAAAAGAGGAAAAACAGAGCGTCATTTGAAAAATCCGAGATTCAAAAAGAGTGAAAGAGAAGGAGTGAAATCAAAGGAGACTTCATCTGTGTCAAGTTCATCAATCCAAGAAAGTCTAGAAGAAAATCCAAGAGCCATTCAAGATCAAATCAAGAGATTTTCAACATTCAAAGAAAGGGAGAAAAGCTCAAATCAACTCCAACATTCAATCCGTGAAGAATCTGAGCTGAGGCCCGATTCCACACTTCAAAGGAGTTGAGGAAAAGAAGAAAAGAAGAAAAGCCTGCACTCAAATCGAATCTAAACAGGCCCTTCTAAACCTTGCTTTTATTTTGAAATATCTGCTCAAAAGGAGCTGTTTTGTATTAAACTCATATTTTATCTTGTGTTTGCTAATTCAATCAGTGGATTGAATTAGTGGAGGTAGTTTACCTCGGCACAAGCTAAGGATAGCTTGTGTGTTGGGTTTTGTGCTGGTGAGCCCGTGTAAAACCGGCTGGGTTCGTTGTGATCCCGGAAAACAACAAGTTTGGGTTGTAAGCTTGTAAAACAACTCGACTGTAATCGAGGAGATTATAGTGTGGACCCAAGTGGAGCTTGGGAGTGGACGTAGGTGTTGGATACACCGAACCACTATAAAATCTTTGTGTTTGCCGTGCTTATTTATCTCTCTCTCTTGCTATCGTGCTTTAACTTGAATTAATTGTTTATATCCTCTCATCAATAGTTTAAATTGTTTTAAAAGGCTTAATTTTTAAAGAACCCAATTCACCCCCCCTCTTGGGTTGCCATCTGGGCCAACAATTGGTATCAGAGCTTGTGCTCATTTGTTTTTGATTGATCACACGATCAAGAGCGAAAGATCCAAATGGCAACACAAGCCAGCTCAAGTTTTGCTGAGGGCCATTCCACAAATAGACCACCCTTATTTAATGGTTCCAACTATTCATATTGGAAAGCAAGAATGAGGATATTCATTCAAGCTTCAGATTATGAATTGTGGAGTGTCATAATTAATGGACCTAGTACACCCACACACTTAGTTGATGGTTCTATAGTTCCTAAGCCCGAAAGGGATTGGAATGAAAATGATAGGAAGATGGCTCAGCTTAATGCAAAAGCCATGAATGTTTTATATTGTTCTCTTGATGCTAATGAATTTAATCGTATCTCTACCTGTAATTCCGCTAAAGAGATATGGGATAGATTAGAGGTTACCCATGAGGGAACCAACCAAGTTAAAGAATCTAAGATTAATATACTTGTGCATAAATATGAATTGTTTAGCATGGAACAATCTGAAACCATACATGCATGTATACTAGATTTACTGATATTGTTAATGGTTTGAAGAGTCTTGGAAAAACCTATACTAATGCTGATTGGTTCGCAAAATTCTTAGGTCACTACCAAGATCATGGGAAGCCAAAATGACAGCCATTCAAGAAGCCAAAGATCTAAACACTTTACACC